>VZSV01000008.1:9799495-9824126 GCA_013398735.1 Nothocercus julius
TGTTTGGGGAATGTAGGTGTTGCTCAAATAAAAATAGATGACTTGAGCATAACTGCAGAACTGACTGAGCACAGTCCCTGCGCAGACTGTGCAGCACGTCTGTTTCCTATGTCAGAGCAACCACTGCTAATCAATTTTACAGCACTCCCAAGTGAGCAGCCCGGTAGGTTCCTGCACCACCTCCCTTCCTCCCCCGCCATCATTTAATTGCACTTCCAGCTATAAGGACCAGATCCAGTGGATGCTTTTTTTCCCCAAGCCTTGGAAATGCCAACAGCAACAGATGTGCATGGTCCGAAGGGGAACGCACTGCGCACAACGCGTGGCATGTTCGTGGCAGTGCACACGAGCAGTGCTTGCCATAGCACTACTCTGCTCCAGAAGACCGTTGTGCCAAGGTTTAAATGACCCTTGGGTAAAGATGACTGCAGCCAGCACAGCTGGACACATTCGCTTCCAAGGGGTTTGCTTCAGGTAATGCAGTCGCCTCACGAAGTACCATATGACAACCTCCTTGGTCCCAAAAGAGTTGGCCCTTGGGTTAACAATTAGGTCTTGTGTTCTTGAAAAATACTAAAAAATTTCTCAGACACTGTAGCAACATGGATTCAGTTTCATGTGTTCTTTATTTTAAATCTTGTTCAGATTTTGATAGCTGTCCTCTGTGTTTTTTTCTTAAGTGCTACTTGCTTGGTTTGAGTTTCCATGGTTCTGGAAACTGCGATTCATTGTTCAGCATCCCCTCTGCAGGTTGGAAAACTGCCAGAAGGCCAAATCAACAAACCCAAAACAGGACTGAGGCAGTGATACACACTCAGTTTTGTTTTTCTGTCATGTCAAGCCTAGCTCATCACCCTGAGGACTAAAATGCCAGTATTATTAATTATTAAACAAGGTCACATAAGAGATTCCACTACATAAGCAGCTGTGCTGCTGACTTTAGAGGGACTAACTTGAAATACAGGGTCAGCTCAACCAGCATCTTCACCATAAACTGAGGCTCATTTTAAACAGGATTACAAGTAGCACCCTGTTCTGCACTTAACTTTCATTCCACTACACTACAGAAGTTGAAATTATATACAAGCACTCTAAAAATGGACCGCACTGATTTTTTTTTCCCTGTACTGCACTGAATTAGCATAAATGAATCACAACTGAGTGTATTTGCTAAGGACTATAAAATAAGTGATGTTTCCTTAATCAAATTTTAAGTTTTCATTATCTCCTTTGATTCTGTTGTCTTTTGCTGTCCTTGCATGCTTTGTGTAGTGTATTTCCATGTGAGTAATCAATACCCCTGACAGGACATGGTCTGGTCTCACATATTACTTGGCCTGCCACAGATTTACATGCCAGGTCCTTGTACAAAGGTGCACCTGCTCCCAAGCTCACACACACTTAGCTTGTTTATGGCAAGGCACACGGACTATAGATTACCTGCTTTCCCAGCCTCATAGCAATCATAGGTTCATGTACAATAATATAACAAAGTTAAAAGGTAACAAAAGATATAAAGGACAGCATTAAAACAAAAAAAGTCTTTTTAAGTCCTGTGATGCTTGGAGATCTCTTCAGGAACACGAGCAGCAGCTTCTTCCTGCATGCAGGGGCAACTTGCTCCTGAGCACAGCTCACAAGGCTGGGCTGGACACAGGGAAGGGTGAGGAAGCAGTTCCTGAGGGATTTAATAAACTCGCCCCATCGTGATTTCACAGATGGCACAGCTAGGCAGCCGGCTGAGCGTGCCACACGTATAGTACATGGCACGTATAGTGCCATGATGCCTGCAGAGAAGGAAGCTTTGGTGGGCAAAGGGGGAGGGTGCAGGGGAGGAAGGGGACCTTACTGTTGTCTGATGCTCTTAAGAGGGCAGTTGAGCCAAGGGATGATTTAGCCCCTAGCATTCCCCAACATAAAGACTCATCAAATCCTTTGCTAACATTTGGCCAAGCTATTCCCATCTCATTCATGGTTACCCACAGTGTTGGTCTTTGTGGGAGGAGAGGAAGAGGCAAACATACTGCGGTGTTGAAGGCAGGAGCCGCCCAGTAACAACAAGGACCATCCTCATACACATCCACATAACACAAAACATCTTCCTGTGAGGCAGATGACACATTTTTTAAACTGTAAAGACATTTGATTAATGATGTACTGACAAAGTCAGTCAGTTGGATCTATTCTGACAATTCTGGAAGTGCTGAGATAGAACTGTCCAAAACAGTAAGTAAATAAATTGCAGCCTATAAATTACAAAGAGACTCTGCCATGGAAAAACAGAACTGTATCTTGTGCTTACCACAGACTATGACTAGAGAAACACTCCATTTGCAAAATAAATAAATAAATAAAAATCACAATAATCGGAAATTGGAAACATTCTGCTAATTTTTGCCAAAGCAGATGACTTTGACAGGGTAAGAATCAACCCCTGTCTAGACACTATGCAGATCACCTTGAAGACACCAAATGAGTCATGATACTTCCATTGAATTGTCAGAGCCACTTATACCCGTGAGAAATATTTAATAAATGAAGAACACCTAGTTAAAAAAAAAATTACAAATTTTCAAGGAAAATGACAAAAAAATCCCCAAAGAGCCCACTTCCATGATTATCTAGTTTTCCATCCTGCGTAACACCCTCAAAGACATTTACTTGTTGCTTCCTATTTCAGTTCCATTAAAGAAGTAAACTGAAGTTTATACAGATTTGGTTATGGAAAAAAAACAAATAGCTTAACAACCCCTTCCCTAGCTTCTGTGTATTTCGCACAGTAAATCCAGGAAGTATCTTAGGCGAAAAGTGTAAATCTCTTTTGAAATTTATACTTACAGTTACTTAGAGAGCTCTTGTTTGTTTTGCTGGTGCTGAACTCTGTAAGATTTTCCATGTGAAAATAAAACCACCATTCGCCCTCCTCGCTGCCATCATCCAAGCGCTCTCCAGTCCTGCCCCCCGGCCAGCGCCGTGACCCAGTGGTGCGCCCAGCTCCAGGGAGAGGGGCTGCACTCAGCACTGCCCCAGGACCTGGCAGGCACTTGTGCCGCGACAGTTCCCGCACAGCCCCTGTGGCCGCGAGCTGCTGCTACTGCAGCTCTAGCAGAGGGGCCGTCTCTCTGCCCTGCCTCCCTGCAGCGAGTGGCCCTTTCCTCACAGGCCACTGAGTTCTTCAGGTGCTACTGACCTGGGCAGTAACTGCTTCTGCTCCCACGTGAGCCGAAGGCAAAGGAGCCCAGGCTGGCTGCTTGTGGAGCGCAAGGGCCTTCCTGCCCACCAATCTCCTGCGCCAATGCGCGTAGACATGTGGTGCTGCAAAGCTGCCAGGGGACAAAACACCCCCAAAACCCTCAGACAACAAAGATTCCTCTGTCTTTTCTCTGCTCTAAACACTCCCATTACTTATCAGAAACACTTTGCATGTACTGGTGCTTCAGCGCTCTCCCCGGGCCTCACCAGCAGCAGAGCCCGGCGGTGGGGTGTCCCATGGTGTCCATGTCCCCAAGGGCCAGCAGTCACCAGGGAAGGGCTCGCAGTGCCCGCATCAGGCCACAACCCTTGACAGGCCTGGGCTCCCAGCTCCTGTAAGGAACTGCCCATTCAAAACAAGCAATTTACCTGCTTGCTACAAATTAACACTCTCATAACAACTCCCTCCGATCAGTCTTTGCTAAAAGCATTAATTAAGACTTTAACACATCTGATCCCACCAATTTTCTGTTCTTATTAAATAGATGTACTAGGGACATTTGAATAGTAAGTGCCCGAAGTTTGAGGATAATAAACACATGCACTTTGCCAACCTCTAGCTAAGCACGAAGTTCACTGTGCAGCACCTAACACAACAGCAGCATTCTCCATCACAAGAGTTAATGAACACTCTCTTGTCCTTCTTCCCTTTGCTGGGCCTCTGGCCGTCTTGCCCTTCCCAGCAGTGTTTTCAGGATTTCATGCTTTACTTGCCTTGGGAGTTATGCCAGAAAAGGAGTGTAAGCAGGAAATAGGTAATTCTACCTTTTCTAATGGGTCTTGGCATTTTGAAGGTCATTTGTGTGCTATAGAAACTACTTTGGTTTGGTGTGCACGGAGCTAGCGCACGGATCTAGCATCAGCTGTGTTACACTGTTGTAAATCCATTCAATTTTTATGCAATCCATTAACTTCAATGAATTTTTAACAGTTTAACTGATAGCAAAGTACAGCTGATGGTGCAGACTGGAAACATTACAAGAAAAGGTGCAAAGTTCTATCGATTTTCCCTTAGGAAAAATGTGCATTTCCCTATGATTACATTACATGGCTCAGCTTTGGCCTCTACCAGCCATCACTTATGTTTCCCAGCTCCACTGCCTCAGTGGCTTGGCCAGCAGGAGCCACGAAGCACAACGCCCTCTTGCACGAGGAGCAGGGAGACTGCCACAGGCTGCCCCTGCCCCGAGCAGAGGCTGCATTTTTTTCTTTTTTTCCCCCATCATAATATTTCTCAATGCTTTTTCAAGCATTAAATACTCTACCAAAAGTTGCAGCCTCTTTTTTAGCTGATTAAGTCCCCCACGCTACTCAAATATTGGGCCAAACACAGGCTGTGCATTTGGCGAGGTAAACATAAAGAAACAAACAAAATCAAACAAAAAACAGCAAGCACAAATTTGGAAACCAAGGTCCTGAAATCTGAAGAATTTATTCTGCAGGTTTTTGAAGGCAGAAATAAAGTGAGTGTAGAAGCAGAGCCAGATTATCCTGGCAATCTGCTCTGTGATGAAGATCCTGTGCCCCCAGAATGCCTCTTCCTATGTGCGCCTCTAATGGAAGAAAAACCTGCCTATTGCACATTACTGATAGTTGTTTAGAGGTTTTAAGAGTGTTTAGAGAATTTAGAGAATATTTAGAGAATATAGAAATTGGTATTGCTACAGCAGAACACTCAGGAAAAACAGTAAATATTTTTTCACCTGTTACTGAAGTCTAAGAGACCTTGATAATTCTGCCTTCCACAACACACAGAACTTGAGCATTTCTGTCAACTGGTACGTGAACAGTAGTCTACAACGTAAAGAAAAGGACAAACACAGGAGGATGTATCCATGCCATAGTAAGTGATGGACGTATCAGAGCGCAGTACGTGATCTACACTATTTACTAAAGGACTGTACTGAGGTATGGCTAAATTTAGGTAAAAACAAGCACAACTGCTTCTAGACAGACAGGCTCCACTGCTTGAAGCTTCACCCACTTTAGTTCATTGTTCCTTCATTTTTGCCTTCCTCCTCCTGTAGGGAGCTTTCTGGTTTCCTCCCCTAGAAGGCAGCTGACTCCCAAGAAATACACGCTGCCCTTGAGAAAAAGCAGCAGAATGATGAGCTCACCAAAGGACTCGCAGTTAAAACCGAAGCAGGTTTCACTTTAATCACCAGCCATTATTTAAGACTAGTACTCTCGTGGCATTAAGAGACTCCACACACACACCTCCGCATCGAGTAATTGTCCTTTAACAAGTTTTCAAACATGAATTAAATGCCTGTAATAATTTAAGCAGAGTCCAACATTCAAGTATTTTTTTTTCCACCTCTGTTTTCATTTCACATTATAAGCCATGCTTCCACACTCCTATGGAAACAAAGCATTTTTTCTTCAGCAAGCTGCTCTTGCAGGCTTGGGTCAAACATTATCCCCATGTCCTTTCAAAGAACAATTCTGCTCCTTGTGGGGTAACTGTGGATTATTCCACAATCCACAGTACACTACAGAAGGCTTTGTGGGGATACACAGATTTTATCATCTTTGGATTGCCCAGGGTGAGTTTGTCCCAGGGCGCAGCGCAGCAGCACACATGAAACACCTGAGTTTTGTCTCAGCCGAGCCGAGCCGTTTGCGGCACAAAGCCCTGCTGTGCCCGGCAGGCCCAACACAAGCCCACGCTCCCCCCAGGGACTGAGGCCCCTTCCCACCCTCCCTCCTACCTCTCCTATCTGAGGGCACTCGGGTACAGGGTGAAGAAAGGGGCGCTCCCTGCTTTGACTCCACGGCGTCTGCTGGCAGCAAATCCTGCTGGCTCCACAGCTCTCAGTTAGACATTTCCACAATTAAGGTCCTTATTAATGCAATATGCAAATGAAAGGATAAGAATCAGTGAGACATGGGAAATTTCAATGTACTTCACTAAGTTCAGCTAAACAAGAGCATGTTTCTTCAACAAGGTATCCCCATTATCTTATTTAAAAACAAGTATTTTGGAGAAACAAGTAACTGAACTGCAGTATTTACTGAAGGGGAAAAAAAAAAAAAAAAAAAGAAAAAAACTTTTGTTCCATTAAAGAAAAACTCAACTGTCAAGACAAACAAGTGGCACAATTATATCACTTATAAAATCAGAATATATTTTGAACAAATCCTTGAGCCAAGTTTGAATAATAAAAAGCTCCAGGTTAATTCATGGTTTTTCCCTTGTCTGATTCATCTTTTTTTTTCAAAGACAACTGGGAAGAGAACAAAATAAAACAACAGAACAACTTACCTTGAAAGTTTCACACTATTAAAACTGTCCCTCTGCCTAGATCCTGTATTGACTGCACAGAGATAACCAGTTATCACCACAGTAAAACTGAGCCGTGTGAGCAGCACGCTGCGGTTTGGCAGGACGCAGGTGTGGACAGTAACTCATCTCAGGCTTATTCTGCCTGTCACGTAGCCTCAAGTCTCTGTGCTGTGAAGACGCTGGGAGCAGACGTAGCCAAGGATCCTCCTCTCACTGCATCACAACTCAGGGAAATCCAGAGACATCTCTAAAAACTTTTATTTCAAAATCTTTTTATTCAACTGTTATTCAGCAATATACAATACAGTTTATAAACAAACGTCTTACCTTGTTTCCAATCTTTATTTAAAAATAAATATTATTGACAGTGAATATTAATTATGGTAAGATGTGCCTTTTTAATTAAAATGTCTCAAAAAGAAATAATTTAATTACAAAAAGAAAAATCCAAAAACCTAAGCACAATAATCTACTAAAAATATGTCCTTTCTTAGGAAGGGCTTTGACCCAACATTTTTACATATTGTCATAAAGATATCTGTTCAACAGTTCGTGCAAAATGAAGAGTCAGAGGAGAGGTTTAGAAAAGAAAAAAAAAATACATTAAAATAGAGAAATCAGAAGTGCCATGCACAAAGCAGGGCGCAACATCATAGAATCTGGAAACTAGATGCATTATGTTATGTGGTTTACTTTTGTGACATCCCCAAAAATATGTTCCCCCCTCCCCTCCATTTAGAATTTCTCATGCTTCTTTCAGTCTCTTTCTGTCCATCTTTAAAACTGCAGGTATTTTTGTCAAAGGTTTGCTCTGTTTTTAAATAGGTTCCTTTTTGTTTGGCTGAGGAGTAGCTGAGGAAATAGTCCATCAGTGGTTTACTAATAAAACTACAAGCTTATGCAGTATTAACAGGAACATATATAGGAGTGGGTTTGTAGCATAAATAGATACTGTACCTAAAAAAGAAAGAGACAGGAGAGAGGAGATTTTATTACCTTTTCCATTACAGAATGTTAAACACAGAAAAAAAAAGAGATCTAGGAAGATTTATTTTTATTACTTCAGAGCCGGGGTCAGAAGCTTAATTTTAATAGTAAAACAGCATCCTCACACTATCCAACTCAAAGAGCTTTCTCTTCATCCCTCCTCTCTCCCTTACAAGTCTAACTCCACTCAGGTCATTTCATTCTGCATTACTAATGCTCTGCCTAAACTTGGCTTCCGCCAAGTTACCAGCAATTGAGATTTCTATAAATATACCTTAATCTGGTATATAGTTTCTTGAGAAATGACAGGTATCAACCACCCATTACTTTAAAAGAAAATGACAAATGCTGTGGCTGCATTCCTTGATTAACAGGACATGAACCCATTCTATTTGGAATGGGAACAGCAAGACCTTGACATCTTCTTTACCTTTTATAGCAAAGAGTAGAATTTTAAATTAAATATCTAAGCAGGTGCTCTATTACAGAACCCAGGAGCCCGATGTGAAGCACAGCCGAGGCTCGTCGGCCCCGCCGCGCAGACGCACCACGCGCCCAGTGCAGGGCAAGCGGCCCTGAGCCTGACACTGCCGGGGGAGTTCACAGGGCCCCAGCAGGAAGATTTCACTCGGCTGCTCACAGACTCAATACTCTGCGTCATTCCTGTTATCGGGAGTGATAATGGACAAAATACTGAGAGTCACCCACTTACTAATGCCCAAAATACTGAAAGCCACCCAGAAAAGGGACCGTTGTCATCACTTTTCAAAAGAAATCAGACCACTCGTATTTAGGAAACTAACTTCAGGCACTCTGATATGAATACTTTTGTCTTGGTCTTGGGAGACTGGAGTCCTTCACCTATGGCATGATCAAAGGAAATACTCTGGGAAGTTCTGCAAACCATTGTGCCCAATTTCAGTGTGCTGTCTCATAACCTGTATCTGCCTCACCAGCAAAGCTGGGGTGTTATTATCCAAAAGCAAAAGTACTTCAGAGTAATGTAGTGTGTGACTGGGGAACCTGAGCAATGCTATCTGAGACTCCTTAGACTGTGTGGGGATTATTTAGTTATTAAGGTTTTAATTAAATCCTTGCATGCACACACACACACACGACTAACAACCTATGTGGCTAACAACCTACTTAGCAACAGCAGGACATTAAAAGGAATATAGGATTTTTTCTTTTTTTAAGCTGAAAGCCATTAACAAACACAATTAACTCAGGTAGCCAAAGCAGTAATTGGCTAAACACTGTAAAAAAGAAATTCCAGATGTGTACAAGGAAGCGCAGATGCTGAAGCTCAGGTTCCAGGCAGCAGACAGGACAAGGACACCCAGCCCCAAATGCCACATTGCTCACAGAGGCCACAAAGAGCAGCTCACAAGCTGGCAGGAGCCTCTACTCTTCTTCCTGACATTTCTTACATCTATTCTTTGTTCTAAACAAAACACCTCCTGAGGCAATGGGAGCTGAGAAACATGCAGCAAATCTCTCTTTGGAGATCCTTGGGTTCTCCGGAAAAGGGAAGAGGGCAGATGATCACAAAAAAGGAACCTTCCTGCTTAGAGGTTTAAGTACCTTTCCATGCTTTGTAAATTTGAATTGCTCCACCTATCATACTTCAGACTTGCACAGGCAGCAGGGTCAAAGGATTTTGGCAGGCAAAATGAAACGTAGTTCAGCTACAGCCAGAGCAGAGCAGCTAGATGAAACACTGTGGTGCACCCAGATGGACTTCACCTATTGTAACTCGACGGAGTTTCCTTCATTCCAGGACATCACTTGTGCAGAATGTGGCACCCAACAAAAACGAGGCCATGTTCTACTAAATTTCCCATGCAAGCACTGTCCTAATGACATTGCCTGCAGCTCGATGTGCTGCAAAGCACATGAGGGGCTATTTGTGCAGTTCTCACAGGACTCAGCAATCTCTCCGAGTCCTTTGATTTGAGCTAGATCAAGGATGCCTAGTCTCCTGCAAGTCAAGCCCACTGTTGCACCCATCACCAGGCTGTGCCCGGACTGGCAGTAGTCCAGAGCTCACAATGGTTACACCATCTGTCCAGGTGTCATGTGTTTAGCTACTGTGTGTGAACGCTGTGCAATCTCCTTTTTTTTTTTTTTTCCTTAAACATATACAGTCAATTCACAAACCTATTCTATAGTATTAGCAAGGATGAAACTCTGATACCACATCTACCTACTGCACAGACGAAATAGTTTGCTCATGGGAAAGGCTGAAAAAGTCAACAGTAAAACCCCAACTTACGTCTGCCTTCGAGCCTAACATGCTGTACAGTATCTGAAAGTAAACTGTCTCAGGGATGCAATTTGTGAATAAACAACACAATTCCAACTAGCACATCACTGTTTCCAAGCTGTCAGATGGCTCCTCTCACTTCTGGGACATGCCACAGCTGTGGCCTCAGCCCCAGTGACTCTCCAGGTCCTGCGCTCCCTGCGACGCCGAGGCGCAGCCCCGCCGGAGCCCGCGCTGGCAGCCGCACTTCTGCCAGCTCCACACCTGCACGCTGCTCAGGGGAACATCTCTCTCCCCACTTTTGATGGAAAGCAACATGAGCCTCAACTCCAAGCAATGGCAGTGTGCCTTCTTCCCAACAGCTTTCTTATGGCAATTTTAATTGCATGCACCACTTCAGTTTAAATCTCAATGCAGAATTGTGAATTGAAGTAGTAGTCGGGATTTTTTGTCTTCTCCTCTTAAAAGAATTTGCCATATTTTTACCTATATCTACCATCTTCTTAATTTTGTGGGGGAACTTGCAATCGAAGTCTGTTAATTCAGCAAATAATGATAAAATATGTTTCTAAAACTTATTTTAAAACAATTATTCATATTGAACACCAAGAACAAACTTCTGTTTTCATACCGGTTCATCACTTTGGTCTAAAATTGTTCTAGCAGCAGAAGCAAATACAAAGAATTCCTAAATTCTCTTCCCTGAGAGTATGAGTGGACCATAAATACCATATCCATTATTTTCTCTCTGTCTAGTTAACCATTTTCATTGTGTGTAATATTGTTTGTAAACTGGCTGGACTAAAGAGTCTTTAATTCCGCTGTTCATGCAGTAGTGGAATTCTTTATTTAATAAATTATTCTGTCTGAAGGTGTAAGTGAACAGAATATGGTCTTGACCACTAGGATCTGGACATGGGACTTGACCCAGCTTTGAAAACAGACAGTTGCTATCCAGAGTTTACACCAGGAATACACAGTTATTAATGAAATATAGACAGTTAGAAGAAAGCATTTCATTTATGCACTAAATATTCATTTGATAATTTGTTATTTTATCATCCATAGCTTTAAAATTTTGTTTCCAAGTTATTTATATACATATGGATTAAAGAGAAAATCTACCACTAAGTAGAACAGTAACAAATTATTCTGTTCATGTACAACCAATTGCTCTCTGACATTACTCATCCTTCTTTTGGATTTACAACATAATGTTTTACTATATTTGTCTGCTTAACAATTTGTTTTGCACTGTATTCATCCAAGTTTGACTTGCAACAATTTGTCCAATTGAAAATAATCATTAATTAACCAAGTGACTTATGACACATGGAAAAAACGGGACTCTACAAGCCATATTCAACCAGTGTCATAAATAAAATCTCCAGCAGTTTCCTATTCCTTTTCCTAGAAAATATCTCCCAAGTCCTTTGGTGTCCAAGATGGTGAGAGAACACAGCAGCACAAATAATGCAAGGTTGAAAGACATTGAATCTCTTTTCTGTGGTGAGGTAACACATACAATTTGACCTCCCGTTCAGCCACTTCTAGGAACTGCCTTTTCTGCCATGACATTCTCAGTCTTGGTCTGTTTCCTCACACACCGATGTCCAATTAAAGCTCTCAAACCTGGCATTTCTTTAAGAGGTGAACCAAACGTGTAGACTGATTTATTATATCAGTCCAGAAACTTTAGGCTAAGCTTGGAGAAGCTACATCTACTACCTTATATCCATGGAAAACACACTCGCCCAGCTAAACCCCAGGATACCTAGCACATGTGTTTTCAATTGGAGTATTTAGCACTTCCAGTAAAAAGAGAGAGACAGAACAAAAAAGCCTAGCAGAGCACACATGGGAAGCACAGCATTTTGCAGCACAGTACCACCGTTAATGGGATCTGCTGAATCTTGTCCTCGAGACATGCAGCATCTTCTGCTCCTTGAGCACTCCGCTACTGACATACTTAACCCCCAGTCAGAGGGAGAAGGAAACAACAGGACTAACCTCTCTTGAATACCTGCCACCCCTGTTTTAGCATGTACTACGAAAAATGCATCATGTATGTGATACAGTTACAGGCATATTAGAAAACAAGGAAACTGGATAGCAAGGAGTCATGCAAGGAAACTATGTGAAAAGACCAGTTACTTTCTCATATATGCTAAAAGATCCCTTCTTCAGTGCTGATTCTTTATAAAGTACTCCAGTGCTTTGCTGGAAATCAATTTCTTTGAGTGCCTGTGGGATAAGGCAGATGCAGGAACTGATAGAGAAGTGAGTTTATGTTCCTTAAGGCACTTGCAATTACCAAAGTGGATTTCTGATCACATTATAGCTCATTTTAACTGAGATTAATTAAAGCCAAGTTATTCTCAAAATACTAGGCTGACAATCCCTTCCAAAGATGCATATGGTACACAGATCAGTCAACTGCTCCATTATCCTCTATGGAGGCTTTTCCCTATTCTCCTAGATCATCTGGGCATTATGTGAAATAAGCTACAGGATTAGATGGACAATTGGTCTGATACAGTTTGACAGTTGCTATGGCTGTTACACTGCATGACATTTATTAAACACAGCTACAAATAAACAAAAGGAAAGCTACGTTAATGAATCTGGTGAATTTATGGAAGTGCTAACAGGCAAAGAGCGAGATGCTTTTCTACTTTTTTACCAGGTTATCTGGAAAAGAGGGGAACTCACTGTCAGCTGGTAAAAGCTCATCTCCCACTAAAGCTACAAGAAGTACAACAGACCACAGGGAACAACCAGGGGAGACAAGGACGTACAGAGCAGTCTCACCCAAAGCTTAACATCTCCTCAGCCCCACACCTGACCATGCAAATCGCCGCCCTGAGCAAGGGCTCCCATGCAGAAAGTGCCCCCGGGCTGCAGCCGAGGCAGCCAGCCCCGAGCCTGGCCCTGCGCAGGTGCTGTGGGCAGATGTGTCAACTGGAAGCAGCCAAACCAACCATCCAACCACTGTAAAGAGTGGACGAATTCAGGAAAAGCTACAAGAAAACACAATCTGCAACTGATTTATAACAAACTCCAACAGGAAACACTAGGATAGACAACGTCAGAAGAGGAACACGTGTCCTGAATACCTTAAAAGAGTCATGCATTCTATATAGATTACACAGCTAAAATACTTTCATGTTGATCTGAATTTAAATAAAAGAGCAACTTCTCTCTTTTGAGACCTGCAGCTAGTCTTTATTTTGTAGCACATTCCATTAGCACATTCCATTTTGTAGCACATTCCGTTTGACATCTCTTATTTTGTATCTCCTCATTGGGAAGACATCCACTATCCAATCAGAGAGACCCAAAATACACAACCCTGGATTTGTTTTCAGAATCTTCTGGAATTCCATGATCTAACTAATCTAACAAAATAAAGCATCACTAGTTCACCCCTCAAAAGTTTAATAATAGAAGATACAAAACTCTTCATAATGAGAACTGGCAAAAAAAAAAATTTTAAACTTAAAACATATAGAAAAATACACAACTACTAGAGTGATAGTTAAGGTATTAAATAAATATCCAGCCCTACATATCCTTTTTCAACATTCCTTTGTGAGCAATTCCACAGCATATTGCTAAACACAATTACCCCACAATCACAACTCGAAGTACCCAAATCACGAGGCAGATTAAAAATGCAGGTACTGAGGGTTCCAGCTACTGAGCTTTTCACTTGGCCTGGGCTACGTTCTCAAGTTTTCCATCAGAGGCAGGAGAATGAAAAAGCCATGCGGAAAAGGAAGCAAACTAATATACTAACGTAGCAGTTATTCTAAAACAATTCCAGAAGCTGACACTTTAAGAAAAGACTGAAATAGAACTCATACTAGATGGAAACACGGTTATCACAGTAGGTACACGTGATACAAGTTGTAAATATTTGCAGCCCAGAAGAAAACAAGACACTATAGTTCTCACTTAAGTGTCTTTTAGAGTATTCTCAATTTCATTAGGATAACAGGCAGCTCCAAATGTTGTTTTAATTATCATTCCAATCAGAATTAGTGAACTTAAGTAGATTCAAGAATAGATTACTTCCAATTTTTTTTTTTTTTTTGAAAAAGAACCCTGTTATCTCTACTTAGAGAGTAAGTCCAAGTGCATTAGCAGAACATACGACACTACAAGGAAAAACACTATATTGAGAACATATGCTTGAAGAAAGTAGAGCCTGTGACTTTTAGGGGAAGAAAAAAAAAATCACCTTTTTGTTATATATGAGCAGGGACATTTCAGGAACATAAAATACACCCCCACTCTTCCCAGCAACTGATTTTTGCTAGATATTATTTAACTAAAGACACTGCCATGCCTGAGATCCAAGTGACATGAGTTTTCAGAAAAACTGTGGACATGGGATATTCCCTAGGTCCTCGTTAGGCAAGAAAACGTCAGCTACCTTGAATGAGAAAGCTTCAGATTATTCAATTTTATGAAGTAGCAAACAAGTTCTAGTTGTACCGGTTTGGTGAATTTTGTACACGGCCAGTAAGATGACAGAAAAACAGGATTGCGTCCATTATGGAACATCCTGTGTTCTGCCTCGCTGGGAAGTTAGCAGCCGTGCACAGCACAGGCAGCAAAGACCTTCTGCTCCCTCTCTGCACGAGGCTAAAGCAAGACACAGCCCGCTAGTTCAGCAGCTACTTGTCACCACACCACGCGTCACTCGGCAGCTGCCTTGCCCAGCCGCGGCAGACGACGCGCGCGGCAGCCACGCGGGCTTCTCCGCAGAGCAGTCACTCTCCTGCCAAACTGCACTTCCCCGCTAACAAAATTGCCTCCCAACTGATAACAGCTTAGCAACACAAAATACTTGGTTGTTAACCACTGTTGTGACAAATACCACCATTCAGCTGACAAGGCTTTTTTTTCCTAATACAAATCTGGTTGAATTGTTTGCTATTGACACATAGTGCTGCTTTGCCATTATCTAATTTTAAAAACTCAAAGTAAACAGATATTGTGAATCTGCCTTTTTTTCCACTGCTTCAGCAAATCTAAATTAAAATTCCTAACAAACTCATTTTATTATTAATACAGTCCTGTCTGACTCTTAAGAACTTCACGCCTTCTTTAACACTTTCTTTAAAGGACTATTCTAAGATTCATATCCTTGTAGACCTGCTATAACCTTGTGTTTCAGCTACAGAAACTAACTACACTATTCTTGAAGCAAGTACCATTAAGATTGCATTTACATTATTTTGTTATATCAGAGATATGACTACTAAGTATACCACTTAAAATATTAAGGAATTATAGGACTAATAAGGAATTGTAGATTACTAAAACACAATTCAAGTCTAAGCTTACACATCAGGTAACACTGAATAAATATATTGGAGGAACCAAACATGCAACAATTATCTGCATCTTTTACAAAATCTATAGACAGTAAGCTAGCCAGTACTGCGAACTGAGGGCCTATTTTGCAAAGTATCTATTGTGATTGTACCTAAAGGAAAAGCAGTATATATTATATTCCCACACTAAATGCTGTGCTTGTTCATGCAAGAGGACACTCAGCCTCCTAAATACATATTTCTACTTTTTCACTCAAATGAATTGTTTTGTATGAAAACCCAGCCTTACCTTACATATGACTTTCCACTTGGAAAGACCCTTTCATTCCTCTTAATGATTTTTTAAAAAATGCTCTGTAACTTGACAGTATTAAAGAAATACAAATGATACTCAGATTTCTTCAAGGACACTGCCCAGGCTTTAACAGGCTAGTACAGTTTTGTCTGTCCTCCAGGGAGCAAGCAAAAACAGCTAAACAGAGTTTAGTCACATAATTTGCACTTTCACAGTATAAAACTACCCTTGCACAGCTTGTTTCTGCCCTAGCTAATGAGGTGACATGGTGCTGCAGTTGGTACTTTTGCCCAGTTCAAGATTTAATCCATATCAGACACACACAAAAGAAGATATTTGACCTCACTTGTCCTCAAATTAGTCTAATTTGCCTAGATTGTGAACTGTTAGTGATGTGTATTTAATGAGAATTCTTTTTGCATGTTTATTATCCAGTGACATTTAGGAGGTCAGCCTGACAATTCAGTTATAGCCTGCATGTCTTGCTACTGTACTTAGTGTAATAGAAAATGTGATGTGACACAGGTCATTTTACATCTAAGTAACCACAGAATGCGAGTTCATACACGATCCCATAAAAAGCACATGGGGAGTAAAGCAGACTCAGACATCAGATGGAAAGGTGGGAATCCAAGCTGAACAGAACAGAGGGATTTTCCTTTCTTGCTGTTTTGTGAGATGCTCATGTATCAATATAAATTAGTTCCACTGGCTATTTCTCAGGCTAGCACACACCAAGCCATTCAGTTCTGACTGAGCCTTAGATCCAAACTAGGGCCCTTATCTACAGTTAACCAGAAACCAGTCCAAAAAGAGGTCTTGCAGTACATTACTGCTCATTAGACTCAATTAACAGTCTGTCCATTTGCTTTCCTCTCTTAAACTCCAAAAAAGAGACCTTCTGCTTCCTACTTCCCACAGAAAGTTTAATACTCTCCCCTGTGGTCTCCTGCCTCAGCACAGGTTGCCACAGCTCAGCTTGGTGCAAGCATCACAGGGAGCTGCATGTGCACAAAGATTACAGAATTCAGACCTGGTACTTTATTAGCTGAAGTCTTATAGTCCACAAATAGATGTCCTTCTACATCAAATATAAAAGGCTTTGCAGAGGGGAAGCAGGAATATAGGCATGAAAACTTATTTTCTCCCTCATTGTGAACGTTTCATTTCCACATAATGCAAGCATTCCTCTGCCCTTCCTAAAGCACTCCAAGCACAATGAATCTCAACTTCCTGTGTCACACACTGGTCTTTATTCCATTTAAAGTTTTCACTTCAGAGCTTTGTGGATAGAGAGCAAACAAATAAAAGGGAATCTGCAAGCTGCCATTTCTGATCCATGTTCACCTCAGAAGCTGAACTAAATAATTGCCCCCAGGCCAATACACAGACACTCACCTTGGACACTTGGATAGATATACCCAGTGGCCTCCCAGAAGGTCAATATGAAGATACTTGTTATTTCACCAACTGGGTGATAAAGTTAGTCTCACAACTACAGCACTGAACTGAAATGCAAGAGCTTTGGATTAGATTTTTCATGCTCGATCTCACAGCCCCCTGTTGAAGTTGGTCATTGCTCCCGCTACGACTTTTCTGTTTTGTCCATTTGGACTATCATCTTCTGAAGGACAGAGATGCGCACACACTTGGTCTTGCTCATAGGTGCCCCTAATACTCCCCCACCATCCCTCTATCAAATCAAAACCGGGACAAATTCTGAACATATAAAGTACTATATGACCTGCTCAACTCTGAATTTTTCCTTAAAACAATAAATTCCTTTTGTCTATTAGTTTTTGAACTGAATGCTAAATATTATTTTCATTTAGAACCATGCAGCCAACTCTTCTTTATCTGACAGTATTAAAAACTGTCAACTTAGCAATAAAACTTTGCCTAGTGGCAGTCCAAGTAGTATGTTTTCCGTTTCTGCTTTGGTGATCTGCCTTCATGATAGACAAACAACAATCTCTTTGAATCTCATGAAAACACAGTGCTGAATAAAGCAGCTTAGATATTACAGATGATTTTCTATTTGAATAGCTAACATTTCTGACACGTCAAGACATTTTTGGTCACACAGGATATGCTCTCTTCATGTAAGAACAATCTGTATCAAATCTCATTTCAGACTACATATCCCGAAATATGAATTTTCCATTTATAACTAGTATGTTAGATGGAACTGACATTTATTTTAGTAAGTTCATGTTTCAGTTCTACTACAAGATGCAAAGAATCACATTTTTCCCCGTGCATGCGTGACTGGGACACGCTGAAATCAGCAAGAGCCCTGCAGGCACATCTGAAAGCAGCATTTGATCTCTCATTTATCGGAATTCAGTACATAAAAGCCCTATCTTACTACGTTGAACATATTGGGAAGATTTCTATTGCAAAGAAAACAGGATTAGATCCCAATTAATGAAAGACACTGGCTAGCATCATGCCATCAGCTTTTCAATAGAGTTCTCCACTGTTATGAGGGAGAGTGTTTCAGAATGGCTGATGGCAGATCAGCTCTGGGGCACATTTTGAGGGAGAGCTGCATTTGGAAGCACTTCTGCTTTTATACACAGGAGATACTCCCAAGTAGAATGAAGAAGCTTACAAATCCTGAACGCTTCAGAACAAATGCATTTAGACATTTTTATGCAAGTATTTATCTATGTACGTTTTAAAAAGCTCAGAATAAGATAGTTAGGCATTTATATTATGCTATTATGCATATATATTATTCATATACCAACACAAGCTTGGGCCCTGAAGTTTCATATACCTTATACGGACAAGACTTGGTTGATTTGAAGATCCTACTCTGTGAAAAGACAGGTGTGACACTGTCAGCAAGAGGTGGACAAAAAACAGAGCTTCTAATTTCAAGAAGAAAAAAAAGAAAAGAAAAAGAGAGGAAAAATTATTTTGTATATATATTAAAAAATATTCTTTATGGAGAAAACTGATTAGTGAACCTAAAAAAGAACACCATTTTAAAGTACAAGTGAGAAATGCTGAAGCTAAATTACTTTTTGAATAAATTTTGAAGTCACTGTAATGCTTGTCATTACAGTGGAGACAGCAGTCTTTATTTCTTTACAAAAGCAGGCAGAGTACTACAAGTCCTAGTCACTCAGACTTCCATACTAGCACTTTACGCTTGTGCCTTTATTCCAGGCAGGGAGGGACACTTTATGTTCACAGGAGATCTAGTTCATTTCTTGTTGCTATACCAAGCAGCCTCGCTCTGCTTCAAACTGTGTGACCAGTGTCTCTAAAACACACAGGTCACAGGGCTAGTGAGAGCAGCCATCCATCTGTTTCACAGAACCTACCAAAGAGCCACCTCGTGGCAAGAGCTTCTGGTCTAGAAGGCATTTGCATCAAAAACTTGGAGGACTGAATCTTCAGAGGCTGCTAACCTGAGTGATCACCTCGAGTGATTCATGGGCAGACGCCTATGGACAGCTCCAAACTGCCAGGCTTGTAAACTACAATAGACCAAAGCAGAAGCCTGTTACTAGGGGAGTCTTGATTCAAGCAGAGTACAAGGACATCTTCACAGAGGGCAGTATCAAGGAACACCAAGTGTGTTGCCTTTCTTCTGTTCGGGTGAAAGCAGCTGCTGTGTCAGACCTTACTATGTAAACATCATGAGCCACAAGAGCCTCGGGCTCTCTACAGCAACTTCAACTTCCTCCCTGAAAGGGAACGGCCACAGAGTGGCAGTGTTCGCTGATGCCGGTGTGCACGAGAGAGCTGCCACAGCAGCAAATTCTGGTTTAGCCCATTTTGCAGCCCTCTCGTAAGCAGCTTTCTCCATCTGGAGATCCCCATAACATGCTTCGCATAAGTCTGAGATCTTTTTCACTGATTTAAATCACTTCATTATCTCTACAGCTTGCTGCAGTGCTTGCATTTTATTTTCTGAATTTAATCCAGCCTAAAAAATGGCACAGCAGCGACAAATCAAACCACAGAAATGTAAAAAATTAGGATGGACAGCAGTTTAGATGAGCTGGGCAGGGGGCCTTGCCCTAACAGACAGATCTGCCACGGTCTCCTGGCTGCATACACTCACATCCATCTGTAACAGTGGAACCAAGCCCACTACAGCCCCATCGTTCTGCTTTCTAGTTCAAGTGCACGGTGCAGGCTTTGGTTTCAGTAGGCAGTCTACATAGTTGTCTATACGGAAAATATTTCAAAACTTCTCATCGTGGAAAAAACACAAACAACTAGTAACTAGACTCCAAAGAGGACAACAGATCCTTTGAACAGGAAAGGTGCAGAGGATGAACATCATCATGTTCAGCTTAATTTCGGGTGGTCAGCAAAACCAAACTGAACTTCTGTGTGTGCGCACAGATACCTGCAAACATACCTCAGTAATTACCACTTTATCTTTCATTAGACACCAGTCAACACACACCGTATTCTGAGGAATGATACGTAGTAAAAATTAGTATTCATATATATTTCCACATGATATATAAATTCCTCAAAAACAGTGATAGGTATTTAGTCAGAGAAAAGAGCACATCTGTAAAACACAATTATTTCACAGTAGCCTATATGCAACTGATTTCCATTACTGTGAGCCCAACCCTGCAAGCATTTGTTTGGGAAAGCTGGAAAAAGTGTGGCAATTCCTTGGTGATTTCAGGCTGCCCCAGAAGACTCTCACACATGTCTGTGCCAAGGTAAGTGGCAGCGGCCAAGAGGGAACTTAAACCCCATCAAAAACAGCCCTGAATCCCTTTTGATACTCTTGCAATGCAGAATTTTAGGATCCTGTGTCCTTCGCACCAGACTCCAGTATCATTAATGAAAATAAGGACTTACACTGGTCTTTCATGGGTAGTTCAGAATTTAGTAATGATGCATTCATATTTTTTTCTTAAAACAGCATTAACTGAGTTCTGATAGACAATCAGTGTTACCATGATACTTACTGTTTGCAAACTATTAAATAGAGTAGTATTCCAAATTCTTTTAACACCCACACTTAAAATGCAGAGCTCATTACACAGCCACTGACATTTTATACTACCTCTCCCCCAGACCTGCATGCAGCTCTGCATGGAGCCACACGCCTGTCCACAGAGATCAGCTTGTGTAACCGTTTGCTGATTTAAATTCTCTGCAAAGCAGCCATGACATTTTGCTTACTTCAGGTTGCAACTCTCTTAAATAATACACCGCGTTTGAGGGCTGCAGAGAGGGCTCTGGAAGCAAGGCACCACGCAGCCCGTGCCCGCAGGAATGAAGCTGGCGCCGACGCTGGTGCCAGGAAGAGGTCCCTGTCCCCACACGACCTCATCGCCCCGCGCCCGCCCTACCTGACCCGTGCTGTTGGCGCAGGATAGCGGCCTGTCCCGGCGGCAGTGATGAGGCAGAGGCTGCGCCACTCCCAGCCGTGGTGGTGGTGGTGACGGCAGTGGGCCCGGCGGGTGGCGGGCGCTTGCCGGGGCCGGGTGGTGGCGTGGCCCGGGCAGAGGGGCCGTGGCGACGCGGGGCCGCACCGCTCTGCATGTGTGACACTGCCTCGGCCGCCTGCATGTCGGGCGCCGCGAAGCGCGAGAGGACGCGCAGCAGCGCCTGGGCCTTGTGCTCCTGCGTCTCGTCGTCGCTGTAGTCCGCCACGCGGCACTCGTACACGCCCTCGTCCTGCCGCCGCACGCCTGACAGCCGCAGCCGGTGCGAGATGTCGTTGCCCTGCACGCGCACCGTCTGCAAGAGAGGGCACAGCCGCGCGCCTCAGCAACAGCCGCCTCCCCGTAATGGCCGCGCCCCAACGGCCGTCACCGCCTCGGAACGGCCGCGCCCCAACGGCCGCCTCCCCGTAACGGCTACTCCCCAGCGACCGCTGCCCCGAGCTGCCGTCCGCCGCTAGCCGAGGGCACCTCGGGGCTCACCCCCCGCACCCGGCCCTGCCCGCCGTGCTCTGAGTCCAGCCAAAACAGTCATCGACACCCCCTGCACCCCCCTGCAGCTGAACTGCTGCTCTCCCCTCAGCCCCACTGGCCTTCACCCCTCTCCCTAAGGTGCCAGCACCTTGAGGGCGGGGGAACAACGCGGCCATGGGCACGGGTTTGTAGCTAGGCACGGGACTGGGCAGGAGAAAGAGCCAAAAAACTTCTTGCCCCTTCTGAACTGCCCCCTGAATAGGGGCGTAAGGCAAACCTCTGCTGCTCTGGGTTTGCAAGGCATAAGACGTGGTGGATAAACCCACACCAGATGGTTGCATTTTGGCCAAGGCCCAGCACGCTGAGGAGGGTTAATGTGCTGCGTTCCTGCTGTGCTGCCCCCAGGCTGGCTAAGGTCTCATACCGAGGAGCTGGGGGGCACAGTAATGTATGGGCACTACTCTGCTTGTGCTGCACTTACGCTGATTTTAGTTGCGTCCTTGTTCGTTACCTAAAGGAACAGAAAAGGAAAGATGTTAGACCCGGGCCTGCCAGCACCTCAGCATGACACTTGCCCTCCCAGCGCCTCCCCGCTGCCTGGAGCAGGACGTGGGTGGGCACCACCTGCACCCTGTCCTTGCCCCCTGGGAGGGCAGCTGCCTGCTGCTCAGCCCGCAGCACTGCTCTGCTAATGCAGGACCGGGCTCCTGGGGGCTACCAGGAGTGCTGCTCTAGCCAACAGGACGGACCCCAGGCTGACAAACCCTGACGTTGCTCGTATTCAGCCACCTGCAGTGACATCAGCACAGCGTGAAGTGCTTGGGCAGGCAGGATCCTGTGCTGCTGGGGGCAAAGCCCTGCTCTGGAAACATCCTGGGAGCAGGTATCGCTCACTGGCATGCGGACTTGACTGTTTCTTCTGTCTAGAGCCAACTGCTGTAAAATTCGGTGATGCCTCAGGTCTCACCGATGCGCCTCCTCCAGGGAGATGGCCATCCGTCTCCCCGACAGAGCTGCCATCATTTATTGTGAACGCAACTCACGGCTTTTTTATAAGGTTAAAGAAGACATTTAAATCCAAGCGATTTATTTTCCTGTCTGACAATTGACTTACACTTTCCCAGCTAGGCGGCATTGCATTAGCTCAGTGTCTGTATGCTCTGCATCTCTATTTGAGCACTGCAGGAAAACAAGCCCGCCACAGAGATGGGACCTGGCACGGGCGCGAGGCTCCTGCCAGCAGCAGCCTGCAGGCTCGCTGCCCGGAGAAGGTGACATGGTCCTGGCTGCAGGAAGGCACGTCCACAGCTCCCACTCTGCCCAGCTCAAAGGGTTGCACAGTCCCTTACTGGAGTGGGGGGCTATCGAATGAACTGGTGAGAGAGGGAAACCTGGCTGGAAATGAAGCCAAGATAGTGCCTGCCCTCGAACCAGGCTGCTTTCTAGGCGGAGCGGAGAGGACACGCAAGATTTAACTCTGCTCCATGCATTTTAATTACTACAGATGACTGTTAAAATGTCCTGGAGAGCTCCAGCTATGACCCAGGTATGTACCAGCTCCCCAGGAAGCACCAGGTTTGCGCACACACACTGGCAATGGCTGTGATGTATCAGGCAACAGTGTATCCCTTAGAAGTGTATCCCTCACTCTTCCAGCCACTCCATTAGTGAGCAGAGTCTCTCCCGCATTTCACAGTGATTCCCAGCCCAGTGCAGCGCAGCACTAGCTTTTGCTGATCCCCACTTTATAATACAATTATTTTTGACTGTCTCTCTGGATCCTCATGGCAAACTTGCAGCAGGATATTTATCATTTTCTGTTTACAACCTTTCAAGTGCTGCTGTTTTTCTCCTGGAGTAAAAGGGAGAGTCTAGGGAAAGCCTAGTGAAAGCCCAGGAAGCTCCAGGCACCCACCCAGATCCCAGACATGTCGCAGCAGAGGCGCCTCTCCTACGTGGGCACCGCAGGCTTGTTTTAAGCACCCCTGAACACACACGTTTTCGTGGCACTTCATTACCTTGCTCCTGCTGCCAGGGACACTGATGGCTAATTCGTGTGCAAGTTCTCTGGCTGGTTCTTTAAAGTACCACCACTGGATTTCCAAGGAGTAAGAGGTGGCTCCGCTGGCTCGGAAAGCACAAGGCATCTCAATATCATCTCCCTCCCTAACAGTCACATCTTTGGGAACTTCAGTAAAGGTAGCTGAGAGGAGAAGACAAGAGTTACGAGGACCGGTTAACAGGAGAGATTAAGAGACAAGATCCGTCCTTTTCGGTGCAATCTGATCTGCTCCGACTGGGGGGCTAAATGCTGACTGCAACACACGCTTCTTGCCCGGCGGTGGCACAGCAGGAGCTGCGCGCCCAGCATCGGAACCCCAGGGTGACGGGTCCTGCTCCCCCATGCAGACAGCTGCCACAGCCCCAGCAGCAGCCAGAGTTTGAGAAGGATCATAGCGCCCCATCCCTGCTCCCAAGGAAGCCCTTGTGTGTCCCCACAAGTGTCCCCTTCCCTCATCAGCGTCCCTTCTCCCGCCAGGTGTAGGATGTGAGCCCGGCGGGCTGCACGCGGGAGGGCTGGGTGCAGGCGGCTCCCGCAGCCTGGCGCTGCAGCAGAGCGCACCCCTGCAAGTTGAGCCGCCTCAGCCCACCGCGAACATCTGCAGCAACAACAGTGCAACCTTGTTCGCACAGAGCCCTCCCTGGGCAGCGCTCCCTGCCCCCAGCCATAAAGCACTGCCACAGGAAGGAGGGCCAGCGAGGGGGGGGATTCGGGCATCGCCAGGAATTTTCAACTGAGGCGATGCTGGCAGGGTCAGATCCAAATCCACAGCATGGCTAGTGGAGATACTGGGGGCTCAGGGAACCCCTTTAACCAAGTGAGACCGAGCATCAGCCTTCCCTGCCCACCCAGCAGTTCCCACCCGAACCAAGTCTGCCCACATCCCTTGTGCAAACTCCATTTGCAGCAGGTTACTAGAGGAAGGAAAGGTAAAAGTTTGCTACTCACCGTTCACAACGAGCAGCAGAGGTGCGTTGAACATCAGGTAACACAGAGTGCAGAACAGCCCTCGATTTTCCATTTCATATACGTGGGCTTTAGAGTGAAGAGCAAGTGGAGAACCGAGAGCGCTCACAAACAACTAAGAATTCGTCAATCCCATGGCGAGCGGCAGGCGTGTGTCTGACACGGCTCCGGGGTTAGGGCTCTCTCCAGCAAAGCCAAGGCCACCCGGCCGAGCGCTGCTTCCACGGCGAAGCCAACACAGGATCCAGCTCCCGAGCGCGGCG
>VZSV01000008.1:9824541-9846718 GCA_013398735.1 Nothocercus julius
GGCCGCTCTTTAAAGGCTTTCAGCCCGCAGGCAGCTCTCGAGGCCTCCGGTGCTGAGCCGCCAACGCGAGCGCGCCGCGCCAAGGCCGCCCCTTGCGCGGTGCGGGCCCCGGGCGGGCGCTCCCCTTCCTCATAGCGGAAGCACCTGCCCGGCTTCCACTGTGCTCACTACTTGTTAAATACACTCAGGAAAAAGAAACCCTATTGATTTAGAATACAGTATCATAAAGAGGGCCTGTTTCTGTGGATCTACAAACTTCCCAATTACAACATCGAAGTGCTCACAAGTCAAGTCATTACATTGAGTTGCAATCGTAAACCATGGTTTGCCTTTTTTTTCAGTTGAGTAAGGAGAGGACAGTGCATTCAATAAATCTGAGGCGCCCTTCTAAAATCTCTGTGCTTTTTTCTTTCTCTGAAATTACATTAAGAGCTACCATTTATTCAGCTGCATTTCCATTTAATCACTAGAATGGCATAGGAAGTGAATTTTATGACCCGCAGAAACTTTACTTCATATTTTTAATGCTTTCATTCTGTATCAGCATGCAAAGCTGGGTATGTGAGGATTTCTATGGAGCGACTCATTTAGAAACGCTCATTTTGGAATAGCTAAATCAAGCCAGTTTTTAAATGCGTGCAAGTATCCAGCTTCCTCGCGAGCCTGGCTTGCCAAACAGCCTGCTGGAGGCGGACGTGGCTGGGCAGCCCCCCAGCTGCTGGCTCACAGCGAGCAAAGCCGCCAGCCCGTTTTCCATCAGGAGGCTTCAGTAGGCTTCACATGATACCCAGGAACACTGAAATTACATCAAATCCCTATTTCCTATTATTATAATAAGAAACTATTTCTTCAGAACATTTTCAGTCATTTCTACTGATCACATCATGACTTAAACCTAGCAATATTCCTCCGAAAGGCCTACAGCAGGTCATCCGCAGAGCAACTCACTGCTCCTCTGTACCTGCGGCTTGACCCCTGCCAGTAGACAGAGCCCAGGCAGGTGGAGTCTGCCCCAGGCAATCACAAAAAGCTTTCAATGTGATAATTATTAAAATCCACATAGCCAAATAGTCTAATAATCTCCTTATGTCTCACTTTCACTCACCTTGTGCAGGAGATAAGCACCATCATTTATTTACTGCCTTAAGTCATCTAGCAGCGAGTTTTCTTACCTCTTGCCCAAGTCCTAGCGCAGTGCTCTACCTGCCAAGCCCTGCTGAGGAAAGCAGGTCAGATCAGACACACCTGGGAAAGCAGAGCTGCATCGACTAACCTCAGCACAAGTAGTTTGCCATGTCCAATCCCAAGCACGGGGCATCTGGCTCCTCTCAACAAAACTTGGTGTCTGGCTGATCAGGGCAGCGATCAGACAACACCTAATGGGTAAACAAAATACCTTGTCACATACTCAACATTCAAAGGCAAAAAATATATAAGGAATGATAACTGATAAATGGAAGCTGAGGCTTTGACTTAAGCACTGCTTTCTGCTATTTTCTTAATAACTAAACCTGGCAAAGGATTCTCTGATTGCCTTTAAGAACCACATATGTTGAGAAAGTAGTTGGCTTTTTATATCAAATTAAGATAGATTAACTTAATATTAAAATTGATATGGCAGGAAAAAGTCTTCTGAAATTACAGCATTATTGAAGTTTATAAAGGCTAGGTATGTAAATTACCCAGTTCATGTTAAGTAAGTTTTGTTTCTTAGACATAAAAAATAAATGATAAAAAGGAAAAGGCAAATGCATTTAAAATTATTTCTATTTGAAAAAATCTAAGGTTGTTTCTGTGATAATTGTATTGCTGAAGTGAAGACAGTTTTATCTTGAATATGTTCCTTGATTTACACCATTAAATTTGGTTAGTTAAATTCAGTTCTACTGTATTTACTACTCACCAAATTTGATTATATACGTAGCAAGTGAACACACAAGTGATGATACCTGTGTGTGCAGCTGAAGTAAGGAATCAGGGACACAAGATCAAGCATTTCTACTAAAGTTATACTGGGGGGCAATTGCAAGTGTTCTGCCCAAATGATTCTGCTCTTAGGATTGTAACATCATTTGAAGTCCTTTATTGATTGATCCTGCCAGCCAGAGGGGCTTGCTCGCACAGAAGTTATCACCTGCCTGCGCTCACGCCCGGAGCAGCGGGTGCGAGGCAGGACTAACACAGAGAGAAGCCGCCTTTGCAGCATCTGCACCGCAGTTCTCAGTGAAATTAGGGAAACTGTTCAGGTGCTTGAAGACTGTGCTTTGTCGATTACATTATTTTTTGCATACACTGTCAGTCAAATGTTACATTATCTGTGTGGCAGATAGGTACTAATATTTTACAGTTGAGCAAGCTGAAATCAGTTGCCCTTAAAGAAATACAGCATTTCCATAACTTCGCAGTCCCAAAGCAAATTTGAGAAGATTCTCTCTGCAGGGTAACTTTTAACATGGCAGCCTTGTTTGGCAGGAGGACCTTTAGGCACTCTATCCAAGTAACTCCATTCCTAAACTGTCCCCTAGGACACGGTGACAGAGCAAAGCACTGAAGTCTCCATGCTGCTTTCTGGGTACCAGATAATGCTGCTTTCTGGGGGAGCCAGAAGGGATCTGAAAGGGACTGTTGGGTGAATCCAGTGGAATTTCTATCTAAAATGGTTATTTTTATCTTTTGTTCAACATAGACAAGTTTTCTTCAACATTCTCATACTCAGGTTTAAGCCCAAATCCTCACTTCATATGAAAAGAGAAGCATGCCGGACCTCAGGAGCGCAAAGGCTGTTAATAGCAGATGAGCATCAGGGCCTTTAAGCAGACACCGAGAATTACAGGTCTCGTAATGCAAAACTGCTCTTGCTGTTGCTGGACCATGTTTTATAGCAACTCATGAAATCCCATAAGCAATTCCAGCACTCAGTAGCTGATGACATTTAAGAACGTTTCTCCCTGTTATTTTTTAAATGGCTAGCAGCTCCATTATTCGAATAACCAAAATACTTCCTAATGGCTGCTTCAGGAGCCTTTAATTCATACCCTGCTGTTTGCAGTTAATCCATTCAGAACTAAAACAGTGCAGGTCACCTTCGAAAAGGATAAAACTGCAAAAAACGTCCAAGTTTTACACACACAAAACAGATGCGATAAGACATTTACCTTGGGTTGGTGTAAAAGCTCTGCAGCACACTCAGAGTATTTCTACGATATTTAAGCGACAAGCATCTCTGCCCTAAATCCGCTGGTAGAAATAAGCTCTCTATTCTTAGATGCTTGTCACGGACCTTTTCCCCTCATTTTTCTCATTAGACTGAGGTGTTTTTGCAGTCACGGGGCCAGCTTTGCCCCTGGGGATGGCAAGTGGGCGCTTCTGCAGATGCAGCCCGGGAAGCCTGGGGCACAGGGAGCGTGCTGCCAAGGGCTCCCGGCCAGGCCAACCTCCAGAGCTCGCTGTGTGTCCCCAGGAAACTGGTGTGCTGACAGGATGCCAACCAGCTCCTGAAAAGTGTATTATCTTTGGAAAATAGGTGAGGAACAGGAGTGAATATTGGATGTAAACGAGAGAGAGATGCTAAAATGTTCACGTCTCTGCTTGCAGCACAGTGACCTTCACTGTGGAGTTTCTGCCTCGGCGTAGCTCCTAACAATAGACGGGCAACTGCCAGGCTGGTTGCTTTTAAAATGTCACTGGTTTAACATCAATTCAGGAGGTGTAATTTCATTTTCCCTTCCTTCCCCTTCCCCTCCCCTGGAGTTACAGTTCTAATCAGGCCCAAACAGAAATGACAGGGTATTTCTATTCCCCTAAGAAGTTTGTAAAAGGTCATAAATGCTGCAAGTTCAAAGGGTCTGCACTGTTTTCAATATACATGATTATTTTCTTATTTCCCATCTGCAAAGAGTGGGCTGCACTGTCTTGAGGTTATTCCCTAGTCTAGATGATAGACAGAAGTCTCATGCAGTATTTGAGAAAGGACTGATTGGTCTTATGTTAGGAAATTCAGAGTTAAAACTATCATACTATGCTACCACTTTTGCCAGGCTTATTTATTCTTAGTTTGGATAGATCAAGTTTCCACCAAAATATTTTACTTTCCATAACACTGATTTAAGCTGGAAAGCACATTTTTACATTTTGTCTAGATACAATTCTTGCTTTATGTTGCAAATGCCTTTTTAATTGACATTCGTTTCTACTTTATCCAGTGTTCTTATCCAATATTCTTTGTTAAGTGACCTAACAGTACGAGACAGTCATGCAAGGGTATAAAGAAAGAGAAGGCATCGTATATTCAGAATAATATGATAACTCATCTTCTAGCACACCAAGCTTACACGGAATCAAAAGCTGTCAGAAACGCCACACAGGAAACTTGAACTGGGGGCCTAAGGAGCGAGGCTCGATGCTGACAGCCCAACGCTTAAGAGCAGGAAGGCAGGAGAAGAGGTCAGGTATAAACTGCCCCGTGTGGGACCTCCCCTGCGTGGGGTCACCGAGCAGCTCAGGCTGCAGCAGCTCGGGGCTGTCTGGGCTGCGCTGCCGCACGCGACGCGGGGGACAGGACCACAGCCAAGCCAGCTCCCAATGCTTCCCGCGGGCCGGCCGTGCCCAGCCACTCCATCCGCGCTGGCTTTATGTCACCTCTGTGCTACTGCACAGTTTTGAGATAACGGGCCTGAACGGCGCCAAGTCACTGGATGATTTTTCTTCAGTCGTCCATGGACATGTACAATATCCCCCAGCGCACGGAGCAGATTCAGTAAGGACAGAACTGGCATGACTGAACTGTGAGGCAAACATGTCTCCTCCATTGGGCAAACCCAGGGCACGAAAAGGGTGCTAGGAAACTCACCGGAAGAGCTGAACAAAGTGCATCACCTAGAGATGCGGTAGCAGAGTAAAAGCCAACTCAACTTTGGGAATTACAGAAAACACTGTGCTCTGCAGGAGCACAAAAATGTGGGGAAGCAGGCAAGCTTCAACATGACAACGAGAAGCTCTGTCTCCACGAGATACCAGATAGCATCAGAGAGTATTGTCTGTGAAATATCTCTACCTACATACTGTAGCTGTTCCCTTTAAGTAACGTATTTGTGTTTATCTTACATCAGAATCTTCTGAAATTATACCAGATTACTGTCTCATCGTCATCATATTTTGCACCTTCATAATAATTATTATAATATTTTATAAATTAAAAATGAACACCTGTCACTCCTCTGGGGAAAAAAATAACAGAATCACCACTTTAAAAGAGATAAACAGTTGACAAAACTCAAAACTCTACACATTAGAGTCTAAAAAGTATTTTCAACAATTATTTACCAACATCCTGATCCACCACTTTCACAAAGTGCTACAATGGGGAATTGCAGCCAAAATATTATTACTAAAGACTAGATTTCTTACTAAAGACAGATAAGTCCAAGAGAGAACACTACTGGAGAGTTTGGTTGATTTTTTAAAGAAGATAGAATTATTTCTCTTTTCTATTTTTTATTATTCACCTTGCCAGGATCTCATCATGCTAGACTCTGTAGAAGTACAAAGCTAAAAAAATCAAAAGCATTAGAAATTCAAGTCACATCTATCCAGTTTTTCAAGGGAGATTCAATGGATGACTGGAGAATTAGTATAATTACTGCAACATCACAGATACTAACCACATAAAACCTGATTAACTGGAGGTGGGGAAATGAGTTTTATTTGTTTAGAATGCATTGATTTTTTTCCCTCTTGTTTTTGTTAATAATAAATACCTGATAAACTATTGAAAGAAAAAAGGTCACTGTTAAAAAGATATTTCTTACATCTTTTCAATCAAGGGCCGAAACTAAAGCTAATATGAAAGAGAGATTTGATTAAGCACTGTTGTATTGGATTTCCCAGTCTGGCTGGGAGGTGTAGTTGAGGGCAGCAGTGTGGGCAGAGTGCTCTTGCAGAACAAGTGAGTGGCAACGGCATGCGAGAAGCACACAAAGAGCACGCAAGGCAGCACCATGGAGCCTCTGTGCGCTGGCCCCACCACACTGGGGAGGTGTAGGGACCTCCCTGTGCTTCCTTGTAGGCCTCTTGCCAGGACCAATCATGTTTATCACAGTTTAAAATAAAACAAAATACATTTTATATATCTCTCTACATATGGGCATGTATCTCTGCATGAGATTTGCAGAGTTAGACCTGGACTATGTCTTATTGTCCTTTAAATGGTTTGTAGTGTTTTCCATACTAAAGACCTTTATAAAATGAACCTGAGCGTTGCAGATGCTGGGGTATACTCCAAAAGGACACAAGGCACTGGAACCTAGTTAGGGATTTAAGTATGTAGTATGCCAGCGTATCAAGGCTTTGAAGCATGGATGAATGAGACAGCAAGAGAAAAAGTGTTGACAGGTAGAGCAAACCTGGATAGCTGATACAGCTAAAATCACGGCCTTTGTTAAACAAGTGCAATCAGAAAATGTACACAGACCTCATCTTTCCAATTAATATTACAGCAAAAAAAGAACAGAGTATAAGGAAAAGTGAAAGTACAAGAAGAAAGTTATGCTACACATAAAGCATAGAAAAACATTCAGCACAAACACTTTGTACTAAACACTTCGAATCTGGGCTGACACTCAGAAAGGCTTCTCAGTATTTAATTTTCCTTAAAAACTCAAGACTATGTATTTATTTTTTAAGAACTCTCCCCAGCAGCTCTCTGCCTAAACCACAAAACCTATCTACTTAATAAAAGAGTGCAACACAACTCATTGAAGCCAACAGTTTCAGAAAGCATCCATTAATTTTGGATGCTTCAAGTTTTAGATATCTCCCTTAATGAGCCTAAATGAAAACACGTTCTTAATAATTCTGCCAAAACTAGGCTAATAAGTCGACATCTTCATTTATCAGCTGGAACACCTGACCTAGTATCATACAGATGGATTAGATGCTCTGAATTAACTCCTTTTTTTTTTTTTCTTTTTATGAAATAAAAAAGAAAATTCGTGCTGTTCCCGCTCCTCTCATCTCCCCTGGCCACAGCAAGAAACCAGTCTGTCCGGAGGTGCCCGTGGGAATGATGACTCGACTGGCCCCATGGTTCCCAGTGCTTCCCATTTCCCAGGACTGGATGCACCAGACAGTCAAGGGAATGTGAAAGGATCTGGGCTTTTTCAGTTAGCAGATAACCCTTTTATCAATAATGTATCTCTTCAGCTGGTTGGTGGATCAACCTGCTACCCACTACTTCAGGAAGACTGCTAGAGACCACAGCTCCCAAATTATAATTGAAACGACTATTTTGTTTAAATGGGATCAATTACGTGCTCCTGTTCCTCCCTGCTCACTGCAGTCAGAATGCTGCTGGCTGATACACACGGAGGAAGGAGGACTTCTTGGGGAAGCAACGTAGCGGGACCCTGTTGAAGCATTAACATCCTACCTCCATGGGAGGAGGCACCGCAATGGAGAACAAGCCCATCCCGCAAACTGAACTACTTTTCCCCAGAATAAGCAGGGCTAGCAGAAAGCAGTGAGCAGGCTGTATCCGGAAGAGAGATTTATGCAATTATTTCCAAAGCCTGGGAACAGGGAGAGCCCCACCAAGTGTTCTGAGGAACAGAGAGCTGTGCCTGCAAGCGGCATTTCTCTCGCTCACACTCCAAGGCCTGGCTGGGCTTGCTCTTTGATTAGGCCAATTTTCTCCTCTATAATTTTCCTGCAGGCTCCAAGTTTAAAACAGTTCCTCCCAAAGGATAAAAAATGACCCTTCTCTAAAGAAACAACAACCATCCAATAATTTACGGGATGTGAATCACTTGCTTGGTGACAGGAACAGGAGCCCATGAGAGTGTGGCATGAGGAGACCTGGGGAGATGCTACCACAAATGAAGAAAAAAAAAAAGATCAGAACTGAAAGGCTGGTGGCTTTGGAGTGCGCATCCTCCATGTTCACTTTTTGATTTTTCCTCACTGTTCACAGGAAAGTGAGATTAAAAATAACTCTTCTTCAGCTCCCTTCCCCCTGATCTTAGCTGGTTAACTTCTGATGTTGTTTTCCCCTTCAGCCTTTTTTAAAGGTAAAAATAGAAAACACTAAAATGTAACTAATATTAGCTGTGCACTTAGTACGCACACACTATGAATTCTGCAATTCACAATGGTAACTAATAGTTTTTAGCAGGCAGAAGCTTGTCAAGTGGAAAACGGTGGGCAGAAAATACTGGTACAGACAAAGCACAATAGAGTAGGCATTGAACATAAGTGAAGATGGATTCAGTGAAACACTCAGGAGAGTTTGACAAAACTTTAAATAAGGTTTTGCAAGTCTAAAACACTGATAATGACCCTCATAGAACTATACATGTTCCAGCAATTTACCTACAAAAGCACTGTGGAAAAGAGTCCAAGACAAAAGATCTTCATGAACCGAATCAGTGGAGATGCACAAACAGCTCTGACAAAGCGTTTTGGGAACAATTTGGTCTATATGTGATTTTTTTTTTTTTTAAATTGCAACATGTTATTTGTTCGGAGCAGCACCCATCATTAGGGCTCAGCCCGCCTCTGCCTCCAGGTGCTGCCCTCTGAAAGCTCTCCCAACTGCGGAGAGCCTGAATCAGGCAACTGAGTTAGTTAACTGTGTTTGCAGCTATAAATAGGTGTCTTCCAAACTTGTCCCTCCTGTGGGCAGGAGTGCTGATGCTAGGAACATCGCTTTGCTCCCATTTAAACCTCCTACATGGAGAAGAGTTTCATGCAGAATGACTAATTCTCAAACTGCTCATTCATGGACACTTCACTGGGGACGGTCATTCAAACTCAGAGGAGAGGGACCTGGGAAAGCAGAAGCAGACAGGCTTCATAGCACCAAAGGACCAAGTTTGTGTTTTGGGGTATCAGGCCATATGGGTGCCATTTGTGCGGGATGGTGAGCAGGGCCAGGGGCAACGCAGGACTTCAACTCTAGCCCCGTGCTGCCAACGTGCAGTCTGTCCTGACCCATATAGCTCCAGGCTGCTCACATCAACACCCACGCTCAGCCTACTGCAACCAACAGGCGGAAGAGAAAAGCATATTTTTGATTAAGCACAGCACAAATTATATCACTAAGCAGAAAAGTATTTGAAACAAGCAGTAATGACTCTATAAAAACAACATTAGAATTCAAATATTTACAGCTACTTAAATACAGTATTAAGGGCTTTACTAATCTGAGATTAATCCACCATGTAAAATAGATACTTGTTTAAATAAATTGTCTACATTACTAGTTAGAGATAGTTATTTTCAGTATGGAAAAAGGCTAGTTTTACTTTCTTTCTTTCTTTTCTTTCTTTTTTTTTTTTTTTGAAAGGAGATGAGCACGCAGTAGTTTCTGCCATTGTAGAGTTTAGGTTTTGATATGAAAACTAGAAAGCAGTTATGATGATGTGGAGAGCAGTGATAACCAGAATTAATTCAGCCACAATATTGTTAGTGGCTGGACTCTGCAAGGAAAATCCAAAGTATTACACTTTGTATTCTAGCAAAAGCTGTATTTTTTTTTTCCTGCAGCTGTGACTGCACTTTGGTTCTATTCCAATGCTTTCCACTGCACGTAGAAATTCAGGTCCTTCTGCCTGCATTATTATTCTGTGTATGTGAGCTCCACATAAGATGTTTCTGCTTATCTGTTTTTACTGCACCTCAGTAACACCCCTCCCCAGCTGTGCTGGGTATCTGCAAAGAGGTCCAATGGCCAGGGGCCGCTCCAATACATGGGGAGATGTTGCACATGCTTCTGTGTGCCCACGGCGGGCCCCGAAACTCTACCCCTCGCCACAACGCTGTCTGCATTTTGTCCCCGGATTACACGTGTGGCTTATGCTATCAACATTACACCAGAGATTTGATAGCCAGCTGTGAGAATTAACTACAAAACCTCTAATCCCTACTGTCTCTAAAAACTTCAAACTTTGCATGCTTCATCTTTTACTGATTATCAATATTATAATCTAATATCTGCTTGATCGATTATCTTATATCATACTGCTGGTAACAACCTTGTAAAACTAATTTCTGCTGTCAGGGAAGGACTCTTCTGAAGTCCAACTTCACGGCCTTGTTGCGTGGACAAGAAATGCCAAGTCAATTAGGCAGGCCTGGCTGGTTAATGAGACTCTGGTCAAGGGCATCACAGTGAATCATGGATTAACTAATGATTACTGAAAGTCCTGATAATAACAAGCAATATTTTTCTGCATAAGGAAGCTCTTCTGTTGCCTCTAGTTTCTCTGCCGAAGTGATACCATCAAGCCAAAGCAGAACCGGGGGCTAACTGTGGTCAGGGGTCCAATGCAGCCTGCAAAAGATGCCCCTCCAAGGCAGCTGCACTAATGATCTGTGCTCTTAATATGTTGTCATTGTTACTTATTGCAAGATCTTTTTTTTTTGTTTTGCTGTACTTGAATTAACCTCTGTATCCATCAACAAAGAACTCAGTCTTTTTGCCAGTTCTTTTTGACCTTTTCTTGAGCAATAGCCGATACCTTTTCAGACTCTTTGTCTAATGGTAGCGGTTAAGTTAAGACTAGAATGTTCACTCGATTGCACTTGAACTTGTGGCTTACCCAGGTAGAAAAATAGCTGCACTTTTGACACAGAGCTGCTTCTGAAACCACTGAGCAACTGGCTGGGCTATAACTTTATATGCTATTAGATTGTACTGCATGGAAAATTTTCACATTATTCCACACAGACAGAAAACTGCCTTTGTAGTTTATGAAACGTTAATACCATAGCGTGAAATTTTACAAGCACATAATTAGAAATGATGGCCTGGGAAAAAAGAAGTCTTATTTACAAAATGAATCTTGCTAAATTTAAAACATAGCTAGTCACTTCCCTTTTACTCTTCAAACATATTAGATGCCCATATTTTCATAAATTCTGCAAAGTAATTGTTAGGTTTTAGTATCACATTGACAATACACAGAAGCACATTACATGAGCAAATGTTTTGGATGGAGTGAATCCACTGAATCCACTGTTAATTATAGAAAAACCTTCTTACAAATCTAGGATACCATCTGTCCTACAGCTATCTCTTAGCTAGCTTTCTGCCTGCATTCTGTGCATCTGTACTTTGCCATTGCACTCAAAATAAATAGAGAGGATGCTACAGTATGAGTTTATGAATAAATGACGAATTACGAAAACTGCCAGACCAGATTATTCAGTCTCTTCATCATGAGTCAGAAATTCTACTTCGGTTTCTTCATCATCTGCATTTACACGTGTATGCTCCTCCAAAGCGTGCTCTTTTTGTTGTCATTGTTATTACACATTTTAATGGTTGGTTAGATTTGTCAGATTTTTGCAAATTCAATGAAATGCCAGACAGAGAAAGCACATCAAATGCAACATTGCTTCTAGTAAAGAATTACTGTTATTTCAACACTTGACTTGCGCGGGTGCTGAGAGAGAGAGAGAGAGAGAGAGAGAGAGAGAGAGAGAGAGAGAGAGAGAGAGAGAGAGAGAGAGAGAACGGAGGACGGTTTTCCTGATACTGCAGAGTAATGCTGCCGAAAGTCCTTTTCATGTTGGACTCAGCAATGATTTGGGCTTTAAACCTGCCTTTGAACCAGAGGTTTTGCGAGTCTTTGGCTTTACAGTCTTCTGGGAAAGGCTGTATCTTATAATCTGCAGGGCAGAGGACCAGGAAGATCTTTGTTCCAGAGAAACTGTGAACAATAACGGAAGCAGAACCAGCCTTAGTTAAACCTCCTTGCTATGATGTTATTAAAAGGAAAAAAAAAAACAGCTTGGGAGGCACGAAGCCCATGGCTTTCCATTCAGCTGCCCATGGCCATGGCTCACCTCTCACACCTGAGTAGCTCAAATTTTCTGGCAGGCTCTGGCAGGCCACAACACGACCCCTGTTTAAAACGGTGTCAGTGATTTCCACCCACTCCTCTCGGCAGGAGAAGGCACGCGGCAACCGTGACACTGGTGGGCCCTGCGGGGATCTCATTCTGACTCCTGTAGGCCAAGCAGAAGTGCCCGTCATGGGCAGCGGGGCAACCTGGAGCCTCCGCTCGCATCGAGTGGCGGTGACAGCAGGTCATGGCTGGCACCTTTGGGTCACCCCTTCCAAACACACTATGCAAAATGTGGGTATTTTTCAACAGGGATTTAGAATCCATGGAGCAACTTACATTCAACAGCCAATAATCCCCATCCTACATGTGTGGTGGAGAAGCATCTGGGATGCAGAAGGGACACCAGCTCCTGAGAAGACCTACTTTGAGCCCCTTCATCTCATGCTCCTTTCCATACAGTGACGCGCAATCACAGCACGTATGCATTAGCACACTGTAGCATGACTGTCACTAATTTTGTGCCGAGGGTCATAATTTCCTCTGTTCTTTGAACATCTCTGTAGGTGAGACCCTTCCCTGAGGATGGTCACACAGTGCCATGCACAGTAACACTGTTGCAGGTGGAGAGTGGACCTCTGCACCACACTGTAATCTCAGCCTAGCTCTTCTTTTCCATAGCCATCAGCAAAGCACATTTTTATATTGAAATGCATAAAAATACTGTCCCATTTGAGAAAACTTCTAAGTAATTAGAAAGCACTTTTTGCAATTTCCTATGTAATATCCTTTCAAAGTTGTCCTGTTTTCTTTCTCTCTGAATGCATATTCAGAGCAGGCAGATTTGTGGGCACACAATGAGAAGCTGATTTTGAAAGGAGGTAAATAAATTGCACTGGCTGGGAAAGGCCTTGCTGCCCTTTTTGTGATGCACATACAACTTGCTACAAATTCTTTACTTTGCATTTCTATCACAAAGATAAATGAAATTGTCAATCCTATTCACATTTCCTTTTGATGGCTACATAAAAGTAATTGTCAATGTGCCAAAAAAAGCTTTCATTAATTCTTCTATTTATTAAGGTGAAAGAAGGAGGACTATACAGCAAACAAAGAACAATAAACAGAGGATGAGTGAAACGCTTGCGTTTTTTCCAGAGGATTTACGTTTTGCATGGTTTCTACCTTTAGGATGACTCTTGGCAGCTCTTAAAACAGACAAAAGCTTTTGGATTCTGTATTTTTGCTAGTTTGCTCAGTACTGCACCTCTCCTCCACTGAGAGGCAAGGGAAGCAGAGTATGCTAGTGCTGGAATTTAATCCTAGGAATCTAACTGTACTACTAAATAATAATAATAAAGTGTATTTCTTGCACCAGAGATGCCTGGTATAAACAAAAGATTTCAGCACTGCTTTTTATGTATGTGTGCATCTACACATATAGAGATAGATACTGGGGTCATTTTATCAAAACCATCCTGGGCAAAGATGCTCCTCAGTATATCATTCCTATAGGGAGCCATTTGGAGCAGAAGAAACCCTGAGTACTGTCATGTACCTCTCACGAAGTCTACCGAAACTGGCCCTTCTTGGCACCACAACGAAATGAATGACAGTGCAGCAGCACAGGGACCAGCTACCTGCAGCAGCAGGAAGCTGAAATAGGGATAGACATTTTCCAGGAGGACTACCGCCCATGGGAAAACCACGGAGAGAGGTGCGAGGAGAGCAGCTCTCCTGCTGCAGAGCAGAGCTGCTCATGGAAGGAAGGGCAGTTGTCTCCCAAGCAGCTGCCTCGCCAGGTGCCGTCACCTCGCTCAGCGAGCTGGGCTCCCACTGCCTCGCTTCCAGGGCTGTCCTACGCGCGTGGCTCCGGCTTGGGAATATCCTTGGGAAGCAGCCAACTGCTCTGGACATGAGCTCGCCTGGCCCAGCCTGCACCCTCAGAAGGGGAAAAGCAAAGAAAAATGCCAGAAGGCATTAGCACCTGCAGCTAGGGAAAGAATGTCACAAAACGTAGCAGGAGAGAAGGAGAGTAACAAGCCCTCCAAGGGCAACTGGAGGAATGAGATGATGTTTTTTACATGACTGACTTCTGGAGCTCCTGCATACAGGGTAAATAATCATAACCTCATGGAACTTATGTGAATTTTGATCCCTTACCTTTTCCCCAGCACTGCTTTTTTTATTCTGCATTTTTGTTACCATGGGCAGGTGAGTGGCACTCCCTGGATTCAGAGTCTGGGAAAACAGCAGACCTCAGAAGAGGAGTAGGGGCTTATAATATTTGATAACAAAGATCGATATTTTAATTGTTTGAAATTCACCAGAATTGTATTCAGCCCTGGCATAAGTTTTTGAACACAGAGACCAAATACATTTAGGTGAAGAAGAAATCTGATTCCCCATGTGACAGGGAAAGGACAACATGTCCCTGAGCTCCGAGAGACATGATCAAGTCTAAATTACCATGCTAAAATTGCCTTATTTGTCCTTCTTGTGCGATTAAGATGCAACGCCTCAGGACAATTAGTTCTGACTCTTTTAGTGTTTCAGCGTGGAGCTGCAACCTTCTAACCTTTTATCACATCCATTTAGTTGTATATCCACCATTCAGGGGACAATTAAAAATGAGATGTATGTTCTGGGTTTGGCAGAAAACCGCAGTACTAATTCATTTTCTGGCTACAATAGCTGAGAGAGGTATCTAGTTTCCCCTTTCTTCTTGCATCCACACGGAAAGCTACCTTCCCTCTTCCATCGTCTTTCACACAACCAAACAAATTAGCATCTGTACATGCTTATGTGCTTGGGTCTATCTTCAGAGTCATTTCTACAGCACCTCCTATTAGTGCAGAAAAATTAAAACACTCCCCAAAGCTCTCAGTTTTCAGGATATCAAGTTGGTTTAGATTTGGTTCAGACTCCCCTGAATGTCATCATAAAGCACTCATTTTCAGACATACAGAGATCCACAAAGCTACTGAACCCACTGTTAGTGCACAGGTTTGTGATGTTATTTACAGTCCAAGTCCCACACTACCTTTCTGTATCACTTTGAAGGAATCACTCTCTTTACTAGCGAAGGAAAGGAGCAGTTTGCCTGCTACAACATCCAGAAACCTCCCTGTCCCTCTCCCTCCCACGGCAGCAATGCAAACATCAGAGATGGATGAAAAGCAACGCAGTGTTTCCCAGAGCAATTAATTTCACAATAGCTCAATTCTAACCAACCCGTTTTTGGATATGAGCATAAACGGGAAGAAAAATTAAAGCTTAGATTTACAAAGTCATGAAAAACAGCAGTAAACTACCAGGAAAAAAAAAAAAGAAAAGAAAAAGAAAGTGTTTCCTTATCATCAGCAAGCAAAGCATTTAGCCACTGGGAAATGTTTATGATTTCTTCTTTTTTTCTTTTTTTCAAATCTATATAGACACTATTTCTGATTCCTTATGAAATTCAGCCCCTGTGAAATTTCACTCCACGAAAAGCAGGAAGGGAGATTTGAGATGATTTGAAAACACGAGATATCTGAAAGCGCAGTCTCCCTTAATGAACTCACAATTATAATATCAAGTTTTACATGAAATGGAAAGATTAAAACTCTAAACAGGCTGGCATCATGTATCAAAGGTAGCTGCTTGTGAGGAGTGAGCCTCATTTTTAGTATTGTGCTTCCCGACAGAGCTCGTGCCAGCAGTGGAAACAGTGCAAGCTGGCCCTCTGCACTAACCCAGACTGTGCTAAAAACACCCATATGCAAGAACAGGGGCCCTGAAGCTTTCCAAGCTAGACTGCATCTTCCTCCTTTTTTTCAATTATTTTTTCTTTTTCTTTGACACTTCAAAATGATATGAGCCACATGGGCTTGATTTATGCCTCTCAACTTGTAATAATACCTAAGAGCAAACGTGTCTGCATTTAGACACTCGGGATACTCACTAGCTACTTAGCTGCGTGTTTGCTACTCAAAGGCTAGGCAGTATTTTCAGCAGTGCCTTATAATGCCAGCTTGCAGAGTATGATAAGATATCTCAGCTATTTCATATTGTATCCAGGGGAAACCCAGCATACAAATTACTCAAGGATATTTTACACAAAATTATAGAAAATTTTAAGCTCCTGTCATTGTTACAGGGAAGGTGGAATAGATTATATGGTATCAGAAGCATTTTTAAGAAAGTTTTTACTTTTTGGCAATAGGAAAGATCACTTAAAATGGACATGTTATACCTGTACCTATAGATTATTTTATCTTTGTCCTTCGCTACATTCCCCCCATCACTCACAAAAAGACACATCAGAACTGCCAGCAAAACCCAGGTCTGGGCTGTGTTCAGACCACGCAACTCTCAACACACGAGAGGCCTCATTGCACAAGACCACCACGGTCTTGCCTGAAGACTGGCTCTGTACCTGATGCTCCGTCGTTATCTCAGTAGTGAGGAGGAATACTTCAAGAGTATCATTCCTTCAAAAAAAACAAATGCAACTGTGTGCCTAAAAAGCAAAAATACTCACACTACACGTGATGTAAATTAAAGGCATAATAGCCCATTTGCATGTGTGTAAATCAAGTGTTGGACCTGAATTTAAAGAATAAAGGAGTAACACACACATGTACAAGAGGGACATTTAGAGTTTGTGATGGACTGGAATCATACTGAAGAGTAAATGGAGGCTACCAAATGGACACAACATCGTGTTGTATCCTAGATGGCTTGAAAGGCAGGGAAATTTGCCTCTACGTTTAGAGATCTACCTGCTCACCATGGGGACGGTGTGGGGAGGCCACGTCGGTGGCGGTGGCCCCAGCCAAGTAGGCCCCAGCACAGGGAACAGAGTGTGGGCCAGTGGAAACCTTTGCATTTAGCTGGGGTTTTGCAGGGGTTGTGCAGCTGACATTAGAGTCCATTTGACTAGTGCATCTGCGCCAAAAATCACAGGAACAGAAGCACTTACTTGGAAAGCCACTCACTAAAAATGGTGCTACTTCTTTCACCAGGGGCAAAGGGATATTACAAACTCAGGGCCACCGCAGTTGTCCTCACAGGCTGGGTGTTCTGCACTGGGTGGACTCAGCCGGGGCAAAGAGGCAGTTCGGCCCCACGGCAGTGACCTGGGGACAACTTTTGAGTGAGACAAGACCCGGGGGAACTGATTTGCTTTCTGTGGAGTTCTTCTGCTCGAAGAGGAGGCTTTTGCTGTCCCTATGTTTCTTTTTTTCTTAGAAAAATCTTTACCTGAAAAAAAAAATGTCTGTTTTTATCTGGGGTTTGTTAGGCCAATTGCTACTAGTGGTACAGCATTCAAACACCTTCCCCGTCCCCTGCGAGACAACCCTGTGGCAGGGTGCGCCGCGAGGTGAACCTGGAGCTGCAGCTCAGCAGCTTCTGGAAGCTCGTGTTCTCTTAAAGCAAGGCTCGAAGAGGAACCTCTGCTCTGGAGAAGTGACCATGGTACTTCCTCAAGGATCATTTTTTCCCCATCTGGCAGCAGGGTTATGACAAGAAGAAAGATAGAGAAAAGAGCAATTCTGTATAACACAGAAAAAAAATAACCCAGCAACAACTCACTCCTTTCCTCCGCCCCCAGGCATGCCCCTTGTCACCCTGCTTACAGACAAGTCACCTTTCTCATTTCCACCAGAAACCATTTAACCCTTGAGCAATGTCTCTGGCTACAGACGTCAACCTTGCTCAGCGTGTGCAAGGAGCACGGGGCTCTCCTGCCACAGGCTGCTCTTGGTGCCACAGTCAAGCGTCAGATACCTTCATCCAAGACCCCGCACTGTCACAGGGCTCCCAGTTCTGTGTTTTTAAAAATAGTTATACCTTGGAAAATCTCCAGGCTTGCTCCTCTCTAATTCAATTTTTAGAGTTTCTTTTAAATTAAGTTTAGCTATGCACTAATGGAAATAAATTAACTCTGAAGTATATCGCGGTGGTCCTGGCCTTGCAGCCTGTGGTGCGCTGATGAATGATCAGCATCATAAAATAGCTGTTAATAGATTTTAAAGCCAGAGGGGAAAATTACAATCATCTAATTCCGACCTCCAGCACAGGGCTGGCACCCGGTTACCACCCTGTATCTTCTGCGCCAGGTCCACGCTGTGGCAGAGCAGGAGCACATGTTGCAGCTAGACAGGACCACCTGCCCATCTGAGATGAAGACAAATCCTCAGCTTGTGCAAATCAGCCAATTTCACTAAAACACCACCAAATTACACCACACGCAAATGCTTTCGTGGTGCCGTGAATGCTGTCCTCGTCCCTGAGGCCAGTGCTGGTCTCTCCTTGCGCTACCTCGTGCCATGTGGTGGTGCCTCCTCCTTGTCTTCCCTCATCCTTCTCTCCAATCTTTCTTCTTGCTAAGCTGGATCATCCCAGCAAGCTGCCAGCTACCAGCCTTCACCATCCACCCAACAAGCTGCCCACATCCACTTTTAGTACTGTAAGCACTGTAATTCTTGTTTTCCAAAGTTTATGTTCTGTTCAGTAACTTCAAACAAGAAAGAAACCATTCAGGCACTTTGTTAGTGCCACGGGTTTCACTTACAAGTGCCGGCAAGCACTAACGTACAAGGCAAAGGTATTTTAGGCATTTGCTGGCTTATTCTGCCCACAAAGGTGACCAGACTTGGCTCTCAGCTGCGGCCTTCCCTGGATCACCTAGCGCACACTGCAGCGCGTCAGGCCTCGAAGTCAGGAGGGCATGAGGCACATTTCATTTCTGAGGAGTAAAATAAATTACTCGGCTTGGGCAGCTGGAAAAGGACACTTCTTCTAAGTGCTATCTAGCGAAGCAGGAGCAGACTTTAGTCCAGTGAGATCAAAAATAGTGCAATAAAAGCTAACGTCTGCAGCAGTACAGACAGCTTATACTACCATCTCCTGAGCCATTTACTTTCAGAAGCTGAAAAATAGCACCACAGGAATTTTAGGTGAAATTTCACTCCAGGTGATCATTGTGCTGAGCAATGTTACCTCAGGCTCTCATCTTAAAGGAGACTCTTAGTGTTTAACACCTTGCTCTCACGCCTCACTCCCTCTGCAAAAAGACCTTTAAACCAACCTTAGGCTTCAGCCGACAGCAGGAGCATTGCTGACTTCAGGAACTCATTTCTGCCTCTTCCAGCACATTGTGGGTGCTGCCAGAAGCGGCTGCTGATTCCCACTGTTGCAAATATTTACTGTTTTCTAACTCCTCAATGTTGTGAATATTATGAAAATCTCCATACTCCCAAGCAAAGCTTGGCTGATCCATGAAAGGAAACTACTCTATTTTGGGTTCACACTGCTCAGGGAACAACATTTATTGTACTGAATTCAAACCTCATTTAAAATTGCCTTTACAGATAATAAATCCAAATGTTCCTTTCGTAATTATTCTGTACTAAAATTAATGCTGAATAACAAGTAAGCAAGCAGGCAGGCCTTTATGGGCACGATTACAGCACTTCTCTTTGGGAACTGCTCGAACTGTCTACATAAATAATACCATGCCATTATCCTTAAAGCAGCACATTTGTTTTACAGTGAACCCTTAAAGGGAGAACGCTCTTGTATATAATACTTAGCTTTCTGTGTGCCTTAATCATCTATCATATCCTTTAAGGAAACATCGCCTAAAGGGAACTCTTTTTTTCCCTCCTCTATTGCTTGACATAAAATCCTAACAGCCATTAGGATTAGAAATCCTCCATTCTGAAAGACTATTTCTCTTCTTTACTCATTCTACCTGGTTGCCTCAGTAGAGAAAGAAACTTTTAATGCGCTCTGAAATCCATGCAGGTTTGGATGCTGAAACCGCGTGCAAATGACGAGAGCTTCCCATGGTCGTTCTCCAGCACTGACTCTCCTTGTTCCTTCGCTGCTGCCTTGTCACATTGCAGCCTGCTCTAAATTACCTGCCATCCTTTTGCTGGGACACTTGCCCTCAGGCAGTGCTGTGCTGACTGCCTGAGGCGCTGCCCAGAGTGCCTTTGTCTCCCGAATCCTGTGTGTGAACTATTGGCCAGTAGAAACAAAGCCTGTGCCCGGTGAACACGTTTGATAAATTATAACCTCATCCTATTTATCAAAATCATCCTGTTAGAATCAGTGGATTTTAAGTCAACGGCCATATCTTCTGCTAAAGCCAAACCAGACCAACACGTGGAGCTGCAAAGCAGCAAAATGGAGGGGCCCCTGTAGCACTGACACCCAAAGCACAGAACTTCTGAGCAGCTTCTGACAAAAGTCAGCATCAGAAAACCAAAAATACAGGAGGAGGAAAATAGCGGTTTTGTTGAAGATTGCCACTGAGTAGCAGCTACACTCTAATCAGAAACTTTAAAAGGAAAAGCAGGAGTAACTCAATTGGAGGCCTTTTCCTGTCAGTTACGCTGGACCTTTTCTCAGTCACTTTGCTGAGATGTGAGGGACACAGTCCCTGAAGGAGCAGAACGGCGAGCGCCGCATCCCACAAGAGCCCTTGGCCGCAGCTCGGCTCCTGCCGCCAGCCTGGCGGCTCCTACAACCCGCCCTGTGACCCGACACATTATGAAACAAGGACTCCACAATTCAATGTATGTTATCAGCAGACTAATATTCTTGGGCCCTTCCTTCCACACATCGGTAAGGCAAAAAATGTAGGTTGTTTTACTTACGTTCAGTCTACTTTCACTGCTGGTCGTTGCTGGAAGGGGAGCCCCTTGCCAGGCGACACATCGCTGTCCTCCTCTGCTGCAGTTCTGCACTCTGGTCTTGCAAATACAGAGCCCACTGCTCTTCTGCAACAGAAAAAGAAGATCCAAAAGTTAGGAAAAATGATCATTTACCAGCACTGCTAAAAAAACAAATCAAACATTGCCACTGAAGGATATCAATGGGTTGTCTGCAAAGGTTGCTCAAAATTGGGATTTTTTTCTCCTTATGGGAATCTGGGTTCTCTGAAAGCTTTTTTTTTCCAGTAGTGTCCATAACAGGGGCAGGGAATGAGGCATCGCACATGCCTGAGAATTGGAATCTGCCAGAGGAGGACCAAGTATGGTGTACTAGGTGAAACAGGACCAAGAGGTGGCTCTTGTGGTTCTTATATGGAGTGCAATGCATGGAGGAAACATCCCTGCACAGGAAGACTCTGCCCTGAGAAGCACAGACCCTCCGGGGTGCTGGGGAAACAAACAGGAGATGTCCTAGGGAGAGGTGAAATACACCACGTTGGTGCAGTGGGAGCTAAGGGACTCAGAAACCAAGAGGAATTCTGAGGCTCCTTTCAGGCTTCCTTTGCGAAGGAAATGGAGTACATAGACTCGATCCAATTAGGAAAAAAAGATTTAATCTCATTACTTTCCACGGATCTTAGTCGCTGAGAACCAGCTGAATGCAAAGACAAATAAGAGATGCTTTAGGCCCGAACATTTTCAGCGAAAGATATCTAAAGAAAATATAACTGAATAATATAGGAAAGTCCATGCAGAAGCTGATATACTTCTTCCCAAAGTTTTCTTACTCCTAAGTGAAGTATTTGCCAACTTTTTTCAATTAGTTTCTCAGCTGAAAGAACTCTGGAAACGCGAAGCCTTACAAAGACACACGATTAAATTGACTTAGACAGGTGAGGTTCAGCGCTCGCTAAAAGGTCACACAATTCAAAGTGACAGGTATCACAGAAGACAACCTGACTAGTCCAATATATTTCCCCTGCTAGAAAAGCCAAGGACTTGCAGGGAACAGATTATCATGGAAGCTGCTCCCAGAAGTTATTTAACTTGGTGACTAAATAAAAGTTGTGGCTATGGAAAGTAAATGACAGCAGAGCTGGTTGCTGAGCTGTTGCCTGGGCTTGCCTACAAAATGATCCATCATCCTAATTTTTTTCACTGTTGGTCCTAAGCTCCTTGCAGACTAAGCCCAGGAACATCACACACCAGCCACACTGGCTGGATGCAGCACACACCACCAAGGACTGTTAGAGAAGGCTGCACCCGCGGCCAGCGTTCACATCCCCACAACGAGGACATGGGCAAATTGACTATTTCATCCCCCTCTAAACGGGTGCTGACCAATTTCAGACAGCTCTTTCAGCTCTCAGAGGCTGACCTTTAGTAACTGCACAAAGACACATGTTATCAGGACACTTGAAAATATTTAAAAGAATTTCAGACTGATTTGCTAGCCCAAATTTGACCAAGATGTGCAGTAGTTAGCCATAAAATATACTGCCATAAGGGCAAACCCATTCAAGGTGTATTTGAAAAGCAAGGGTATCTCCTCATGTCACTGTGAGGAGGACAGTAACGGGAGCTGGTGGGGAGGAGGCCTAGACAACTGAAAGAAGCTTCGTAGCC
>VZSV01000008.1:9846843-9870605 GCA_013398735.1 Nothocercus julius
ATGCAGAACACGCACGCCTGTTTTCCCCAACTTGGGCATGATTTTCATTAGGTGTTTTTATTTATAGACAAATACTACATTTAGCCACTCCAGACCCTGAGTGGCAGACAAAATGTTCTTGCAACGATGAATCAGACTGAGCTCCTTGTAGCGCTAAATTACAGCAGGATTTTTGCTACATGCCGCTCCTAGCAATATGAAAGGTCAGTGCACACATATCTTCAGGTGCGAATGTGCGAAAAGGAAATGCTTAAGCTTTTATCTTGTTTCAGAGTGCTTTGGGTTAAGCCTTACAGCCTTGCTGAGAGCTTTACTGGCTTACATCTGCTGAATGATAGTGTTAAATCACGACGGCACTGATGGCCCACACACCGTGGCCCCTGGCCAAGCTGCCCCATGGCCCTTCTTCCTGCAGGAAGGACAGGAGAGGTAAGAGGATCGGGAAGCAGGGTGCTGCCACCTTCACAGGGACACAGGAGCGCCCTTACATGCAGGCTTGCTTGGCTGGAGTCCCTGCATAAACAGAGGCTAACACAGAGAAAACTAAGACAGAAAAGTGGTAAAGACTGCCAGAGAGACAAATAAGCACCGAGGCAATACTGGCGACAAAGCTGAAGGATGCAAGAGTTAACCAACTTGCTGGAAGGTGGAATAAGTGTGACCGAAGGGTCTCAGCCAAACATGGGGCCAAGCGGTGGTGGGAACACAGCGGAGAGCCACGTGAGCCTCTCCCCGAGGTTCATGCGAGAGCCAGCACTGGATGTGGCAGCTGAGACCTCCCTATTCCTCACTGATCCCAGACATATTAGTTGAGACCCGCGTGCAGAAGACAACCAGCAAAGTCAGCACAACTGTGATGAAACTCAGGGTTGTGGTTCAGGCAGCACTTCCAGTCAGCTGGATGCTTAAAACACAGCAGGCCTCAGGGCAAGGCTCCTCGCTAGAGCTGCTGCTGTAGACACTTCCGACCCCACAGCCTCCAACCCCTGATGTTCACATCCGGGTCCCAAAAGCCAAGCACATAATAAATCAACCTGAAAGCCTGAAGGGCTCTGCTTGAGGAAGTCTCAGTTGCAAAACTGGCTAAAACTTCCTTCTACAGACTGTTTTTCCACAGCTGATCCTAAAACTTAGAGAAGCACAGATGGAAGAACAGGAATAGCCAAACAGAAAAGACTCGTTTGTAAAACAAAGTAGGTCTGCACAGCATATGCGCACATTTTAGCAGGCCTTTGTTGCACAACTTCTATCCAGTTTTACATGTCTGAGTTTTCTTTGCAGAATGTAATATTTACAGCAGACAATTTTTTATTGGAAAGTGTTATTCAGAACAAATTTCAGAGATGCTGCTGAGAAATGCCACGAAGCCCTTCAGGTTGCAATTGCAGGTTAGGAGGCAGCCTGGCTGCAGGACGGCCAGTGAAGCAGCCAGGTCCCTTAGCTCACCGTTATTCCTGATTCCACCGGTGGCAATTAGGAATGCCAAGTAGTTGCCTCTGAGTGGCAGGAAGAGAAGAGGGGGACCTGTGGTGCTCATATTGCTAGACAGAGCAGGAGAAAGCAAAGCTGGGCGTCCTCATTTGCACAGTAAGTTTAAGAGTGTGGGGAAATAACACGGGTGGCAGTACTGACATTTTTCCTATCTGTGGAAAACACTAATAAATATTCACCATAACAGCTTTCGGGGCAGTAGTTCACCCCCTTGGGAAAAAGGGCCTTGTAAAACTCCCACAATTCGGCTCTGTTTCCAAGCAATAACTCTGTGCAAAGGAGAGGGCTGGAGAGAGGAGCTGTGTACACCAACTCTCCGATGAGGAGTGCGTGCTCACAGCGGGACACCAAGGGCCGCCTTCCCTCGCCTGCTTTGTTCAGCGTCACCGGGCTGGATTTAAAGTGTTCTCCAATGACCTGGTCAGCTTGTTTGGTCTGAAGAAGCCCCATTTCATCCGAGTTCAGCCATTAATCCAGTTAGGCGTAATTAAGGCGTTTGCACAAGTCTGAACTAATTTCTGTTTACAGAACAGATTGGATAAATATCCCTGTGAGAGGCGGAAAATTCATTACAGCAACAGCTTAGGTCCCTGTATTTCTAAGCTGTCTTGGTACCAGGAAATTACTTTGGTACCCTAACATAAATCTATCCTTTCAGCAAGCTCTTAATGTAAAAGCACTGTAGAAATAATGTCAACAACCTTGTGATGACTAATAAACAGACTACTGTACATCCAGCTACGCATAATAAACCTTTAGAGAGCCTAATGTCATCATAAACCATGAGGGAAGGTATCACACAGTTGCAACTAAGATTTTAGAGGTGGGCACAAGGTTTCCCTGTGGTCCCACCTGGGCAGTAGCAGCTCCTTCCTTCCGAGCGCGTGACAAAGAGCCCAACACAAACCATGAGGCACCATCATCCTCACATATTCGGGACAACTGAGCTACCCCGGATCAATAGTGGCAAGATAACCTTGCTTGCATCGCTTTGCTAGACTCTGCCACTTGTCAGGTAAACTGCAAGGTAGAGGAGCTCTAGCTCTTCCTACCAATCAAGGCACTTGTGCTTGTTATTCCTGCAGCTCCAGGCTGTGTCCCCAGGCCCACAGGCTCCTCCACACAGAGCTAACAGCCAAGGATCCTGCCTTTCCAGGCAGGAGGCCACTGTGCTGCACACTCTGGCTTCCCGAGACCCTGCTGCGCTACTCAATATGGGTTAGTATCGTACAAGCCCAGACTTAATTGTTGGTGTATGCAGGCTGGTCATTTAACTGCTGCGGTTTTTCTGATGCCCCATTTTTCACCTAGTTGTACTGCTCAAAATGTGAACTGTCACCTGAACACAAATTACTCCTTGTGTCAGGAGACGCTGCCCCGGAGGAGGATGCTGTCTACTGGTGACTAGAGTACACTGCTACTCGGAACCTTTGCCTTCCAAAATTACAGTCTCTTTAGTTTGTACTCAATAAACACATCAACAAAAAATACCATAGGCAGAAAGAAAAACAGCAGTGGGAAGAATATGGCAGTCCTTGAAGTAGCAACTGTGCAACCTCTTCATTTATCCAGGTAGATCCATCCGTCAGGTCACTGCAGAGAGCCAGGAGAATTTTAAGTGGCTCTTGTTAATACACTGGCAGAGATATGCTGATTACCCTGTGCTCATTACAACTGTACAAGCCTACAGAGATAATTGGAAAGCTCAGTGAAATATTTACCTTTTTTGGGGTTGCAAATATTGCAGTTGCTCATTAGTTTACCTATCGCCCACTGGCTAACAAATCAGAGTTTTGCAATCTAAAAGGACAGTGGATGAATTCCTAATAAAATAGGGCAATGTGCTCCTTTTTATTGGATTTCAGTACAATGTGTGAGGCTAAGCAAACTCTCCAGTACTGCTTGTGTGTGTGCAAGACACAGGGCACTGTAAGCAAGGAAAACAATGTAAAAAATGATGTGACATTGTATCCTGTCAACAACATAGCAATACTAACACGAACTTTGCAAACCTTAAGAAGAAAATCGCCAATTAAAGCTGCCCTAGTTCCTATTTTTATGTTTCATAATTTTGGTCAGAAAAGCAGTGAAATCACTGCACAAGCTGATTGTGAGATGGTTTTGTGTTCACATCCTTCTGTGCCCTGTGTTGCTACACTCACACAGGTTCAAGCATCAGGAGAGGACTCGGCATGTCCCCGTCACAGCGAACCGAAAGGCACTAGCATGAGCATTGCTGCAAAGCATGAGCAGTGCTGCTGCACGCTGGACTACAGGGTAGCAACATACTGCAACGTTCTTTAAGGGAGGTTGGGGCTAAGTGGAGAAACCTGCACACTGTTTCACTGCTATGTCCACCAGTCTCCTAAAACCACCCCTGCCACAGCACCAGGACGGCCCTTCTGCAACACACTCCAGGGCGCACCACGTGGCTGTCATCTAAATACTGATGGTTAAATGCGGACACCGAACACTGCGGGCACTAACTGGTTCTGAATTACAGCAGACACTTGCAAAACCGCAAAACAATCTTGATTAGTTTTGGAGTTTGACAGGAAAAACAGGGGTCTCAGCTGGGACTGAAAATCTTTGTCACTGACCCGGGGCAACTGCTTTGCACTGGGAAAGCTCAGAAATAACCCCCAGAAATGCCAGCACCACTTTGAAAGAGCCTGTAGTTTCACAGCACAATTTGGTTCTGAATGATTATATAATTACATTCGTGAATGTAATCCTGGGGGTATTATTCTAATTATAGATCGCAATCCTTCTTAGCCGCTTTCAGAGAAATAATTTGTTTAATGAAGTGAAGGTTTCCAGTTGCAGGAAGCAAACCGATCTCAAACCTTTGCTGCAAATGTCGGGGCGCCCTTAGCGGGGTGATCACACTTGGATTGGGCCTGTGACAGAACTCCATTTCTGGCTGGAGTTCAGGCATTTCCAGTTCAAAACAGAACTATGGTTGAGGTCAGCGTGTTATTGCAAGACCTCCAGACATTATCTGTGATGATAAATAATGCAAATAAATCACAACTGCCACCACAGCCATCCCAGCCTACCCTGGCTAGTGGCAGAGTGCGATAGTATCACACCTGCACAGCAGCGCTGGACATGCAATTTGAGGACGACACCCCTCCGGTCTTATGGACTAGTTTTTTCTGCTGATTCGAAGGGAAATTTCACTCAAAGCAGCTTCTATCTGTAAATACTGAGCTGTGCCACAGAATGATAAATGCAGACGAAAAGTTATCATATACAGAGGAATTCCAAAAAAGGGCAGCAACCTTCACCCAGCTGAGCCGAGATCTTTGCAGATCCTAAATGTCTCTGGGAGTTTCCAGTGCTCTCGTGCCACTGCACAGCGCTTCCGGAGACCAGCATGGTACCTGTGCCATGGGCTAAAGCCTCTGCACCCTCCCAAAGCTTCATCAGCCACAGACGGTGCCTACAAGCAGCACTTGACTGTTCCTACCTGTTGAGCTGTCCCTGGTGTCTCTGCATACCTCGGGTTGCCCATCCACACACCATCACCAGGCAAGGCAAGGCAAACTGCTGCCACTGACTGGGATGTTGCTCTTTCACTGTACAGTGTTTGTAGAATCCACAGTCAGCTTGAATTGTGTTCTGTACGTTGGATTACATATGTAAATTAATTCCTATTAATCTTTATAATGTTAAACTGCTGCTAAAAATGTTCGCTTAAGAACTGCCTTTGTTCTTCTGTCTCCCTAATTTCAATTCCCTTCAGTCTCTTCTCCCTGTGTATTAAAGCACTTTATTAATTTTGTCACGTTAATCTGATCAGCTCTGAACACGCTGCCGTTTCTAACGAGCTGCGGCACGAGGCCAAGCCGCGGCGACACCACACGAAATGTCCAACGCGCCAGAGGCCGGGCTGCGGTGCGGCCTGCCGCGAGGGCAGCAAACCCCGCGCCACCGCAACCAAAACCTCCCACCCAACTAAAACTCAGTGAAACGACAGGAGGGGTAAGCAAATCATCGAAAAGGGACCATGGCAAAACCACACACCTCCCTGTGCCAAACGGACGGCCCGTGGCAAGGAGGATTATCCACGAAGGCTGATTCCCCAGACACGGCACGTCGCAGCGCAGCACCTCGCTCTGCGGCAACTGGGATTAATTCTGAAACAGACGGGATTAACACGGAGAAACAGCTAACAAACGGGACTGCCTCTCCCTTCGTGGGAGGGATGTGCCAAGGAAGCAAGGTTGTGCTCCCAGGCTTTACAGCAGGCAAAAATAAAGAGCTGCAAAGAAAGCAGGACGAAGACTCATAAAGCAGCGTGCATTTATAGGAAAAGAAATTCTGTTCCAAGATTCATTTTTGTTCTCAAAGATCTGGTGGTCTAAAAACTGTTGCCTCTTTAAATATTTCAACACTTCATTAAAATTGTTTTCTTCTTACATTTATATAGGCCACATTCTGGTAAGATTTTAGCAAGCTTTTTAGCTACTATCTGATGCAAATGCAGAGAGCATTCAAGGTTCAGGTGCTCTGAAACAGCGCTGTGCTCTAAACCTTGCCCAGAGCTCCAGGCAGAAGCAACAGCAGGCACAGGCAGATTTCTCTGACCGAGCATCTTTCTTCTCAGTATGTGATCTTTGATTAAATATTCATTCTGCTTAACAGGCAAAATGTGACTGATCTGGTTGACTGCTAAAAAAAAACAAAAAAACCCCCCCACTAATTTCCATGAGTAAACATGAAAAGTCTGAAAACGAAATACTAAATTTCAAAACTTGAGGCTTCGCAAATAGTCTGTATCTTCTCAACTTTTTGATGGCACTACTTATTAAATATTTTTGAAGGTTGAATAGATTAGGAAACCACGGAGCTGGTTCACAAAAACTTAATTAATCCCAAAAGGATAAAATTTATAAAGATGATCAATATCCTCTACAAATTAGCTGTTCTGTGACAAAATTATTTTCTCTTTAATCACAGAACCAAATTCTTATCTTGAATACTTTCAGCCCATTAAAGTCCATTACCATAATTGGGAACGGTACAATATCAGAAGCAAGATTTGCCTTGCAGTAAGTAGAGATATTTCGGATTCATTTTATTTTGAAGAATGAAAAAAAAAAAAGAAAGAAAGAAAAGGAAACAAAAAATTATATGGCACAATGATGGTGAAGTCCACCAAATATAAATAGGATATGAAAAAAAGAAAAGATAAACTGCAATAGTCAGGTCTGTGTACTCCATATTAAAGAAACACATTGATGCTCAGAATAAATTTTCAAGGCCCTGGACACGCCATTTCACAATCTAGGGCTAATCATAGAAGAAACAGAGGCAGCCCTTCGCCGCCGAAGGCACAGCATTGAACACACAGCCACCCATATGGTTTACGTCCCCCCGCATAGCCTGACACTGTGACACACTGTCAGTGTCCCCGCTGCCATTTGAAACCTAACAGGTAGAAAAATGGAGAGCATGAGGTAAGGAATTCCCCTCATCATCTTCTGTATCTAAAAGCCCTTTTGTAATGAAAATGTTTTCAAGCTCAGTTCAAATCAGGAAGATTTACACATCTTACCCAGTATTATGCACAAAGCCACGCTGACCTAGAAAACACAACTGTGTGACCTGTTCTACATCCCACAAAAGTGCCAAAGGGACTAGGAGGGTGTCTCTTGTAAAGATTTATCCCTTAAATCAGAAAGTTTTTGACTCTTCGGACATTTGAGGAGAAAGGGGAAGCAGGTCTGGACTAGCCATCAAAGGCTTTGATCACAGTCCCTGGGCTTGTGAGGTCCCCAGCGGCCGTGGCGGAGGCTGATGGAGAGGCCCTGAATCACGACTCATTCCTGCCTATGCTTTGGGTTTAACCAGCCAGAATCGCGCAGCCAAACTGCTGCACAGAGCTTCACAGCAGCTTAGTTCTGTGTCTCAGAAGACATTTCTGATGCACGTGATGAGTGCAGGGGTCACAAATCACAACTAAGCCCAAATGCCAACCTGACTCAAGAGTAGTGCGTGCCAGCACTTTGGGCTGCCCAGCAACCAGGTGGACAGGAAAAGGAAACACTTCTGGACAAACTGCCTGACAACTTTTACTTTTGCTTCAGTTTGAAAGATCTGTGAAGACTACTGACAGCACAGCAAAACATGCTCTGGTTTAGGCAATGCACAAAGCATGAAACAATACTCAATTTCCAATTTTACATAAAATATGTTACTTGCATGCTGCAGAAGAGGCGCACATTGCCTACATGACAAGGAAGCAGTGGAATTTCAAACACAGGACAACCAGGCATTGATGTAAAGCTTGAACTTGCTTTTTTCCATGCTGATGGATCCCCAGGAGCCAGGCAAAACTGTGCTGTGCTATGGAAGATGCATTTCCTCAGAGCAAAAATCACCCTGCCTGCAAACAAAGCATAGCCACATGAGTGAGAAGCACTTCTCCACCATAATGTTGGGGCAATTAATGAGAGGTTATTCTAGGGAGATAAATATGAAACACAGCATCTAGCATCAAGTACTTGAAGACTCACTGCATACCTCCTTGTACAACACAGACGATGCACAGGAGTATTCCAATCTCCAAGACTCTGCAAGAGACAAAAACTGCAGCAGCCAGAGCTCAAGCATTTCCACCTGTTCCTCAAGGCACCCCAGCAGACTTTGGAGGGCTCAGTTTCTCTGGAAACTACGCTACAGATTTCTTGCCTTCTGTCAGTCTAAGTCCTATTAGAGATATGATTTTATTGCAACTTTAGGTGCTTACTGGAAATAAACAAGTCTTGTAAAGTTTAAAAAAGTTGAGTTTTGAAAACGTTAAAATAATTATCATCAGTTCCATCTATCATAGCCTTACAAGTACACAAATGTGGGTGCTAGCTCTGTTGCAGGTACTGATACAAAACTGCTAATGATGACGATGACTTTCTCTTGAACCCTCCTGTGAAAAGGCTATCATCAAGCCATATTGGCCACAAAAGCTAAGCAGGTCTTGACAGACCTACAAAATATTTACAGTCACTGCCAGTAGCCTCGGTGCAGGGCTGTGCCGGAGGGAAGTGCCTTCCACAGCATGGCTGATTGAGATTCTGCCCCGCTCTTCATCTATTTGGTTGTTTGATTTATTTCCTGGGAGCCCTTCATTTCAGATGGTATTCTACTTTATCTTTTTTGTGCACATTTAGCTTGTTTACTGATTTACTAAGCAACTTTATATTAGCTCCCACCCCAAGGACCACTGGAACTGCTCAAAGTATTTACTTTCAATCAGACAGCTTTTCCCTTCCATTTGTTTTCCTGACATTATCGGCACCTTCATAGGAAGGCAGAAGCTCCAGCAGTGCACCTCTATCACAGTGACAACACATTTTAATCAGAAAAGTCGAGGAAACAAACCTGAAAAAATTAATATAAATCGGATACTTGAACTTCATAACACGATTCTCTTGCAGTTTTAGGCCAAAGAAGCTACAGCTATTGTAGCAGGAGCAGTTCATACTCAGTGAACAATACACTTCTGGCTGCGCGTTAGAGACAAGTTACAGAACAAACCAGTCTCCAGTCCCGTTTAGCTCAAATTCCCTGTTAAATTGGCCGAATTTCCACCTGTGCTACGATCTGCCCTTCGCTGAGGGGCCTCTGCTCCCCATGTCCGTGCGCGCTCCTCGGCCCGCTGTGCTGGGAGGCAGCGCAGGGAACATCCTTCCAGCTGCAAACAGCTGCTCAGGACAGTTACTTGTTAACAGCACACCCAGTCCCACAGAGCTTGGCTCCGTGTTGCTACCTGACACATGTGGGTTTCTCTTTTTTTTTTTTTTTTCTCTGTTTGTTTTTTAGCCATCTTCCTTGTCCTTGCATCTCTCCTCACTTTCTCTCTCTCTTGTCAGCATCTACTGAATTTCTTGGGGATTTCACTCTTTCCTCATCCCATCTGGTAAAGCAATTAACTCAAGTACAGCCAAACGATACCACGCAAGGAAACACCTCTATGCCTTGGAGTTAAGGCACACATTAGGCAAGCAGATTAAGGAAACCTGCACACAACAGATTCAGATGGAGGAAGGCAAAACTGTAGCAGTTTCCCTGATTTTGCACTTAGGAGGCTCTCTTCACAACCTTGAAGTAGTTTTCAGAAAAATTACATTTTGTGCCTGCGAGCTCCAAAGAGCCCAAGTAAACTAGACTGGTCTAAACTCAAAACAAATTAATAAATTAAACCAGTAAAGTACATTTTTTCTCTCTCTCTCTTCACCCCCCCTCCACCCCCCCCAAAACATGTTTTGTCAACAGGAAGAACATATGTATGGTGGCTATCAGATGCTTAAGCTTGTCAAGTAGCATCAGGCACGGAGAGAAAAAAAAAACAGTAGTTTCTTCTGAGCACATACTGCAGGACTTTACAATTTATAGCAGATTCAATAGTGGGAAGGGCTTTTCATTCAGTAGACCAATACTGACCCTAACCCTTACCAAGCACCAGCATAAAAACTCTCTTCAAATTCATGAGTGACTTTCCAAGTTCTTATCCAGAGAAATCACCAAACAACCCAAGACCAACAGCAAACACAGGTAAGCACCAAAGCATGGCACAAACATCAGATCTAGTATTCACTGTCCCCAGACACTTCTGGGAATGAAATAAGCTTAACAACGTATTCAATGAGGTGCACAGACTGATTGGATAGTCGTGCTGGATCCACTGAAATAAAACTTCCTCGGAGTTCAGCACAGTCAGAACGGCACCTACATGGTCTGCCTTCAGCCTTGCCTTGGCATCCAACTGCTAGTCCTAATTCAAACCACAAAGAAGCCACGACAAACCTGAGAAGCAGTAAAAGCTTGGCTCCTTCTCCCATTAAAAAGAAGAAAAAAAAAAAAACCCACTAAACTATTCCCATGTTTCTGAATTTTTGTAGCTGCCTTGTTGCTGGCATTTGTCATCCTGACAGCACATTCAGGAAACATGACAAAATTAGGCAACGCTTTCAGACTGAAAAATGTCCCTGTGAACTTCTCCCAGTTAGGCTGCAAAGAATTTGCTTAGCAAAAAACAAAAGATTTTCTTCTCAACTTAGCTTCCAGTTACTTTGATACATGACGTTTCAAGTAGTTTTAAAAAACGGACCTGGCATGAGTTTTGTATTAGTTTTTAAAGCTCAGATCATCTTTCAAGATACCATGCTATTTCTCATTGCTAGCTCTGAGAGGAGTGTGAGCTCCTGTAATCCCAAGGCACTGGCAGTACCCACTTCCACAGAGTCCAATTTTCCAAAACATCCTTTCAATTTATAGCAGTATTTTAGCACATGACATCACATGGCTCTGCAATGGGAGCACTGCCGCACAACGCAGTTTTCTGATGGCCAGGCCTCCTGACTCTGCTTAAGCAAGCTGTGGTGCTCCCTCTACATCACGCAGACCTTGGCACGGTGGCTCTGTCAGTCCTGGGGAGATGAAGAGCGGCTGAAATGGAGCCATAACCAGCTCCTGTTGCAAAACAGGGAAAGGACATAAAAGCTTTGGCAGATCAAACTGTTGGGAGGGTTACAGACAGGACAGCAAGATTCAGTAGAGCGTCAGGATGCATTACCTATGGTGTTTCACAAATCATTATTCAAAGAAGCAAATAAAGGCTGGCACATTGGTACTTAAAGAGGAGGAAGCGGGTGAACAATTTGCGATAGGCTGTCCGGAGCCACCTGCATTCTTGCTCTGAGCACCCAAGAGTCTTCCAAGCCTCTCCTAGCTGCACAACCTCTACCTCACCAGTGGAGGTTGAGCACCAAAACCCTCAGGCCGCCCTTGGGTGCCATGTAGCATCTGAGCTGTGCTTTGTTCACAGCCTTCCCTCGCCCAGGGGACTTGACCAGAACCTTGGGTCTGGCCTACCGGAGCTTTGGACAGACGAGCGTTCAGATGCCAGAAGCTGCAGCCCTTCTCCAAGGAGTGCTGCACTTTAATACTCTTTCCGTGGTACCTTCCTGCTCTGCACACAACCATATCACCACAAATCAACACAGCAAAGAGGCTTTCTTTGTATTCAGGGCATTACTACAGACCTCAAAGATCAACAGCCAAACTACAACTTTCAGATTCTTTCAAAACATACCAAAAGCTCCCCTGGATATTCCTGATTGATATAAGCTGTCCTTACGCTGCACATATAGGGGCCTCATTGTAAACTTCGAGAGCCTTTGGGGTTGTGCTAGCAGCACCGAACTGAAATGAAAGATAGCATTCTTTTGGTTAGACAAAAAAAAAAAAAAAAAAAAAAAAACAGCTTTTTGTTCTCACAGCAAGAAACAGTAAGGATGAAATTAAAAATAAACTACAGTAGAAAATGGGTACAAAAATTATTTCATATGTTTAAAGCAATTATAAGAAATGGGAACCAAACTACTGTTGCATAAGGTATGCACTAAGCTATCTGCTATTAAATTATCAAAGCTACTTCTACCCTGGGACTGGATAAAGAGCACACAAAGGAAAATTTTGCACTACCAGTATCTCCTAGAAGACAAAATGTTGAACAAATATCACAGTAATGCCTAAATTCCACCCTTGAGAAGAAAAATGTTTCTTGAAAAGGGACTTGACCACATGCAATGCTAAATTAGTCTTCAGGATCTTAGAAATTTCTAGCTGCAAAACCCAGTCTGTTGCCTTTTGAAACTTATACCTTTTTTGTCAGATAGGGTTAGATTAGCAGCAGAGCTACTAGTTTAATCACTATTCATGAAACAACAAGTATGAGCACTCAGTGCCTACAGGAACACTTTGTTTATTCTTGCTAAGCAGCAGAAATGCTAGAAGGAAAACTTGTAAACAGAAATTTTAAAAGCTCTAAAATTAGAAGATTGGAACTATTGTTTCAAAATTATACATCTGCTATATATTTATGGAAGAACTAGGATTTGTGTTTCTAAGAGCCGCAGGTGCACTGGACAATCTCTGGCCTTTGGTCTTCACTGCTATACAGAATTAGCTCAGTTCTTCTATCTACATGTCTTCCTAATTTGCATCCACAATTGCTAAAACTTGAGCACAGACCGCAAGCAAAATGCAAATAGGCTAGGAAATGTTCATCTTTTGTGATCAACAACTAATGATTAGAGTGACTTGACTTTGGAGAATACTCACGGAAGCATAATAATGAGCCACAGAAAAGACCCCAGGCTGCTTCCCACTACCTAGCTAGAGTGGTGCTGCGCCTGTTCTGGTTACCCCAGACTCACCTCATTTTACACAGATTTGTGTTACGGATCTTCCACTCCTCTTGAGAGGTCTTCCCATAAACAGATCTCACTCTAAAAATATTTGTCATGATAACTTATATTTTCATTTTCAGTGGTTTAGCTCATTTTAAGATTAGGCACACATCAGCTCCCTTAGATCACAGAAAAGTATACTTAGCTTTATCCACTATTTATGGACAATCCATCAGCACTTACAGCTTTTGTTTTTCCGCATTGCTCTCCACATGCTTTTCTTTTCACTGCTTCAGAACCACAAGGGCATTCCTGTAGTATCTCCTCTACAGCTTTGTTGTCCAGAAAATGTTCAAGAAATGAAAAATTTTAATAGAAATAGCCTATGAAATCCCCACCAGCCTGCACAGATGGCCAGAAATCACGAGTTGAAACATTCACACATATTTCAGAGTGATACCCTGGAGAAAAAGATACATTGCAAGATAAAGGGGGGGTGGGGGGGGGAAAGAAAAAAAAGGAAAGAAAACCCAAGCTCAAGATACACTTCAGCTGGAGCCAGGTGGGTACTTCCCCAAACATCTATCATGTTATCTTATTGGAAACATAATACCTGAAATAGAGATGCAAGTGAAGCATTGTTAAACAGGTCTTTTTAAAGAACTAAAACCACTACTGTTTGCCTACGTATCTTATCATTAGCCAAATTATTAAACATAGAAACGGTGGGCGAATTTCACTAGATGCATATTACCCTGCAGAACACATACACAGTGAATCAGTAAAGGCAGGCAGTTAATCCAGACTGTAGAGTTGGACCCTAATGCTCGCAAACACCACAACTGATATTACGCATAAACAGTAAAAATTAAGACTCTTGCTATGGCTCGGCCAACAAAGAGGCTTTGTTTTAATGGATGCATCAGCCTACCGATGATGTTAATAAAAAAGATTTCAGATTTTAAAAGTGCAAGAAACAAAGAAAATACATGGAGATGTAGGAACAAAACTAAGTACAGCTATTCCATCACAGAGATTTTACTGGCTCCAGTTAAGAATGATTTGCACACTCTTATCTTTAGGACATTTGTGCCCATTTTAGCACTGTGTGCTGTGATACCGGTGTCCTCTGAGCACATCAGACATCACCCTCCCTTTAGAGGTTGCCCAGAGAAAACATGCTCTGGCTGCTGGCTTGGAATGGACGTCTGCAAACCAGGGCTTCTGCATTCCTTTCCCACTTTTTTCCAACTCCCTGCCAAGGCTCTGTCTCCATAATAAAAGAGAGTTACAAAAGCTGCACCAGCAGGTTCAATACGCTTCTGCACTCTGGGCTGAACCTTCTTTTTCGCTAGGCTGAAATACCACACATCCTCCAGGGCTGAGGATCTCCATGCAGGTGACAACAGCAACGCGGGGCAGGCAGCCTGTGAGCCTGCACACGAGCTCAGGAGTGCTCTGCAAGGACACCATACATGCAGGGTCAGGGCCTTAGCTCGTACTCTGAGGCGGTAACTTGGTCTTGTGCCAGTTCTATCTGGCAGCAGTTCACCAGATTTGCTAGACTCGCATATCAGTGGCAGCAAATGGAGAAATGGCCCTTGAACATGTAGGCGGCATTTCCCATGGCTTCTTTATCTGCAATAATTTCTGATAATACTACCATGCAGAGAAAGGATGTCTGATATGCTTGAAATAATGTATTTTAGTAAAAATATTTAGCAGAAAACAAAGTGGCCTCCATTATCCACACAGAGGTAACCTACGAAACAGTAAGGACTCCCTGTCTTTTCTGGTACCCCTATGTACCTGAGACCGTTCTGATGCATTTGTCTGAACAGGATTTTCAGACCTCTCCTGATTTGCAGTATGCTCCACATTTAACAACATAGTTGTGCAGTCACTCGTTGAACCATTTTTAAATTTGGTCCCCTGCTGAGAGTCAAATACATTGTTTGTATTCTAGTTTTCATACCTACTGCAACTAAAGCAGTACTGTAGCTATAACGTTTCCACAGCTAGAAGGCAATAAATAAAGCAGGGGAAACATAATTAAGAAAAATAAAATGACTGATAGAAAATACAATACATTGCTCTAGACATACTAATTTAGTGTTTTCTGAGTGACCTGAACATCTAATTTATTTAAATTACCTGGTAGTATCTTATAATTACCCCAACATAAGCGCCCTTTAATTTGCCCCTGCTTCTATTCTTGGCAAGACAGCCCATGTTTTGCATCCTCGATATTCAAGATGCATGAAAACCAATTAAAGCTGCTGACCTATACAAACAAGATAACATCTATGGATTTGATCACCACCGGACAAGAACGCATAACTGGTAAATGAAGGACTTTTTCCTAATTTGTCAAGCTGGTCAGAATTGAAGCCTGTTGCACTGTCCTGGGCTTTAGTGGGAAGTGAGCGCTCAGCATCCCGCACACACAGAGATGCTGCAGCCTTTGAGCCTGACACCTTTCAAGTTCACTGCCAGCAGCAACTCGAAGGAAGCATGGCTATAATGAGCGAAATGCTGTATTCCAGCCCAGGCTCTAGTTTTGCTTATCCCTCACAGTCCACCCCCTTTCCAAGGCTGTCCTTGTGCACTAATGGGCTGCGGACTCGCGGGGAAGGGTGTCATGCCGCAGGCTGCCTCAGGCCGTTGCTTCAGGGCACGATTAGTCACAGGTTAGTCTCCTTCAGAGAACAAAAGCAGCTTGGTCAGTAAGCGTGGTAAAGTGCTTTGATTTCACACTTTACTGGAAAATACATTGAGGCTGCAGCTCCGCAGGTTGGGGGAGTTTCCATGGGGGATAATACCATCTCGCCCCTCGCTCCCAGGGTCGCTGGTGGCAGGACGAGCCCCCTCACAAGCCTGGCCTGCCTCACCTGCAACACGGCAGGGAAGAGCAGCCCTTGTCAAAGCGAGAAGCACGGGGCAGGCTTTGCAGGCTTCTCCTTGAGAACCACACCCTAGGGAAAAGGCTCCAGCTAGCAGAAAGCAACAGGCGAATTTGGCTGTTCCGCTCCTAAAGCGGCACGAATGGGATCGCACCAGGGATGCTCTTGGCCCCTCATTCATAGCCAGAATATGACAAGACTTACTGATCACTGCAGGTCAGTGAAAGCTGCACCTCTGTTTGCACAGGTGTCAGAGCCCAACCATACAGCCCAAGGTCACTACCCCTGCCTGATTTGCCACAAAGTTCATTTTCTACATGAATCCGTAGCATACGACTCTCTCAGCCCTCAGTCTTTTCTGACCATTAGTCTGCTGCCATTTCGTGCTACAAAGACCTCCCCTGAGTTCATAATGGGAAAGACATTAATTACGTTCAGGGAAAACTGAGTTTCATGACTCCCAAGGAAACATGCCACAGTATCCAAGAAACAACTTCTTTCTACCTTTTTATGTCAAGTAAACCAGACTCTGCATAAACGGTGCACGACATTTTTAGGGGTTACATCATGAGTGGAAAGAACAGCAACTGCATCAAGCTGCCTGGCTGCATTAACCTTGTTTCTGAGGAGCTAAAATGATTTTTTTTGGAAGTAAAGCTGAAGAAGATACTGCACAAAGAATAGTCTTTTGCTTCACCTTCCTCCTTCCTTGCCTATTTTTCCTTCTAGCGGAGGTCAAACCTCTGCCTACTTGAAAACTGAAGAGGGTTCTAGCTGCTAAATAAAGTCACAAGCCCTAAAGCTATACACTTTTTTCTTATACTGAGGAACACTTTAAACAGACAATCAGACAGAAAACCAAACCCAGTGCACACTAATTGCATTGCAAACTAGTTTTGGGAGGCAACCTGCACTTAACCACAGAGCTGAGTTTTAGTAGTTAGCCATTTCTTACTGCTCTTACCATGACAGAGTCCTTCAGAGGGAGCTCTCAGAAGTTACCTCTCACAAATAAGTGAATTATCTTAAAGTCATGAAGACGAAGTCAGAAATTGCTGTTTGATTTTCCTGCATTTCTGCTGCATCCTGACAACTATGGAAATACATCCACCTTGATCATTCACTCTTTAATGTTTTGAAATTTCTCTGTATCAGCACTACACCTTTCCAAGCTGTGTCACGTGGGAGTAACAGTGGAGAACTGGGAGAAAAAATATACCAAGTTTTATACATACCTGTCCTGCCACTGCCACACTGCGCCGTTATGGACAGCTCAGCCCAAGTCCTAGCCTCTATTTATTTCAAAGCAAGAAAAATGCACTTACTCTCTTACTGCTCAAGAAGGGAAATTAATGAGACATACACATGCAAATTTACAAATGTGCTCAAGTAGCATAAACATCATAAATATAGGGAACATACAAAGTACCCTGACCTAGTGTATCCCGAAAAGGTAGAAAGGCAAAATATCAATATATAAAGTTTGAGCTCTGAGAGAGTTAGGGGCTTAAAACTCCTGTGACTATCTAGCCCCAAATCTTGTGGTAGCAATTCAAAGCCCTAAGAGCTTAATAGATTCTTCAAAGTGCTGACTCCAGCTGTAGTAAAATCTTTTTCTTGATTAAATGCTGCATAACTGAAAGTGGTGTTTGATTTCTCATCATCATAAATAATCTGCTATAATACCTGTATGGGCTGTCACACCATCATCAAATTGAAATATTTCTCCCTTTTTTGTCCATTTGATCACACATTCCATTTTCAACTTCTCTGCTTTCTCTACAAAGGCTTCTGTGCTCAAGATCACAAAGACAGTTTGGCAATAAAAACATTCAAGCAGCAATACAGACAGCTGGGAATTTATTGCATCAGGATTTGTTTTTAAAATATAGGTTTCTCCTGATAAACTAATATTGTCATCTGTTCTGGTGGCAGAGCACACCACAAACAGCAATTTTCCCCTGGAGAAAAAGTGTCAGATTGTGATTTATGAACAGGGAGCCACTAAAGAGTATGATTTCACCTTAAATTAGTAATTTATCAAGTAAAGAACCACAAGCAAATAGCTGAATATTGGTGCCTTAAAGGGTCAATAGACTTATAACTAACTTTTGCTTCAAGCACAAATAACCAGAGACTCCTCCAAGGGAACACTGTTCTAGAGGATGCCCTCGAAAATGAAAACATTTTGGTCTGAGCATTGAGAAAAGCATTCCTGACATGACCTCTGAGTCTCTGTGAGGAGTTCAGAGGAGCCCCATTCCCGGGTCTGCACCAAGCTGTTAAATTCAGCAAGTCCATCCAAATGCTAGTGTGAATGTACAGGAGGCACCAGGCAGGAAGAGGAGAAAAAAGGAAAATTAAGCCTTCTAAAAGGGCAAAAGTTTGTTTTCACCCTAATTAATTGCCTGAAGTCAAGCACTTGATTTTCATGTATAATGAACTGTGAATTATTGGAAATCATTATGACACAAGTCACCAGAATAATTACTTTGTAAAACCCCGTTAAATACCAGGGAAATAAATTCCAGCTGGCACAAGCTTCTGGAAATGCTGCCCCGGGAGGAGGAGGTTGCCTGTGTCTCCGTCCAGCCGAGGCAGGAGACGTGCGGGACCAGCAGCAGCCGCTGGGCACGGGTGCCAAGCCACACGGTGAGGCCTCGAGCAAGCCAACGCAGTGCACCCTGCGGTCCCCTCGCCGCTGCCACAGAAGCCATTTCCCCAGGCTCCCTCTCCTTCATTCTCAAGGATGTCAATGGCTTGTAATTTTGTTGACTTAGCAATTGCATAGCACTCAATTCACACTACTCTCAATATTACTGAATAAAGTATAAGTCCTTCTTCACAAATACTATACAGAAGATTGAGATGCCCTGAATCTGTGCCTATAATTTCCAAAAAAAAAAAAAAAAAAAGGCAATTAAACAGCTATCAGAGGCAGTTTAAGTGCATTTGTAAAACTGCTCCTAGTAGTGTCAATAGAACAATTTATGCTTGTGTGCTGCTAGATGTGGATCGCTAGATGACTTCATGGGGCATCAGTCCATGGCTGTCACAAAAAATGAACGTTTGTTTTACTGGTTAGATGTCAGTAAACCCTTCCTTTATATAGCACAGCTGGATTTAATAATGAATGAAGGATTTCACTTCTTGACTACTGCAAAACACTTCTTGTCTGTTCAAGAACTGACTCAGAGTTCCCTTTTCTGGATATTAGTCTGCTGTCTCCTGTCAACTCTTACAGGTTTGAACAGACCCAAGCTTTACAGCCACTGGAAAACCAACACACACGGGACTGCGAGGCCAGCACTGCAGAGCAAGACAGGTCCAGCATGTGGTGCATTAAGGAAACAGTACTCGAAGGTGCTTTCAAATGTGGGTTCTTTGGGTCTTTGCCAGCACTCACCATATCTGTATCTCTCCCTGCTTAGGAAACAACGTCCTAAGCCAAGAAACCACAGCAAACAGAAGGGGCTCTAAACCTTCACATTCTCATTGTGCAGCAGAAGCAAACAGGATCTATCATTCTGCTGGTGAAGTAAAAACTCTCAGGTCTTGCAGTGATGCTAAAACTTCCTTGCATAACTGCTCTTTCAAACTGTACTAATTAGTGCAGTGGTAACCACAGGTGGTGGTAAGGTGATGAGCATGCAAAAGGAAAAAAACAGTGAATCACAGGAAATATAGCAAGAGAAACCCAAAGCCAACCACCTAGGTCACTGTGAATGATGAATGTGCAATTCTGATCCTGAAGAGAAAGGAAAAGATGCCTCCTTTCCCTGCAAACTTGCTTGAACATTCACATTTGCTCTGACAGAACTCATCCAGTTGGCTTATTCGATAATAGTTATTTCATATGTCAAGAACTCTCAGCGACTTTTATGACTACATTAAATATGTTTTGAAATAAGTCATAAAAAAAATATTACTAAATCTACTTGGAGGGCCTAAGTATTTCTTCTTTAGACATCTTGATGGTTAAAAAACGCAGCTAAGTGACTAGGGCTGCAGTTGCACTTCATGTTCAATCATTAGCTCTCAGCCCTTCCTAGCACCCAGACCCATTTCGCAGCTGAGGGGACCACGGCCTGGCTTGCCCTGTGCTGCTCAGGATTTGGGCACAGGAACAACCGGAGCAGGCGGAAACCCACGGCATGTGCCTTACAGGGAGATGGACTGGGACATCCCCCACTTCTGACAGGTGGAGGAGATTCAGCTCGGGCCTAAACAACCTCATTGCTAACAGAGCCGGACACCGGCAGGCAGCACCTCTGCACGCAGCACCCGACACCGCTGCACATGCGGCACAAGGGCTGCTCCAGTTCAATACACCAGGCCCAGAAAAGCCAGGGCCTCTCTTCTAGCATGGGCTGGCCCCCTCCTCAGCTATCAAGAAGCAGGGGATCAGTGGCAAGGCCAGAATACAGATTAGTGTGAGGTGGTTCACCTCATCTGAGCACTTTGGCAGCCCACCGCTCGGTGCTGACCTATTTCAATCAAAGCAAGTCTGCAGCTTAATGTAATCCCCGGGCAGCCTGGCAAGCAGAGGCTGCTAAGTGATTCCCAAGCACCCCATGACTTCCAAAACGGCAATGCCTTCCTTGAGGACCACGGCGAGTGACTCGTCCGTCAGATGCAGTTGTTGTATCTGCTACTGACACAGGCACCAAGACCCCGGCTCCCCTCTGTGAACATTGCCTTGATGCTGGGAAACGGAGCAGCCACCTGGGATCGTGCCCTGCGCCGGCCACCCGCAATCCTCTCAGCGCTCTTCCAGCGAGGACATTTCAGTGCTTCTGAATGAAATCAGTTCTTTCACAGTGAAATTTTTTTTTTTTCTTTTCTCTCTCTCTCTCCTGTCAGCCACAGGTCAAGCAGTCTGCTTAAAAGTAAAGACAAAAGCATCCCTTTTTAAAAATTCTGTTCTTCTTCATATACAGAACCAATACTGCAATTGCTCTAATTCAACTGTATTGAGCAGCAAACTTATTTGCTTGCTTATGAAGACACATGTCTTTCTAGTGAGAGCTGCCCTGTGGCCTCCTATGGAAATCTCTTAAATCAACAAAGTAATTTCTGATAATCCCTTATTTTTAAACCAGTTCATGCCAGGTTGATCTGTAGGACACACAGCACAGCCTCCCAAGGATCAAAAAGAATAGGTTCTTCCTGACGAGCAGTGAAGAGAAAATACCTTGGCTTCATCTGAAGTCAAATGATTTAATGTGCACTGAAGTTGCCAGGAATACAGCAAGCTAAACAAGTACCATGTTTCGCACTTAACAGGCATGGCAAAAATCATGGAATTGACTTGCCTAAAGACACAGGAACTCAGACTTTTCTGCTTCTGAGATAATATTGTCAGAGATCCTAGACAAACACTGGAAGCTGCAATACAACCCGCAGACCCCAGATAACTGCCCAAGGCTTCGCCAGCACGGTGCAGACGTCACTTTGCAACAACTGCTACGTCTGCCCTCTTGTCTGCCATTCCAGGGCAATGCAGTGCCACAGAGCTGCAGCAGCCAGAAAGAACTTCGGTCACAACTTCATCATTTCAGCTAAATAGCAAAAAACACCTACATTGACAGTGTCAAAAGAGGCATCTCAGCTTCACTTTTGAAACACACACTAGTCAATGTTAGTGAGATTAACAGAAATCTGCACACTAATATTAGAGCTGCTCTAGTAGGGGCTTTTCCTCAGTCACAAAAGCAATCAGAAAAAGGGCATTTCAAAGCAGAGAATGAAGAAAGCGTAGCAGGAGCCTCACTGGATACAAACACACAAACAAACAAACTCCAGATTTTACTGCAAAATCCATTGACAGAATCTGAGCTGCATGGAGAAGCAAGGACAAAGGAGAAAGAAAAATCATCTCCCAACAGAAGGGAATCAGGTAAGTCTCTTGATATAATATGCGTTCACTTTTAAAAAGTGTGCCAAGTATGAGTTTTAAAATATGCAGAAAGCCAAAGCAAAAATCCCAACTAACAGCTGCTTGTGAATGACAAGCCACAGGACACACAGCCCCAACAGCTCCGTGCAGCAGCTGCTGCTAAGGGGCTGCTCCCGACCTGCTTCGGCAGCACCCCCTCCACGAGGCTGCTCCCCATCACTGGAGAGGAGCTCTGCAAAAGACCCTTCACCAAGGCACGTGTCCGTGGCAGCGCTCTCTTGTGAGCCTGTTCCCCAATGGAACAAGCCGACAGCCCTGGGAATCTTGTATGGTTGTTGCTACTTGAGACCGAAAGTTGTACAAAGCCCAATCTTTTCCTCGGTCAGATAGAAAGTAATAACTTACTCGGTCCACGTTACAGTTTACAGCAATAGCAGGATCTTACTTAAACCCAGCCAGACAACCCTGCTCTCACCCTTTTTCTCACGTTAGAAAGAACCTACACCCGTATCCACTTTCTGTATTATGGCACTTTTCCCCTTAAAGTTTTATATACCTATCAAATGACAAAGGTAACTCACAGATACTAAATTACAAAACAGCTGCAAAAAATCAAATAAAGAAATAGTAAAGACGAGACAGTGCAAGAACCCAGGGTAAAACCCACTAACTGCTCAGAGAAAAATAATTAGAAACATCAGTAATAACCAAAGGATAATGAGGTTTTGGGTTTGCAAGCAGGAACAATAGATTCAAGGAATATGAACAGAAAAAAAGGAATTTCAATATTGAATTATATAAAAAAAACTCACGTGATTACAATTCAGCAGTGCATTTTAGTGGCTCATCTTCCCCCACATATTCTAGAAAGCGCTTTTGCGTTAATACACATACTGATTTATTTCATTGTTTTGGTAAAAATTGCTAAATCTGGATTAGGATACATGTCAGGGGTAAGAAGAAAAGGAGTCCCAAATTTAATTTTTGCATAAACCTTAAGGAGTTTGTTACTTAAATCAGGGTGGTCATCACTGGACTATATGCAGACTTTGGGGACAAACTGGGGTCACTCAACTGTTTCTAATCTGCTATCTCAATAGTTAGGGCTTGGGAAGAGGCAGCAAGACAAAGTTTCAGCCCCTGTGTATTCCTCCAATGTTTTAAAAATCAGGATAAGAATTGATTTCATGGCCTACATTTAACTTCTGGAAACTATGAATCATCCTTCTAAATTTAAATCTGGAAGAAAGGCTAGCTTTTGGAGAAAATAAATAGAAAAAGGTTATCTCAGATTTCTGCCTCTTGCACACTCATTGTATTTATATGAAGTTGCCTATCCATAAAGTGCCTCCCCTACTTATGATGAGCACTAAAGTTAGGGATAAGGGTTTTAATCAAAAAATATATATATATTGTAAGGCTTGATTTCCTTTCCATAAATCTGGGATACTCTGACATTACAGGTTGTCAAGTCATACAGATTTGGCTATAGCCTTTTTTTTTTTTTTTTTTTTTTTTTTAAAAACTCCGTGCCCTGCCCAGACCAAGACATTTAGTTGCAACCTATTAAATGGGTCCAAAACTAACCAGAAAAATTTCACCAAGTGAAGGAGTCTGATGTCCCACCTGTTTTTTTGTGGACACAGCTCACAGGTGCAAATGCTGCTTTCATGACTCTTCACTGATTGTAAGGAAGCCGAGTGGCTAAAGATTAACTTCCATTTTGCCAGCATGCCACAGGCAGGAAGCAGAAAGGCATTATTAAGCCCCTTTCTTCCATAGCAATCCTCTGTATTTTACTCCTTATAACTGAAAGAGGTGTATGAAATAAAATGAGAGGAATTAGAATAAAATCAGCTTCAGTATGCAAATATCCTTAGAGCTGAGAATTGTAAGATGGTACAGTGAACACAAATATGTTTCATTTGCACAGAGAGGCTTTTTATCAATACGAAAGCTAGGAATAAATCCCAGAACTGGCTGAACGGAGGCTCTCAAAATCCAAGGCCATGAAAGTTGCACTTCAGGCTTATCTTTATTTTTAATGGAGAGCCCATTCCTCCAGTTTTTGGGGAAATCTCCCAGTGGAACTACTCTAAAGGAACACTGTTACAAGGAGAATTATTACAGACCTTCAAGGTGTAGTGTGCTTCTCAGATAAGTATTTTTATTGGCTTTTTCAAGTTACAGAAAATGTTCTCTTCAGGGGCAGAAGAAAAGATAAATGGTTTACATTATTCAAAGCAAAAAGAAAAAAAAAGAAAAAAAAAA
>VZSV01000008.1:9873035-9907789 GCA_013398735.1 Nothocercus julius
AAAACCACACCCACAAACAAACAAAGGAAGAGAGGCAGAGCACAACAGGACGAGGGAGTTCAAAATCTGCCCACTGTTCTTACTGCACAGTGTTGCCTTGAATCCGTGAAAAATAGCAGATAGGAACAGAAACACAAGGGGAGAATGTGAGCGGGCATTCAGAAATGCAACTACTCAGGAAAAAATGCTGGAATTATTTCATAAGGCAGCATGAAGAATATACTACCTTCACTGGGCAAGGGAGAGGGGAGGAAAAGTTGAAGCTAATATACTAGTTACTCTTTATTAAATATAATCTATATAATAATATATACACACACACTATACTCTATATTCCTCCAAATCTGTAAAATAAAACCCAGCATGCAGGAAAGCAAATGGCACAGTAGACAGTAGTGACATCTGGTTGCTGTCAGGCCTTGCACCCAAATGTTACAGTCACTAGTGCCCTAAACACACATCAGATACAATAGAAGCATTTACAAATGGAGGAAAATGGAGGGGAGGAAAAAAAGAAAAAAGAGAGAGAGAGAGAGAGAGAGAGAGAGAGAGAGAGAGAGAGAGAGAGAACCCTTGAAGTACATTTTCAAAAAAGAAATAGGAGCCTTGGAGGATAAAGCTTTTGTGCAAATACCACTTAGTGCTTCTCAACATTTTCCCATCTCCTCTTTTACATTAAACAAAGTTGTACTTTTGAAATTCCTCCCCCATTGCTCTAGCAGAGCCCCGCAGAGCCTGGTGGTAGCTCTTCCTTCACATTAGCTTCACAGATGTGAATATTTCCTTTCCATTTTACTGAATTGCCTCACAAAGGAGAGGCTGAAGCTAATACACATACACTACTGAAGCACTCACTGAGAATACCTATCTGTTGTACCACTGAAGTGGTATTTTTACAGGTAAGATTATTTCAACCCATAGATCCATTGAGATCTTTTCTACATACAGGTGTTATCTGAATCAGCACTTGATGCAGAACTAAAATGCTGCCAAATGTATACCTGTACATTTGTCAGGGGAAGACGTGGTTTCCCAGTCCCCGTTTAACGGTGGGCCCTGCATGTGAGCTGGACACCGGCACCTCCCCGGGCACAAGGCTCCTCTTCCTGGTTTGCATGTGTCAAACCCATCCCTGGCACCGTGGCGCCAGCGGGGGGGCCGCCGGGCAGGCTCGCCGTGCTGCTGTCTAGTACGGCTCAGCATTGCCCACCACCTCTTTATGTCGTTCACATGTTGTAATTCCAGAATTCAGGGAACTGAATAAAATATTTTCAGACTCAAATGGCCAAGAACACAAAACACGTTGAGCTGTGTTTTCTGTAGTCTACATAGAGCTTTAGCAGTGATTTTCCACCTACCCTTACACAGCACCACTGCTGGGATGGCGCTTCCGCGTGTTTCATTCCCTGGAACCACTAAGGGAGCCCTTTTTAAAAATTTCAGGCTGCAGAAGCAGGGACAGAACTAGCAGACTGACATGATAATAGACAAAACCTGCAAGTGCAACCTCCTACTTGCAACTAAAATACCAGTAACCATGAACACTGGCAAAGGGCTTCATTTTCTGATGTGGATCATGGTCACTGACCGTTAACCTTCTTGCCCTCAATCTCAACTGCATTTTCATTGCCTCAGTAACCAGTGAGCAGAGTCCACCCAGCCAACACATAGTCAGTGCCTGCTGACTTAAGAACACATAGTGTATTGAATCTTTATAAATGCACCACTTGCAGAAGGAACTAAAGCTTCACACATCAGGGAAAGTAATGTTCCTTGAGGCTCCTGTCATCTAGAAACGGAGATAAACTCCAGCTGCCTCTCCCACCTGTGCAGCATGGACACAGGCCCAAGCTCCAGCATTGGCTCATGTCCAGCAGAGCTGCCCATGAGCTACGTAGCAGGCCAAACTCCAAAGCCTTCAGCCACTGGGTGTTGTATGATACGGGGCCTCTTTGCTGTAGCAAAAAGCATTTAAAGGGATGTAAAATAATCCCTTTCTTGCTAGACTACAGCAGAAGCCTCTCTTGCTCACTGCCTGTCCTGCTCTTCAGCAGGTAGCCACTTTTCTAATTTTGCCATTGGGGTAATATAACTTTTCTTACTGTGGAGCACAGAAAATTCTCCAAAGTGATGTGGAATGATCATCCCAAGATCTGAGCTGAAACACAACCATATGGAAATGGGAAAAACAAACAAACAGAACACCCCAAACTTAGAGAGCCTGTTTTTAATATCAGACTGGAAGGAGCAACCGTTAAAGCCTATAAACTGCACCCTGCTTTGGGAGCCAATGGTCAGGAGTGAGATACTTCAAAATGCCCAAATCTTGAAGACTTACAGGCCCTGTGTCAGCACTGCTGCACAGGCATGCTTAACAGACACAGATTTTACTACTTCTCTGAATGTAAAACCTGACTTCGGCCAACTTCCACCTTCAATCTGTTCCAGAGAGAGAGCTCTCCCCATGCCACGCAGGGACGCAAAGGCAGGTGATGCAGTCAACAAGTAAAGCCCTCAGCGGCACCACATGCTGCACTCAGCGCATCCACACTACAATGCGAGTACCTGCTCATCGTAGCTGTGAACAACCTCCCAGCCAGGCAGAGCTCGGGCACTGATCCACGAAGAGGGAGATGTGGAGGGAAGAGCAGCTCCCCACGGTCTCCGGAAGCGCCAAGCAATGCACGTACCTGAGCGAGGGGCCAGGGCAGCGTGGGAGCTCGAGATGAGCACCACACATTGCCCTGCTCCCCTGTCAGCACAAGCACCTTGGGCAATAACTACCAGAAAGCAACTTGCTTTGCTGGGGAGGAGAGAAACCCAGGCCTGGGAAAGGTGAATGTTGCCAGGACTTCACCCTCTCCAGCTACCGCACGCAACCCCCTACACCTCGCACCCACTTTGTCATGCAACAACCACAAGGTCTCGCAGCAAACGCAGGCAGCTGAACTTCCGCATGCAGGCACAGCTGCTTTCCTTGCTTAGGATACTGTAAATATTAACAATCAAACCACTGAAATTGAGAGTATTTGATTTTCTATGGCTATTTATTTTACTGTTTTCAAACATGAAAATGACATTTAGAGGATCACTGCTTTATTATAAACTAATACCTTTCCTAGTAATTGAGGTTTTCCTGTTGTTCCCAGCCTAGATCACACACAGACTGAAAGGCTGAGTTAATTTCTCAGTGGAACAGCAGTGGTGGAGAGGGATAGGGAAAAGAGAAGGAAAAAGAAATCCAAGATAAGACTGAATAAAACCCTATTTTCTTCTGATTTGGTAAAGCCAGATTGATTGACATGGTATGAATTTTAACCATGTCTTGGTAAAGACAAGACATCTGACATGAAAATTCCTTTAGCAAGCAACAAGAAAAAGTGCAAGTTAAGTTTCTTCTGAAAGTCCTTTATGGGGGGACAGAGCTGCCAAATTTGCTGCTCTGTGCTGCTGGATATTTCCAGGGAATTTTTTTTATTCAGTAGAGGAAAATGACACTCAAGCTGTGGACACAGGGACGAACCAGGAGCACCGCAGCTTCCTCAATTCCCCACAACACCCATTCTGGGCAGTTAAAGCTAATGAGACTTTTGCTCCCAAGGCCAGACTTCTGCACTTACTAAAAACAGAGCTTCCCATGCAGAACTATGGAAAAGAGTCTCCTTCGGAAATGACCTGGAAAACATTAGCGACTTCATTACTACTTGTGGTGATGTAACAAGGGACTTTCGGAGAACCTCACTTGGCTGGGGGCTCTTTCTGAGCATCCCCGTTAAGGACACTTGAGCTCTCGCTCAGCCGGGGCCGCAGGGTAGCAGAGTGCTAGGGACAACTGTGACTTGGCCACTCCTAAAGGTTTAAACCTCCTGTGCATCAGGAGCTTAAAATTATTACAATTGGCTTCCTGTTTCTATCCCAAAGTCCCTCTCTTTTCTGGTTCCTCTGATGGCATAATATATATATTCTGATACTTGGCACTGACTTAAAAGTGATAGCAACACTCCGTTGGGCTTCCCCCCACCTTTTTTCCTTTTCATCTCGGTCTCACCTCTCCCTCAAGAGTATGAGCTTAAAACGAGTCTCTGCCCCAGCAGCCCTGGGAGTGGGTTGGGATGGGAGCACCTGACAGCATAATGTGGCACTTAATTCATCGTACACCAATTCAGTTGTGCATTAACTGTATGTTCCTGCGCACTAATTAACTAATTACTCAGGCACTCCCTCCCTGTTACCAACAACCTCATTAATTCCACACTAGAAGCTGGTGCCTGCTGCCAGTGCTATCATTTTTTTTTTTTTTTGGTTCTTTCTGCTGCTTCTTGACTTATAACCAAATATGAAACTCATGTATTTTTAAATATTTTCTCTTCTGTTTCTCTGAACCCAAAAATTTATTGTGCTATCAAGCCTTTTAAAATAACGTTTATTCATTATGCATTTCTTTGCTAGGCAATCAAAAGCTGTTAAAAAAAGCGTGTGACTTCCTCTCTTTATGGCAGCACCTCTGCTGTGTCAACATCTCCAACTTAATCCCAAGTTTACTACAAATTTTAGATGTCTAGTCACATCTCCAAGGTTAAAGTCACCATCAGATATCTTTGTACGAGGCAAAATTTCTTTATGATGATTAAAAGATTTCACAAAGCCCGGGGAAGCTATGGATGCGTTTGCAAGGTCACAGCTTGGCAACAGCAGTCAATGCTTGCAGGGCTGCACGGTTCTGACGAACGGCACGTTTGCACCGGTGAGGCCTTCATCACGCCCAGCTCTGAGGCTGCCTCAGACCACTCTGCCTATGCCTAAATGTGGGCCTAAGCACTGCTTCAGTATTTGCTGAATCGAAGTCATGCTCCTCTAAGAAACTTCCTTCAAAGCAGTTTGTATTTCATATGCACTATCTAGAGAGTGCCCTCTTGTCTTCGTTTTGCTGAAAGGCAAACTTGGAAGGGTTTTCTCCCCAATATAGGCAATGAGCTGAGGTTCTAATACATAGGAACAATTTAAGAGATTTGGGATACACTGCAAAATATTATCCCTTAAAAAAGGTAAATATGCATGGAAATGCTGGAACATTCTGATTCCACAAGGACAAAGAGCCCCCTGCAGAAGGGCTCTGAGCCACCTCTGCACCACTGTGCCAGCGTGTAAGTTTATCCAAATATGTATTTCTACAACAGACCATAATGGTCTGTTTACTTTGTAACAGCCTATTTGGCTGCCCTAAATGAGTACAGAGCAAATGAAGGTATTACCACTATTGCTATTTTGGCATCTACTCCTCTCTTACCTGCTATCATTTCCCTCATTTCTGCCTCAGATGCTCCTGTTACTACAGCCATCAAGCTTCCTGTTTATGGCTTGAAATCTACTTTTTTTTTTTTTTTTTTTTTTATGAACAGCTACTATCTTCTGCTTGTTTCTTTGGGTATTTCCATTTTCTCCCTCTTTTGCCACCACCTTTGCCATTTAGCTGAACTCATTCATTCCTGCATCTCTTCTGCCCAGGCTTCACCTTCAGCTCGGCCTGCTGCTGTGGTTCAGAAATGGCTGCTCACTTTTTCCACCGCACGACTAAATACCCATTAAGCAGGAAGCTGAGAGCAGAAGGAAATGCAGACATCTGTATCTCTATAGACATTTACAGAGTTATATATATATATAAATATACACACACACACACACACACACACATATATATAAGGGCACACACGGAGCCCTGCTAGCTGAAAAGAAATTCTGCAGGCAAGGAAGGCCTTTCTGCAGGAAGGTGTCTGAGTCCTCATGAGCTACGGGCCAGGCTGCCCTGCTCAGCTCTGGGCACCAGGACTAAAGTGCTGACCCCGCTGGACGTAGCACTTGTGGGGCCACGCAGGGACAAAGGCAAGGAGCCGTTGGCCTCCACTGCCCTTCCTCACAGCAGGAAATAAACGATCAAAGGTGACATGTAACTGATGGCCCTGGACAGCAGGTTAGCTTTGTGCCAGGATAAATAAGACAGTTTGCAGCTTTCCAAACTATTATAGCAGGTTCCCTTCAGGGTTACCTGAAATCTTGCCATCAGTTGTGACCGGTTCATTTGGGAGAAGCAGGGAAAGGAGAAGTCTTTCCGGAGAGATGTGGGGCTTGTCTGCAAAGAGGGGCTTGCAGAGCAGAAAAGAACACGCTATGCGTTCGCAGCACTTCTCACTTCACCCCGATTTCCTCACACAGGAAAGCCTTTCTACTCCACCTTAAAAAAGGAAACTATTGCAGAAAAAAGCATCTCTGGAGCAGTGTGGCTTCCGACCCACCTAATCCACGTCCTGCAGATAGCCCCAGGCTTCAGCAAAACAGCAGACAAGCTTGCAGGAATTTCAGTTCCCCTGAAGCCCAAACACCCAGGGTCACCTGTGTCAAATGAGCATCAACAGCGACACCGATGCCCACACACGTAACGGACAGGTACCGAGGAGCATAGGCACTAACCACCTGCACTAACCTGCAGCTGTGGGAAAGGAGGATGTCACACTTGCTGCTCTTCATTATCTGCATAACCTCTTCCTTTTTAAAACGTTATTTTTACAGTTAGATTTGTGGTAGGAAGAATACAGAAATATTGCCAGGCTGGTTGCACAATGCACTGTGAAGCCTGGCGCACAGCAAGGCTCAGAACTAACCTCTTAGATTCACTGAACTGCTCCAAATGCAGCTGATGGTAAAATCATCTCTGAAAGCAGCTGCAGCCAGACGGGCCTTATTAGATGGAAGAATAATCCTGGAAAACACACTACAGGATTTGCAAAATATTTCACCTCTGTTTGCTTTGAGCCAAGTTATTTAAAACAATTTGTTGTGCTCATTGTGGATGGAATAAAACGCTATGCTGTTAAAAAATCTCTAGGCAAAAGTGGGTTATTCTGATTTAAAGAACTAGCTATTTTGTTAAAATTAATTTGTTACCATTTGTTAGATGTAGTTATAAACTAGAGTTCTTAAATCAGAAAACCCAGAGAAAAGTTAAGGGCAAAACCTGATGGGGAAATTGTTATTAAAAAAATTCAGGGACTAAAACAAGTTTTAGAAAAAAAAGGTAATATGGATCTAGGCCCTACTTAACATTAACGGTAAGTTTTCAACTATTATCTTTGAGTCTTTTTTTCTTTTCTTCAAATCTTGCTCAACATACAGTTGGACCCAGTTGCACTCAAAAAGCTACCTGTTTTAGACTGGATATCTATCCTACTTAAAACATCATTTATATCAATCTTGCTAAACTCTGAGAGCCTGTTTGTCTGCAAGTAGTTTTCCAAATTAAATTAGAACAAAATAATTATTTCTCCTGGCACTGGGTGCCAATTTGTACTTTGTACTGGGCAGAGAAACAGACACTATTCGCTTACTGAAAACAAAGCAAACAAAAAAAAGTCAGCAGTATAACATCACATTTCTTTTTATACATCGAAACACAGCTTAAAATAGCACCTGTATTTGTATTAGCTCCAAATATTTTCTGAAACAAACCTTGAATGAATGAGATGCAGGCAACAAAAATTCAGCAAGCAACTCTCCCAAACAGGGTCTGTTCTTATTCTAGTGAATCTTCCCTTCGTGCCTTGCAACACAAGGGAGAAAAGTCTGTCACAGCAAACACCGGCTGCCACCAAAGCTGTGTTTCTGCACAGCTGACACCATCCTTTTGCATGCGGATCACAGCAGGCTAGAAACAGGCCAGGAGCTGGTCAGTGACCACAAAATTTTTATCCTTCAGCAAACATTCTCATTTACCTCCTTCCCCAAAATAACCCGAAGCAGAGGGAGAAGCTCTCCAACAAGCTTCAAGGATCACCTTTTCCTTCCTGTGACGTTGCCACATATTTGCTGTTAGGACTCGAATGAAGCCTTTTCTACGATTTCATTTCAGAAAACAACTTATTTCACCTTTATTTCTTTTTTATTTAGATGGACCAGCACAACCAAATTTATGGCATACGTGTAATCCCTTCCTCTGCCAGTTCTCTACTCAAACATAATAAGCCTAATGCAGCATCACAGGTATTTCATCAAAAACAAAGGTTAATGAAAAGTTCCTTTTAGTGACTGGTATAAAATGGCCCATCATTTTAGCACAGTGCCATATGGCCTCGTTTAGCTTAATAAATGCTTGCTAAGAAGCCTCAAGAAAAAAAAATGTGGACTAGAATACCAGGACTGCACTGTGAGATAGACACAAATTCTGACACAAAGGATGACAAGTTCATTTCTCTGCAATTTAGATTCTACAAGCACAGGGATAATTCTTGTAGCTGTCCTGCTGCTACTCCTGAATATCCTAATGTGACAGCAGTATTTCTCATCTTATTAACCTGTCAATTTATTCTTCCCTTATGACGTGTTACTTTGGTACCTTAACAAACTTGGATGAGCTATTATTGAAGCCAAGTAGTGTAAACCAGGAAAAAAACAAAAAAACAAAAACCACACACACAAATCATGTAGTCCATCTAATCATCTGCAGTATTCCATAAAAACATTAGTTCATATGGAAAAGAAAAACTGCAAGGCATATAGTTATGGTCAACAGAAGCAAAACGTTACCAGCCTGGCCCAACAATAATGGAACCATATCGACCTGGAGAGAGCAGGAATGACAAGTCTTGCACACTGAAGGCAGTGAAGGTGTCAGGGGAATAAATCACTGAGTCTTTTGCTTCTCTCATATCCAAGACACAGCTGATGCTGTATCCATTTCTTCAGAGCCATGAATTCTTTCATAGTAGGCATGATAACCTATTAGCAGAGGTAGGAAACAACATGAAGGCTAGTCAGAGCAGGATGAGTGAAGACACTGGACAACCACTGACCTGTAGATTTCAGGAGAAAACCGAGGAACATGGACAGAAACTTGGGTGGTAGAGTTGAACCACAGCACTAAGCCATAATGCACTTGGGATAAAAGACTCCTTCCTATTGTTATTACCTCAATCCCTCTTCTCCTCTCCTCCCTATATTAGAAACATATTTGTCTATTTTGCTAGAGGATATACATACTGTTAAGTCTGTCTGCTTTGTCTTCTATTAATAGACTCTTCAATACAAATCAAATTTCAAAATAGCTTTGGCAAACCACAACAAAATGCATTGAATCAGGAAAGAGGATTGTTTCTAATTCATTTTTTGGACAGTAAATTATCAATCAAAAAGCCATTTTGAGGTGGAGAGGATCAACAGGGAAATCTTGTGAGGACTTTGCAAGGCTTGGGCTAACCCCTCAAGCTTTTCCTTCGGGAGCTCGTCTCTGCTGCAGAGCTCATTCCATTTTTTAGGCCTATACAGGAAAATTTGCTAGGAAAAGGAAAAAAAAAGATTCAGAACATACTCAAGCTAAGTTGGAAAATAAATGTCAAAAGACAGAGATAAAAATCAATATATTTCAAATCTAAAGCTACATATTCTTTTAACATGACACTAATACTAGAATTGGCTGCCATTCAAGTGAAGCAAGCCTGTTTGCCTTCCTTTTTTTTCTCTCCAATCCCAGTAAGGTTTGTTAGATTAATACATTGAACCTCTCTTTTAGCACTTTCTCAGGGCAAAGCTTTAGCCTTGCTCTGCTTAAGTGCCCTCCTCAAGTCCTTCACCTACTCTAAGTGCCTTTAGAAATAGCTCTGGATGCATATGCCCTTTCTTCCTTTGCTACCTTCCAACTGCAGATGTCCCCTAATATTTGCCTAAACAAACAAAATAACAAGAGAAGTTTAATTTCATCCACGACTAGTGAGCAACAGCCTCCTGGGTTTTACATTTCTGTGCCTGCCAGGGAAGCGCGCAAGGTGCCCACGTCGCAAGTGCCCTCTGGGTCTGCTCTAATTCATCTCTCCCCTTTCTCCAGCAGAACAAATTTATCAGATCAGCTCTCAGACCAGACTTAAATTTCTTTGGACATTTTGAATGAAACACAGGTCAGCTGCTTTCAAGAAGAAAGATGGTATAAAAAAATGCAGTTTAAACTTTCCCTCTTCTAGCAGTTTGCGAGTGGACAAGCATGGTAAGAGGACAGCTTTTCCATCTCAAAGATCTCCTCTACCAACCCTAGTGATGTGAGATCAAATACACTGCTGTAGACATGTCTTTTGACAAGCTCCTAGAAGGGGTTTGCTGGAGCCTGAAGAGCCTGGTATGACACGAGCCTGCTATTTTTTCTTATTTTGTTAATGAAGCTCCCTGAAACTCTGCAACTCTTGCCAATCCTGTTCATGTGCGCACACCTTTCAAAGCTTTCCTTGCATTTGGCAAGTGCATGTTACTGCCACTTTTCCATAGGCTTTCTCAAAAAGAACAATATCGCTTCTTGAGACTATATACATGCATAACAGAAGTTTCTTCTCCCCCCCCCCCCCACCTCTCTCACATGCTACTTCTCGGTGGGAGAGGAACTGTCTGCTTACACATTTACACTGTGTCCAGCATCTGGACACATTCAAAGCTACATACCAGGAGACAATTTTGGTGGGCTTGGACCAGTAACGACTCGTATTATAATGCAGGGGAGAGATGTACTCAGCCAAACCCTGTTCCTGGGAATGCCGTGGTCACAAACATGAGTACTGCAATAAAGCACAGAATTAAGACTGTTTTTTCACTTCCATATGAAACAGCAAAGTAATAGAGTCAACTCAGAGGTTACAAAACCATTTAAGAAGATATTAGCAAATTTGATGTAGATGAGAGATTTATTCTCTTACCTGTGTTCAAGGTGTAAAATCATGGTGTAAAATAAAACCATGATTTTCACCAAGTTACACGTACTGTAGACTTCATTTGCATGCAAAAGCTACTTTGGCAATGTTCTTGCTACTCTCCTTTCCTAATCTAATTGCTCATGAAAAATCACTGATTGAGAAGAGGAGGTCAATAACACAGTACCTTTGTTTATTGGATTGAAGCACCCCAAGTGACTCAAGCTGGCAGCCGACAGCTGAGACTTCCTGAGTGCACTTCAGAGCTGGGCAAACACTGCAGCAGAGTGAACAGGAAAGCTGCATTTAGACCTGTCCAGTCTGTGAGCCTGAATATTTGGACTCCATCTCAGATGGACTTCAAGGTCTGAAGTCTAAAGCGGCAAGCCCAGCTTTGGACAGCTTTCCAAACCTGCCCCAAATAACAGAAAAGCACTATCCAAGCATTCTTAAAATATATCTTATCTCAACTACAGATAAGTACGGGTCCAAGAAAACCACAATTTTTATACACAGGGACAGTACAATATTACTAAAACCTGAAGACACTATGAGCTGCAAATGGTCTGCTTGTCAAGAGCAGTTTGTTAGGCCCATACCACATTTTGAGGGACAACCACTGCTTCACAAAAATCACAGATGAAGTGTCAGTCTGAGAATGCTGTCTGGATACTCTGTATCTAAGCTGGAAAATGATCATCTATTGTTATTAAATTGTACCTCTTCTGGAGCCAATACCTTTTCTTCTGCAAAGAGAAAGGCAGAAAAATATATAATCAAGGAAAGAGGCTGAAGAGGTAAATGCTTAACTGTGTTATAGACTTTTTTTTTTAATTAAACCCTCTCTTAACCTACTCTTAATCAAAGCAAATGGCAAGTGGCATGCTCAGCAGATGGGTACAGCTGTGCATAACAACCATGCAGGTGTTTAATTTTCTATCTGGCAATGATATTAAACTGCATTCAGACATCTGAGGGCAAGGGGATGGCAAGTGAGGGAGGGTATCAAAGACACATGTCACTGTACGAGGGGGATTATTCTGCCATTATCCAGTTACTCAATCAACTTCACTACTGCTGCGCTAAGTCCCAGCCCCTGAGGTTTGAATTACAGAGGCAGATGTGTAGTCTGGGAGGCTTCCCAGAGTAATCTCTTGCTCTCACTCCTTCCACTCCCTGCATCCCCCCACTGCACCAAGCTGCAGCTTTCCGTCTGCCCCAACACCAGAGGCAGAGCTCCTGCTCTGCCCCCTCCTCCCCATGCAAGAGGGGCTGCATGAGCCAAAGCAGCCAGAAACAAACCCACCTGCAGCATATTGCATCAGTCCTGGAGCCTTCCAAAGAAAGAAATTTTGGCAAAGCTAAAAACAGCAAAACCGCACAAGCCAAAAGGGAACATTAGGGAAAGGAAAAGGTAGCAGGACTATTATTGGATCAATGGCTATATCAGACATCCAGTACAGCTACAGACAAAGAGAGAAGCACAATGGGCATGAGTGAAAGCAGTTCTGGTGTGTGCAAGTCAGTGTTGATGTTACAGTAGTTCAGAGAGAGTTGCTATTACTTTTCTACTAATTTTCACATACTACAATATATTAAAGGTTAGCTAAGGCATTTTCCTAATACTGCTCTCCTGCATTTCCCCTGGCATACTCTTTCAAATGAGATAAGATATCCACCAGACATCCTCTGTGGTTTTCCACGCACAGAAAAAAAAGTTCAAATGCCTGTTTTTACACTCTGCATATAAAGAGGGATGGAGCTGCTTAAGGATTTCTTCCATCAATATTTCCCAGACTTACTGAAAATAAAACCCACATCTGGCTCATGTTTCTCTCTGCTTGCAAAATCTGAGATACTTGATAGAACATCTCAAACACTTTTAAAGCTTTTACCACTGCTTTGCTTTTCTTTTGGCATCCTTTTAAAGCCTTCAAGAGGCAGGGTGCCACCCCACAGTTGCAGAAACCCCACCTTGCATGTGAAGCATCATTAAAGCACATGCAGGTTTAATGCAAGACTTACTGATCAAGGAACCTTGCACTGCACTGAATATTTAAGAACAGATGCAGTAATTACAATTTTTATTTAGCTTTCAGTCAGTTAATTGCCGACACAGCCAACTCTGCCATGCTTTTCAGGTGCTCTTGGGCTGAGAGGATCCCTATAGCAAGGGGTGAAACGTCACATTGAGTAGCCAGGGATCAAATTAATCTCCAGGTGACCTGAAAAGAGCGCAAGTCCTGTAGGCACCGCTGCGCAAACCTGCTCTGGCCTTGCTTTTTATATTCCAGGGGAGGGAAAAAAAAAAAAAAAAAAAAAAAAAATTTCTTCTGCCACTCTAGAGTCGCATTTGTGAAACTAAACCAGAAGGCTCTGAATGCAAGGCTCTGGGAGGCTGAAATCAGGGTACCCAACAGAACTAAAATATCTCCTGTATTTCCTTACTGCAAGCGTCACCAAATATTTACTGATAGGAAAAGAAGCTTTCAGAGGAATAATATTACACAGCAACTCAAAATTTAATTCAGCGTTCCCCTACAGACCCTAAATAGGGATCTGCTTTTTTTTTTTTTTTTTTTAAATTGATATAGTTAGAACTGAAGTGCTCAAAACCTTGAAGAACATTTTAACAGTATTCTTGTTATTCCTAATAGCCAGAATTTAAAGAAAGATCAGTGAACTTGAATTTCTTGAAAGACACTGATTAAATCAAGTGTTATCAGCAAATATCAGACATGGAATACAGCCATCTGTAACCTGATGGCCAACACTAGGTCCTCCACTACCAGTGCAGAGATTTAGGTTACATTTCAGGTCTTAAAATATACTGTTTATCTTATACGACTGTATGACTACATTAAAATATTTAGGGACTTTTAAAACACTAGTTATGCTGTGCAAGTGACACTACTATTGTGAATAATGGCAGATTTCCACAGAAAACCTGTGCAAAACTGTGCAAAGTCTTACCCCAAAAGTAAGCAGCAATGCTACTTTGTACCATGTTTGCACAGTGATAAATGAAGCAGTAAGGAACACACACCTGAGCTTTTTTATTCTGCACTGAGGTCTCACAGTGTTGCCAGTGGCTTCCTATTGACATGTAGTTGTTCTACAGCAATGATACACAAAGTAGAGAAGTGATTCTAATAAAGGAGGCAGGAGAGAGAAAACTCCATTTGCCCGAGTATTTCCTCAGTGGGAAGTCTGGAAACATGAGTTTCTGTGAGCCCACGAACACAGTGAGCGGAGGAAATCCATGGGCTCGGCCCAACCCCTGTTGCTTGAAACTCCTTCCTCATGCAGGAGATTCCAATTTATATGCAAAGTACAGTATCTAGGAAAAAAGAGATAATAGGGAGGATAATCCCTGCAGTTATGAAGGCAGATCTGCTCTCAAAACCAGCTCCTTGCTGTTGGGGCCCCAGTGCAGCATGCTGGAGCACGGAGAGGCCTCTGCTGGGGACACAGGGGTCCCTAGGAGGGCCAGGGCCTGCTCTACAACAGGCACTTGCATCCACAGCCGCAGCACCAGGAGGGATGCCCAGCACAGCAAGCGACGATGTTTGCACAAGTAAAACTGTTCTTGGGAGTGAAGTAAGTGAAGTTCTCTTTTTGAGTGAAGAGTGAGGTTCTCTTTTTGACAAACTCAGCTGCTTCACGTGAGTCAATCCAGTCCAAACCTCCTAGTATCAGAGTGCCAGTACTGGATTTCTAATATTAAATATTACAATCAATACAATAACTGGAATTTTTTTTTTTTCTAAAGAAGTTTTTTTTTTTTAACTGAAATTCTTCAAAAAATTAGAGTTTTTAAAGACAGTTTTCAATAGCAGATACGTCTCACAGGGAGAAAGGGAAAACTTAAATAATAGTGAGGTGACTTTCTTCACCTACAGGCTGAAGACTAGAAGTAGCATCTAAGAATCACTTTACTCAAAACACACATGTGGTCAAGGGACACAGTTGCCAGAGCTTTTCATTCTTCACACATTCCTCTAAAAAAAACAAACAAACAAAAAAAAACAACAAAACAAAAAAATACAAAAAACAAAAAAACTTTTATTTTGTCAGCATTTTTATTTCCAAAAACCTTTCCTGTTCTATTTTGGCAAACACAACACGATTTTGTTAAGCATTTAAAGGCTTCCTGCTCACAAATTAGCAAATTGTCTACTTGTATAGCAGATGCAACATTAGCTATACTTTGGAGAATTAGAAATACAAACAGAACAAGCATTTAGGTCAAAATGAAAATAAAATTAGAGTCTGGATATAATTGTAGGAAATAGCAACATTTATATTTATCAAATTCATGCAGAATTAATTTTTAAGTGGAAGAAAAGAGGGCACTGTGCATCTGAAGCTATCCCTTCTGACAACCTATACTTCTATAAATATTAATTATCAATATAGCACATCAAGCCAGCTAAGCCATTAATGCCATATTTGCATTTCAGAGTGATTATTTCTGTAGCTAGCATGTTAATTTCCTTGAAATGAATAATTTATTATGGTTATTTTTCATTCTTCCCTTGTGTGTATTTTCAAGAAAATGGTGCCCTAAGGCTTGAATAATTACCACCTAAATACTAGATAGTTACCTTGATCTCTGCTCAAGATACGTGTCTCTGTTATCGTGCTTTCTAGTACTCTTTTTTCCAGGTGGCCACATCAAGTCAGTCAAGAAACTAAAACTACAACACAATTCAAAGCCTTTTTGCTACACTATTATCAGTAAGTAGTGGTGTAAGGACATCGCTTTTGGGCTCAACCAATTGTTTTGGGTTATATATATATTTTTTTAACCTTTTATATTAGGGCCTGCAAGACTCTTAGGTAGTCATGAAAAGAAAAATTCAGACATCTCTGGATTATTCACAGCTGTGCATACTTAGAAAGTGATGTTATTAACTTTGAGTGAAAAAAGCTCTTCCTAAGGTGACCTTGTGTTCAAAAGCAGAGTGACCAAGTCTGTACGGGCTTACGCAGGAGGATCATGTAGCATATCCTACCTGCCCCAAAATAGCTTGTTTCTTTAAGTGCGGGACAGAGAAAATTAGACTTTGCCAAATGATGCATAACGTACCATGCTGTCTCATATATTTAAAGAGTATATATATATATTTATATTAAGGCGCTGCTTCATATATTTAAACCCAAGAAGAGCATGAACCTTTTGAAGCATGAGGGAGGGGATCTCTCTCCCTCTATTTCCAGTCCCTATCTCCCTCTTCCCATTGTGTGAAAACAGCTGCTTCTTCCTCTGCTTCACCTAACTGCTAAACATCCAAATCTCTGGAGAATACCAGAATGCAAGTATTTATTATAGGTTAGTGTGCACGTTATGTTTTATGTGTATTACTTGCTGTCTCTCAAGCTTCAGCAGGTAACATACAAACTGGAAATGCATGTACGATAGTCAGCTCTTGCAGAGAGCTGAAAAATGCATTTTCTTCACTATAAACAACATCTAAATACAAGATGGCATCCACCCAGGCAGCAAATGAATTTATCTTTCCTTTCAGCTATGCAAAACACAGTGATACAGCAACCTACGCAGAACGGTACGAGCTGAATATCCACTCCTGCTCTTTGCTATCCATGAGCATTAAACAGACACTTGCACTGATTTCTCAATCCAAAACCTGTCAGCTTTCTTTAGAGTCATTTTAAATGTCTAAAAAAAAATAATAATAATTCAGGAAACCTGTGTAAGGACAACTAAAGCATCAGTAGTTCCAGCAAAAACTGAAAATAGAATTTACTGCCATCATTCTGCATCTAATGTTTGCCCAGGACTAATCGATTAAGATGTTCCCTGATGGTTTCAACATTTAACTGGATCTATAGAATGAGAGTCAGAAGTTTTAGTACTCACAGAAGAGCGGCACCAGTAAGACAAATTATATGCGTAAGTGGCCTCACAGTGCATTGGAAATGCACCTAAAAAGTTATTTCTAAGAACTGACACAAGAAATATTCCAATTAAGCTAAACAAATTACCCAAACATAGGCATCATTACTGAAAAGAGAATTGCACTTGTTTCCATAAAAAAGATTCATCATACAGACTGGAGGAATATATACTCTTCGGATATATTATTAAAATAAACATAATACACTATAACTAAATGGCTCTTAAATTGCAGTAATTACCCAGAACCCCTGAACAGAGGAGCACAGGTGGGCAGTGCACACACCAGAGCACGCAGCAAGGAAGCAAAATAACCCGCTCCCTCTCCACATGGTCTATGTCAGCATGGCCTCCCAGCACAGTGGATGTAATTTAGCAACACAATACAAGTTTATTACAGGAGCAAATGGAAAGCTGTAGGCAGGTCTGAACAGCGCTAAAACAGAATTCAATTAAGTCTGCAGAAGACCTAATTATGCAGTGCTGGAACCAAAGCAGACGAACTGAAGCTGCTCAGCTCTGACACTTCTTTCCAGCTTTTTATTCTCGAATTTCAAAGATTACTTTAAAAAATTATGAAGGAGGAAAAAGAGGAGCAGTTGATCTGAAATATAATGCATTTTTTATATCAAAAAAAAAAAAAAAAATCAGGAGAGAGACACTTCCCAACCAACAAAGCTTGTGTGCACCACGACAAGTTTCTACACTTGACTTCAACGCACAGACCAGTTGTTGCTTTGAGAAAGGCAAGTGCGAAAACCCAATTAGACGTCCCGTTCCAAGGAACTGCGGGTGGAGGAAGCCAGCCCATCCGCCTCGCTTCGCCCGCGGAACTCCCCTCGCCTCGCGCTAGGCCCGTCCGAAGCAGCCGGGTGACGTTCGTTGGTTGGGAAGGAAACACGATCTCGGGTGGCTTTTCCTAGGGCCACTGTCCAGCCACACAGCACGAGACGCTGCATGGGCCCACGCTCCTCCTGCTGCCCGTGCTGTCTGGCTTAGCTACGAGCTAAAGGCACAATAACAAGCGTCTTTAGTAAACAGGCAACAAACGATGTCTTAAGACAGCAGGAGAAGCACGGTGGTGTTAAGGCACACTCCGGGGCTGGCCAGATTTCCCGGAATATCTGAGCCTCAACCTCAGCGCTGCCTGTGCGGCCTCTGCACTGCAGTCGGGATTTCTCCTGCCCCCTTCCTGTGCTGGTGGCACCATTGCCAGCTTTGGCACAGCTGAAAAATCCAGCCCTCACCCTCCCTGCTCAGGTCTGACCAATTCAGTTCCCTTTCAGGGCTCTTCTCTCAGACAACTCCTTGTTAGGGCAAATCACATGCCTCTGCTGGGATGGGTTTGGCTGCATCCAGACACGACCCCAGCGCTCTCCACAGAGCTCACTGTTTTAGCGCCCCACATAGCTATACCAGCTTAAACCCTGCCCAACCTTCACTTTAACATCATACATCACAAAATTATAGCTCTTTTAAAAAATGCAGTCTCAAGGAGATTTATGACTGCTTGACAGGTGTTTTGGAGTACACTTTTTAGACATGATTTCCACTGCCTGCTGAAGAAACAGGTTTTTAGGTGGCATCATTAAAAATAAAAAAATATTAAAAAAATACATTAAAAAATAGTTAAAAACACTTCTACATGTTGGAGAGTGGTTTGTCTGTAAAGGATTGTAATACTGCTCACCTTTACAGATTAATGCACACAGCATGAAACAGTAACACTTTAAGAAATTGGGGTGTATCCTGAGAAATCAGAGGAAAGGAGCATTTCCCTTCCCACGATGGGCCTGTAATGACCATGAGACCTGAGTGAATTCAGAAGAACTCTGCACCAGACAGAGTGTTTTCACAGGACAGTAACAACTTTAAATCAAGATACAACACAGATATTTAATACTCAGAATATAAAATAGCTCATTAATGCTTGCTAATCAGATTAACGCTACTAAACAAATAAATGAAATAGAAGGGAACCATGAGAAGCAGAAAGCTATTCCATGCAGCAATAAAAAGAAGCATTCTTGTTAGTATAAAAAGCGGAAGTTCAAAAAGGTTTCCCCTTCCAGAATAAACATTATGAATAAATTATGGTTCATTATAATGTGATTTGGGCAGACATTAATTCATTAGGCCTGCAGGGATTTGGGCAGAATCCTTTCAGATAAGCAGAATCGCATCTTTGGTGATCACGCGTTCCTCAAATCATGCCACGGTTGTTGGTTCAATTATACTTTTTTAAATGCTCCGCAAATACAAAATGATAAAAACTTCTTTGGTGATCTCTTCAGCATCCCAGTAATGTGTTACGAATGTAATTCCAAAGCATTTGCACCGAAGGTATCTATTTTCACCCTCATTTAATGTACCATCCTCAAGAGAATTCATTTTGAGAGGGAATACGTGCTCTGACAATTCTTCAAATATTATGATACACTGCAAGCAATATTGCTAGTTGAGAAGAGGCTCATTATTTGGAAAAACGTTATTTAATTACGTATGTAATTCCTAAAATCATGGCTATTACCCTGCTGAAAATCTCCAAGCTACTAAGGAACAGCAGAGCTCTTATAGCAGAGCTGATAGCACCTACACCATATGGAGATCATCTTCAACACAATAACATTACAAACTCAAAACCCATTAGTAGTAGTACAGTGAGAACACTAGAAATCCAGAGCTGAAGAAAGGCTAGAGTGGAGAAGGTGCCATTTAATTTTGGTTGATATCTTAAAGGCAATTAGTTTCTTTTTAAATATCATGCTATCATTTATTTTAATCAAATACTGCTGTATTAATACATGCATTCAGCAGTGCGGAACAACAAAAATACAAAGGGGAAAAAAATGCCAAGCCTGTTTTATTTTTATCCAAGAGGCAAGCACCAATTGACTGTAAAACAGTGTGTGCCAACAGTGCAATTAAGTATAAATTATCTAACGTTAATCTTGCATGTCTGCGGCACCTGCCATGCACCAGATACCAACTCAATGAGGACACCTATAAGACTGGATCTCACAGAGTTGGTCTAGAAATCAGCTTTCTCCACTAGCCAGGAAGCCCGGCTGCGTGGGAATGCTCAGGAACATCAGGCTTGCACGACTTGCAGAAACACCAGCGCGAGCAGCTCACAGCTTCCCAACACATCATGCAGAGACTTTGTTATTTCCGTGTCTATTTTGGACCATTTCAGAAGTAAAGTTGGACAAAATCTGAACGCTGGTAACCCTATGATTTGACTCCACTTCATTGTGAATCTCTGCCTCTTTGCCACTTGTTTTGCTGTTTTGCTGTCAGTGCACAAAGTACCTGGTCAAAGTCCTGCAGAGCAGCTGCTGCATATTTGTCTTAGCTCAAATGTCCCATGTGCCTTATTAGTGTTTATAGCTACCAATTACCAGTGTGTATAACAACGTCAACAAACACCAAAAAAAGTCAGATAGAAAGGGGATACCTGTTTCTGACACCTTCTCTTCACAAGACTTGGCAACATGATCGGGTAGGTACCTAGGTAATGAGCTTTGCTAAGCTTGTGACAAGAAAATTTGCCCACTGGAAAAGGCTGTTTACCTAACAGGAAAACTCGCCCAAGCAGAGTTACCTGCAGATGTAACAGGAGCAACACTTGGGTCTAAACACCTGGACATAAATCCTGACCTCCTCTGGGTACCTACAGGAGCAAGGTTAATTCCTTTAAGACAACACTAAGAGACTGGTCACTGAAAATGCTGAAAGGCAGAAATACATTGAAAATGCTGAAAGGCAAAGGGACAACATGTACCATCTAGTTTGGGACTGCTAATTTCAGGATCTACATAGGGATCCTGCACAGCCAGCACAAAGAGGTAGGCTGCAGCCAAAGCACTGCAGAGCATCCGCCCGTCCTGCTTCTCTCGTGCTGACTGCAGGGTAAGTAAGGATTGTGGGTCAGGCGCATCCTTGACTTCCCTCTCCAAACTACAGGCCAAACATTCAGACTCACACTCGAGTTTTGCAAACTCTGCAAGTCCACAAACACTCAGCTGACCATCTATCTTCTGGTTTTGCAAAGTTTGCTTTCACTCTGTTTGCTAGGTTATTAAAAGGTTATTAAAAAAATCAAAACCCATAAGCTATATTTAAAAAATTACATTAACTGATGTCCAACACAGTGTCTGTTTTAAATGCCAATACAAATCTTTCAAAGGGATTGCAAAGTAAAATACATTTTATACATTAGTAAAATGGCACTTTTGGCTGCAGCTATTCTTACAAGTTAGCAGCTACATAAACTGTAAGCGCACTTCTATCATTTATTTTATTAAATGCTCTTCAAACAAGTCACTTTGAATTTGGAATAACTACATTTTATAATAGAATTTTTTGTTAGGAAATTGAAAAACAAGCAAACAAACAAAAAGTTTCAGGACAGTTGTACAGAACTTTTCTAGAAGTCAGAGATATCCCAAGCTGTTTTGGATAAAAATGCTTTTGCCGGACACTCTTTGTGGGATCATCCCAAAGTATATCATGAGCATGATTTTAATTCTTTCAGGATTCCATTGCTGTTCTTCCATAATTCTGCTACTTACATTATCTGAATTTAAACATTAATTCTGCTGTTGCTGAAATCAGCAACAAGCTGGACATTTTCCCCTTGACCCCTGGAGAGAATAGGTATTTTAGAAAGTAACACACGGTGACTTCTCCAAAAAATTACTTACATATTTCCTGTGAAGCAGAGAGATAACTGATTTGCCAGGTTAAGATACTGTAAGCACTTCAGAAGATAGACAGTTCCCCTATTTTACAGCCAGGGAAACCATAGAGCAGGTCATGGAAATATCTACATGAGACAAATGGGAGTTTTGTGCTCCAGCCAAGTGCCCATCCTACTTCATCATGATAGGGCCTTTCTCTTGTCGCTTATCCAGAAGAAGTTTCACTCTCTTTTCTTCTTACAGCTGTTATTAACCAGCTTTTTCCAGGGTTTTGCTTCCTTTTGAGCATTATGTACAACTAAAAGCAATTCTCTCAATGCCGAATATGTAACTTACAGACATATTCTTGATTCTAACATCCCAATCACATAATTCCTCATTTCTTTATAAACATTACAAAGATGTCCATGCTCACACCCTGGCATGTTGTTTCTGCAACACCTCTACTACACCAGTTACCACTCCTACTCTGTGTCCCTAAGTTACCACTTCCCATAGAGGTCTGTGGCACTTCCTAGACATCATGATTTCCTCTCACATCTGAGCATTAAGCACCTTACAGGCCATCTCTTTACGGCAGAGGAATAAGATCAGAACCACCGGATTACCTGTGAAGCTCCCTCCACCTGTAGCCATCTTGCCCTGTGAACACCATCCATGTGATTCATACTCAGTGCACAGATGTTTTTGTTGCTTAGTAATACAAAACTTACAGGAAATTGTATGAAATGTTGTATGAAGTGCTAGACTGCCTGAAAATAAAGAACAAATCGCTCTGCTACAAGTCTCTAATCTCCACTGCACTCTTTCTATTACGCTCCATTCCTTCTTTGGCTGGAAATGCATTTGGCTCGCAAGAACAAATATTTTTCATTTAAGATTCTTACCTTCTCCTTGGAAATCTGGCTTGCATTCAGCTGCAATAGTGAAAGGCAAAGGGGAAATGAAACTCTGGCAGCAGCTCTTCTTCACTTTTACATAGCATTATCAGAAGCCATAAAGTCAACGCAAATCCCATCAATTCTCACCAACCAGTTGCCCCCTCGCCGCTGGTGGAAAGCAAGCAGGGGGATCAAGCCACTCCTTGTACAGCCAGCTCAGGCACTGCACGATCCCAGGCTGCGGTCCAACCCTGGGACCACAGGTTGAACACCTCAAAACAACAGGCACAGCCCACCTGCAACAGATAAACAGTAAACACAGAGTCATTCTAGTACTTCTGAGTGCAAGAGCAATATATCAATCTTCTCTAATATTTTGGGAGAAGCACACCCAAGGCCCGCAGTGCATTCTTCAAAGGGAATCAGCACAAAGAGCAGTCACTGCTCCCACGGGGCACAGGATCACCACAGAATCACCAGAGCTCATCCGAAAACTGAAATAAAACTGCATGGGTGAATGAAGTGGAGCCTCCACAACGGACTCCGTAAAAGACATAGTAGTTCCTATTAATAATATCTGGGGTACTTTTATGCTGTGCATTTAGCATGCCTGTAAAAAGAGATGCCACCAGTGAAATAAAAGACTAAATCAAAATAATATTGATCAAATTTCTAGGTCAGTGAACCATAGAACAAGTGTCTTCTCCTGTAGGTCTTTGTTACTGACTGAGGAACCATTAGCATGACTGGGTTTTCCTAAATAAAAAGACCTTCCATGTACTGACTTTTACTTTCCAGAGATTACTGGAAAGAGTAGATACAGGATTTTTAAAAGTCAGCCCATATATATTGATAAAAGAAATTATTAAGCACTGACAGTGACCAAGAGTTCAGCACAAATAGTTTAACATTGATTGTAAGTATATAGGTGCTTGAATTAAAAAAAAAAAAAAAAACAAAAAACAAATTTATGCTTTGTCTATCACTTTAAAAATATATTTTATAGGGAGGAGAGTACAGACATGAAATACTGTGTGGTGCATATCTACTTCCTTACCAGAGTGCTTCTAAAACCTGCCTGAATAGCAAAAGCAAAACACTTCTAGCTTTAAGTATGAGTAACTGGAATGAAGTATTTTACTCGGAAAAATGAGGTAAGAGCTTCCTTATATGAAATGGGAGGTGTCCATTAGTGATAACAATGTCAAGATCTACGCTTGGCAGTCCTACCCAAAAAAATATTCTTCTGATCAATGGGTCCAGATTTTACCACCTTCCTTTCCCAGGAGCCAATCAGGCTGAAGAGCAGAAGATCTGTTCTCTTAACTAAACTCTTTACGCTGAGGCAAAATGCTGCTAAAATGCTCCCAAATCCTGACAAAATTAAAGGGAAATGAGAGTGCCTGAACCTTGTGGAATTGGAGCCAGTTGGCAATAATCTGTCAACATCAGATCACTATTATCAGTGTAGAAACAAAATAATCTCGAGGATGACAGGGAGAAGACCCACATCTTTACAGCATCCCACCCCTGAACAACACTAGAAAATAAGACCCATGACCTTTGTGTCTAAGTTCACAAATTAAGTAGCCATATATTTAAAATAATAAAAGATGCTGTATTTGTACGACCATCTCTCCAGTGAGAAAAATCTTTCACCATACAAACAAGGCAATCCTGGAGCAACACAAGACAGATAAGAAACCCAATGAGTTTCAAAATAAATGAAAACAACTCTCAAACAAATAAAAGCAGACTCAGATGGTTCTTCTGCTGATAATAGCTTTTGAAAGCACAACAAGAAAATCAGATCAAATATGCTATGAAATAGATATTCTACTAATTTAAGAGGAAATTGAAAACAGATATTAAAGGGCTACGTGACACAGAAAATCATAAGGAACTTGTAATTTTCCTATCGCTTTGACTTGCATGAACTACAGGTCAATCCCTAACTCCAGACCTTTTCCAAGCTCTCTTTGTATAGAAATTGCACATTTGCACTATTGTTGTAAAGGTTTTGTCAGCACTTCCCTTATAAATCTCTTATCAGGAGTTTAAACTTGGTCACAAAAATATGCTTCAGGCTGAATGAAAAGCCTCAGTCTGTGAATTACAGAAAAATGTTGGAAATACAGGAACACAGAATGGCTGAGGTTGGAAGGAGCCTGTGGAGACCATCTGCTCCAAGCCCCCTGCTCAGGCAGGGTCAGCTGGTTGTGCAGGGCCGTGTCTGGTTGGGTTTTGCCTGTCTCCAAGGACAGCGACTCCATGACTCCTTGGGCAATCTATTCCAGGGTTCGAGTACTCTTAGAATAAAGATGATTTCTCTTATGTGCACATATCTGTTATTATATATTTCATTTTATATTGAAGAAAATAAGTTCTAAGCGAAGAAACTACTCCTCTGCAAGGCTGTCATGATCCAACTACATAAAAAAGCCTACCATGACTCTTAAAGTGTAACAGGATTTAACACAGGTCCAAGACCAATTGTGAAACCTGTCCTGTCCTGGCTCTCTTGTGTCTCTCCTCCTGCTCCCCCATGCCCAGGTCTGAGCTTCTCTGCGGCCTCACAAGAAAAGCACAAATAGGAGAGAAAAACCTTTGCCTTTCAGGGAATCACTCAACAAATGACTCTCTTTTTTTGAATCCTTTTCAGGTACATTAAAAAGCAAAAGAAACCTCATTGATTTCATCTCTGTGTTGCTTTAACACAATTTTACTATGTTTTAATCATTTTCTCCAGTCATATCAACAAGGTTCTCAACTTGCTTTTTGTCAATCTGCTATAGAAAAGTTCCTGCTGGTGATAAGTTGTTAGAGGCATCTGTAGGATCAGCTACACATTTACTGCCTACCTGCCTGTCTGCCACTTCAGTCTCCTTGCCAGGTCGTCAGTTATCTCAAGCAGATTTTGTCTTTATCTGTAAAAAACCTGACCTCTGAGGAACTGACTGTTCCAATGCCAACGACAAGTCGACACTAAAGTTTGAGGATTCTTAAAGATAGAAATATTCACATTTTTCCTTTTGTTCCTCCTTATAAGTTGGTAAACTCTGTGCATCTTCTGCCTACTTTGATAGTCGTCATCATATGCTTTGAGGACAGACAACACGTAACTCTGGCTCTGGTGCAGTACAGCTCTCAACCCCCCTTTGGAAGTTCTGTTGAGAAGCTGGTGGCTTTTGGCAGGTCAAAAAAATTGTTGCCAAGAGCTGATATCAACTGTGCTGTAAATGACGAAACTCTTTCAAGTTACAGCATCCCTACCCATTAGGAGATGTTTCAGGTGAACTGCGTGACCTGAAGAGGTGGTCAGAATCATGCTGACATAATCAACACGTCGACAAGCCCGTGCATTTAGTGCCTTCTACTTTCACATTTCAACCTGTTACTTGATCGGTGACTGATTCATTGCACCAGAGTCCTCTTTGACGTCAGCCTGTGTCACTGCTAGTCTGCAGCAGGCTTTTCGCTCTGTTAAATTAAAGGTTACTTGCTCCCACAATCTCCAAGCCTTTTTCTTTTTTTTTTTTTTTTTTTTTAATCACTGCCATATGTCAGTGGCTGACCTCAGATTACTCAGTTTAGTAACATACATTGATACCTTCTTGGCTTAACATGTGGCTTCCCACACAACGAGCTACTTCCTAAGATGCCCGTATTCCAAACGGCAAAGTCAGGAGTTAGAAGCTGGCAGGTGATATGTCGAAAGCCCCTATTTTGGAACTTTTTAAGCCAAGGAAATTTACTCATGACCTGTGGATGTATCCAGTTTGCTGAACAGTTTTGCTCTTGACCTGGAGTTTGTATTTTCACATCATACTGTAATTAATACATTTAAATCTGCTCTAGATACTTTACAGACTCTCTTTAATGTATATTGTTGCAGAGACCAATTACCCACATTGGCCCAGAGCTGCTGTTTATCTCAGGGTGAAATCAAACACTGGCACAGGAACTGTTCCTCACTTACAGTCTCCCAGATATTCTTTTCACTTTTGTATATAATTAACTTCTCACTTTCAGGATTATATTTTTTGGCACAGATGCTTCTCCCTTCAATTTAATGTCTGTATGTCATCTATGCATATTTTAACTACTTGAGGTTCTGAATGTGCAACTGTCCTGCTCCATAACTCTCTTGAAAGAGCAGTTCTTGCTCTCTAAGAGGCCTCTTCCAATGCCCCTTGCAAATTCCTGCCAAAGCTGAGGCCAATGCGCAGACCAGCCTCAAAACCATTCTGCTCCTTGCACACCCGAGCCTGACACTGCACAGAAATGTTAAATCAAAACAGTTAATAGCACAATGAGGGCCAGTCTGAGCAAATTCCATCTCTCGGGCCTTGCAGGAACTGCAGGACAACTAGCATTACACTTCAGTGTCTTTCACACACTGCAGAAGCCACACACAGTCACTGTCACGCTCGCCTCATGGATTCGTGGGATGAAAGTCACTGCAGAGCTGCATTTTTGAGACAAGCTTTATACATTACTAAAGCAGTGCATAAGCAGTACAATTATAGATCCATAGCTCACTGTCAAATTTATATGCTTCTATACAGTGTTAGTTTAAGAGGGTTTCATGTAATAGCACTGCATATAGCCTTTAGAAAGTACATTTCACCCAACTTTTGTCTAACACCAACAAGCAAGGCATATAAAAGAAACTACTTTGGTTTCCTTGTATAAGTGCATCACCTACAAAATGCCCTGAAATAAAAGAAAATATATGGCAGTGACAGACACTATGTATTTTTATGCTCTTCTCATAAAGCAACCCTCTTAAAGTGTATGTTGCAGACCAACACTCCCTCTCTCACAGGAGGGCCTGATTTTAAAGCAAATTGCACTGGTTTAGGCTCACATGATGCAACATCTCTTGATCTGACACACTTCTTAAAGCATGATGGTGTTCTGCTTACACCGGAAGACATTTGATCCAAAGCAGCAGGAGATTATAGAGCTGTCTAATTAGAATGTCTTTGCAACTTATAGTGAATAATGTTGGGCACTGCTGCCTCAAGGACTGGGTGAAGAACGAGCAAAGCTGGGTTCTACCCCTTAAGGAAAAAACAAACAAACAAACAAAAACAACAAAAAAAGACAAGACGATGCCTGTGAAGCCAGAAGTGCTTCCAGTTTCTGCCTTCACAGCACCAGGACCCGGAGGACAGCTAGCGGAGGTGAGTGGTGTTGACACCATCACTGCTCCCTGGCTGCACAGTCCTCTGCCATCCCGCCCCAAGAGGCAGTGCTGCCAACTTCAAAAACAACAGAGCCTTCACCTTGGTCATTTTGCCACCCAGGTAAGGAACACCTTAATTGGGCTCCTAATTTTGATCCATCAGTAGTCCTCAGGAAAATTCAAAGGAATAAGGAAAAACTATTCTGGACACATTCTTTCCAATTGCTGATGGCAGAACGTCTCTGCAATTGCTATGAGATGTATTTTTAAAAAAGGGTTTCCATTTATTGCGTGTAGCCTGTTCAATACCAGAGGTGAAGAGAAAAGCACATAGCCCTGCTACTGTTACTGCTTACACGTGAAGCTGCATTACAGGAATAAAGTTGCATGAAAATGATCAACACTTCAGGATGAAATGTGGCTGCCTCAGCACACAGCAGTAAACACAGGCAAACACATTACACTAGTTCAACTAGGGTTGGATACTAGAGTGCTCTCAGTATTTAATTACCTCTGGACTACGTCTGTTGTTAAGGTACTGGCAGCGTGTGCCCAGGGCACGTGGAGGTTGCACCCTCACCTAAGACTGCCTAGACTAGAGTTAGACAGATTCTTACGAAAGAACAAAAGACTCACCCCAGCAACAGAGCAACCCTCTAGACACAGCTTCTGGCCTGAAATATGGAAGTGTTGGAGTTTTTCAGCCAACAATTAAGAATTTAGTCTCCTTCCAAGAAAAAGGGGCATTATTTCTGCTGACAAATTCTTAAATTCATCCTGCAGCAGCAGCCAAGCATACTTCAGTTTGACAAAGCTCCACTCAGCAGACACAAATCTTACAGAAGGGACATGCAAGGTAACCTTACCTCTAGGAAGCACAACCAGCAATGCCTACCCCGTTTCTCACATGGTTGCATTCTTTAGCACTGAACGACAGCAAAGCTCTGTACAGCGAAGTGCATCACTCATTAATGATCTTTGAGAAGCTAAATAAGATAATCAATTCATTCCTATCTGAGCTGCAGGTCTGATGTGTTAAGGGCTGAAAATAGTCACGATGGATTGATGGCACCTTCTTGCCTTCTGCAACATCTATACCAAATTCTTCATGCCCTTAAAATAGCCAAGTTATAATTTGAATGTGAGTGACACTGCACCTGATCTACTCACGTGGACCCATGAGACTGACCAACTACCAGCAACCCCAAGAGCAACAACACTTTTTTCAAGCTGATTTGCTCTTGCGTTCCTACACATGAAACTAAAAGCACAGGCTTTGTGTTTGCACACTGTACACAGTTTGACTTCTGGGTTGTCCAAGTCCGGTGTGATCAGTGATCCTTTCGCCTTTGTAAACCGATATAATTTAACCACCTTGTAGATTGCTAAGTGCACTGGGGAGATTTACGGTGACTGATGATGGAAAAGGTGACTTTGTAATTTTGTGGGAAGAAGCAGAAACTTTTTGTTCTTTCTCATCAGGTCTCTAGAGTCGTTAGGATTTTGTACTGTAAATAAACCTTAAAGATTTGTTTAAACTAAAATTGGATTTGCCTGAGTAATACTTTTTTTTTTTTTTTTTAAATGAAAACTACTTCTGTTCTCCAACGTCATAAAGCAGTTTGGCATAATAGGTTCTTCATAATGTTTTTTTCACTCAAACTTTCCAGTGGGGGTTAAAGATGCAGATATTAAAATGCAAAGTCAAATACAAGTTATTTTCAAAGCACTAATGCAAAAAACCCCTATTTTCCCATTTTCTAGATTAATATTTACCATCTTTGACAGCCTTACTGCTGAGCAGATTGCTGCATATTTCAACATTATCTTTTAACAACTTGACAGATCCACCTATTTTCCTGAGGTTATTTTATACTAAGTTGGAAGCATATTAGTTCCTTTTCCACACTTTGAATCACAGGATTTGTAGCAAAACACAAAGTCCTGTGATTTACTGTTAATATTTTCATGATACTTTACAGAACAAATTCAGGTTTCCAGCCCTGCTACTTGGTTTGGTACGATGTGCTCAGCAACAGTTCAGCAGCCGGGGAAACCTCAGCACGACGTATTCTGTCTGCACAAACACAAGCCAGGCAACCAGCTCTTAGACTTGGATGGAAAAACAGAACCAGATTCCTGTCTGGGAGGCTGTGATTACTCGTCCTGGCACCAGCGAGGAGCATATGCTTACTTGGAAGATAAAGGACCCTTGGGCACGTCTATATTGGACATTCACTAAATACCAGCAGTTTCTACTGTTACTCTTTTTGATCATGTAGACACGTGTCATAAGCTGTCAGTGCATGGGATGGGTAGTTAAAAAGGCACATTGCTAAAATAAAGACAGAATATATGGGAGCATGCAATAGGTTCACTTATAAATGCGAGCAAAGGATTGTGCTTTAGCCACACGTGGACACATCTCCATCCACGGAAATGTATCCTGCAGTCTTGCTGCCCAGACCCACAGAGAAGACAACCCTCTCTCTACCAAAAAGGGATTTAGTTCACTTCAGCTTTCTGTTTCTTCAGGTTATAATTGATAATTCTACTAACTATTTCCAATTGAGTTCTTAGAGTTATTACAGAAATGATTTTGCACCCAGTGAGGCACACAAGAAGCTTTATTTATTTTCCTAATGATTGCACGTTCATAGGAAGAAAGACTGGGAGGGACACCTCCTGGGTCACCAAATGCAATTCCCTGCTCTCATGGGCCATCACACAAAATAAACTCTTCACAAGTTTGCAAGATCCATTTCTAAAGTACTTTCACTTCTTGTCCCCTCTAACTGGAAAGTTGCTCCAGAACCTCACTGCTCTACTGGCTAGAAACCCTCTCCATACCAAATTAAGTTTATTCATGGACAGTTTATCCAAGGTGCCAATGGTGCCCCTTAGCCTAAATAACATTTCTAGCTTCCTTTTGGTTAATTTACAGAGAGCAATCATAACCTCTGCCATTCTGCTATTGTATTACCTTACAAAGCATCAGATATATCCACATAACTGCTTAAGTCCTACCCTAGCTTCATTAATTTACAGAGACTCTTTTTAGAGGCCAGGGAAGCTCTGTACCACACTAGGAAGATCAGCTGTAGGCTCTTTTGGAGCAAGTCAGCCTGATCTACAGGCACTTTGCTAACCATATCACGTTCCTTGAGGACACATGAAAGAAAACACAAACTGCCTAAGTGTCTCAGAACAGGCAGTAAAAAACCCTGGAACACTTGTGGGGACAGCAGCTAGGAAACCTTGTCACTGTTCATCGTTTGGAGGACACAACAGCATAGCCCATAGCAAAAAAGCCCTAAATCCTTTGCTGGCTTCTATAGGAAAGTTTGTTTCTCTCCTCTTCTGTTAAAACCTCTGTGTTGTAGTACAGAAAAGGACATACACCTATGTTAGAAAATGCGCACAAATTAGCACATTCTGCCAGTTTTACCATTACAGGTGCACACAAATATATAGCTGAGTTCACTAAGCAGAAGCAGCCTTCTCTGGGAATGGGGAAGGCACAGGCATGGATAAGGCAGCACTCAGAATCCTTGACGTACCAAAGTTGGGTCCCCCTCTTGCGTTTTTTGGTCAGCATTGCCATTTAAAGCACAGATGTCGCAGATACTTTACATATTACACAGCAGCTGCCTCTCAAAAATACTTATGTGAACTGGGAAGTCATGAACTTGAATCACTTGTGCCTTAAAGAGTAAGTAGAAAACTTCAGAAAAGGGAAGATTCAAGAACAACACTGATAGAAATGTATTTTACGTAGCAAATACTAATTGGCCAAGAAGGGAATTTTCAGGTATCTTTTACAACTAAATGAAGAAGAGATTATTGTTTCAAGTACTGTAATATAAAATGGCCTATTAAATCCCTTGAGCAACAAGCTCTGAAAGCTGGAAGGAAAAGATGAATGATGCAAAAGGATTTCTTGATCAATAAGATCAAAGGTAAATATGGCAGAAGTAATATATAGTACAGAACATGAGATTTGGCAGACAGAGATCAATTAGAAACCTTAATAAACCTGTTTGTGACAATTGGGAACTGGACATATTTGAATCAATATTATTAGGAATGTAAAAAAATATCAGACAGTTGGGAGCAGAAAGCAAATTCCAGCTGACGGAAGACATGCACAGGGTGAATTTTCCTGAGAAGATCATAGCTTCGAATGGGCTACTTCACATTAAGTATTCCTAGAGTTTGCTTAACTGAAGTAACAGCAGAAATGAAAGAAGGGCATTTGGAAAAACAAATGAAATTGAACTGGGCACCGACATTATCGTAAGATAATACAAAAATATTCAATTTTCTTAATATAAAGTCAATGATATTAACAGAAACAGCATTAAAAGAACAAAATGAAAGAGAGAGAAAAAAAGGAATCACAGATAGTTATCTTCTGCTAAGTTAGGGGGTGTTTTTCCTTTTCTCATTTATTTTACAGAAATCACTCTCCACCTCCACACGCATAAATCACCTCTCCACATGCAGAAAAGGCACTGGGGAACTCTGGAGAGGAGAAGCCTCTCAGCAGCGGCTGCTGCCCGCGCAGGCTGGCAGTGCAGGGCAATTGGGGCTCGCAGCTCCCCAGCCACCGCCCCGAGCTGCCACATGGAAGCGTCACGCTCAGGCGAGTGCCTTCTCCGCTCGGGACGGGCTGCCCTGTGCCCTCGGACGTGCGCTCAGGAGGAGACCGACACCAAGCCGCAGGATAAAAACGCAGCTCCTCTGCTCTTGGTGTCTCAATCTCCCCTGACAAAATGGGATGTTAATATTGCCTCTCATTCACACAGAAGACCATGATGTGATCCAAGATTACAGCACTATGAACTTCTATATGAACACAGCAAATGGATATATATTCCTCCAATCCTCCATCATCACACCCAAAGAACTGGATAAAACACTCTTCCTTACATTCTGCTCAATTAGTGCTAACTATAGCTTTCAGGCAAAACCAAAGCAGTTGAGTAGGGTTCCCTCCAAAGAACAGCCAGGGAGAAAAGGTTTTTTCTTATTCATGCAAATCAAGTGAATTTTCAAATGTTGCTTTGGTTGAAACTGAACGTTTTTGACCGATGTGTTAATATTTCCACAACATCTAAAAAAAGTAGTCAATTGGGGGTTTTATTATCTATATTTATGCATTTGTAATCCTCTAAGCAGAGCTAGCTCATGGGTCCAAATATTTGCAAAGTATCACAAATGCTCTGAATAAAAATCAACTATGCCTGAAAGTAGTTTGCATAGTTAAGGAGTAGTGTTCTATAGATAAATGGTAGCTAAATATAGCTCCTAATCCAAAGCTTATCTTTTTTTAGAGTGATAACTGCCATCAACAGGCACCTTAAACTCTTAAAAGAGCATCTCCCAGTTTCCCGTGGGCATTTTCGGGAGCCAAAACGGATATTATTACTTCTGAAATGCATACTCCATTGCTTCTGCCATTCCGCTATACATCTTCTATTTGCCTTCACTGTGCTTGTGGTCTCAGCTACCAGATTCCTATTTGTCCTCTTAGATTTGCTAGGAGGTTTTCCTGGGGAACATTATCTTTGCAGTTGCAGTCCAAAACCTCAAGGTTGTAATCTCAGTAAAACATCCTGCCATAATTATGTTTAGACTTGTGCTTTAAAATTAATCACTTCATTGCATTTCCATTTGCAGCCTGAAGCAAGGAGCAACATCCTATTACATACTGAATACCTGAAAACAGAACAGATTTGGAAGTCCTGGATGAATTTGTTTAGGGGGAAAAAAAAAAAAAAATCCAACTTTAAAGGCTGCCTTTTCCACACACTGGACATCACACCCCAAATTTAAATACACAATACTTTAATAAAGGCAACCTCATCGCCATCGCACAGAGGCATCCTAAACCCTCACAATCCCAAAGGCCTCCAAAGGGAAAGAGTCAGATAAATTGCACAACACAAAGTCAGTAAATTTAGATTCTGCCAAGAAAGATACTTCACAAAAGATGCCCTGAATGCAGGATACTTCTCACTCCTGATGAGATAAATTCATCCAAAATAGACAAAACAATTTAGAGGATAGAGAAAGGAAAAGTTATCACATATAAGTTATGAAAAATCTAAACCAGAACTTTAATCTGATCTTGGCTGATCCCCAATGGAAAGTGCATTTTTTATAGCTACTGAAACTATTGTCCCTCTGTCCTCAAGCAGTGTGTGGGCATGGTGGACCACGGTGCTGAGCCAGCACTCATGGCTATCCACCGTCGTGCAGCTAATCCTAACACTTCTGAACTTGTGTTGTCAAGTCTCAAAAGCTTAATCTCGATATAGCTGCTGTGCATGGATGTCCCAGGCTAAATGAAAAGATTCTCGGGGCACCAGCCTGGGTCCCCTGTTCCCTCCCGCTCAGCCACCAACCCTCAAACCCCCATGTCATTCTCTATTTCTGTCACTATAGTCCCCCTCTCCCTCCATCAGTTCCTAAAAAAATCCCACCAGCATGAAGATGATGCCATGGAAATAGTCACCTTGTATGTTTTTAATCTAAAAGGAAAATTTCAGATTTGCTCAGCCTGGTTTTGAGCATATGCTCAGTCAGTCATATGCTGCCTGGTTTGCTCTTCGGCTTGGAAGCATGTCCAGTCTTTTCCACACAGCTCCCATAACTGCACATGCCAATACAACTTCTTTGGAGGTAAAATACACACAAAAGCAGCACAGTTGGGGTACAGTTAATTCCTGCAAATGCTTGGTTAATTTTTTTAAAAAGAGTTAGGAATAGATGTTCTCCAAGAACAACTAAAAGTCAGTATTAAGCAGTTTAGACAGTATTTGTTGAACAAGTTTCTAGAGAAAAACAGGATCTTTACTTACAGAGTAAGATACTTTCTGTGTCACATCGGAACTATGTACTAGCACAGGACTTTATCGCTACAGTAATGAGTAAAGAAAGTGATATATTTAACTCCACTATCATTAAAGATTTAAGATTATTGCAATAATTTTCTGCTTTCTCCTTGGCTTTATTGAGCCCAGTCAAACTGATATATTGCTGTGTACTTCACTCATTCCCGCTGATGGATGGTATGAACTATGTAGACAATGCTGATATCCAACTAAAAAGAGGAATTACAGAAAAGAGAAGATAAGCAGTTGTAGATGATGAAGTGCTGATTAATAGACTACCCTCCCCCAAAATATCCAAGGCCATATTTTAAACTGTCAACAGCATTGCAACTGAATGAGCAAGTATTTCTGGAACCCAGAGAATGTTGAGGATCTGACCTTTCTGAAAATTCACCCTTAACAGCTTCTCTGAGGATTTATTTCTTTCCCTTAGCTTCAGGGAAAG
>VZSV01000008.1:9907819-9931062 GCA_013398735.1 Nothocercus julius
GGGCTCCATGGTTTCCATGTGTGAGTACGTAAAGCCCTTAGAGGAACAAAGGTTTGCTCCTCTTGCCTCACTTTTCACTTAGGATAGGCAGCACTGCTGGATTTAGTAACATTCATTAACTGAGGGCCAGGGCAGGAGGTGACACAACAGAGTGACCCACCCTAAGGCCCTGAACACTGGCTCAAAACTGGCTCAAAGCTGCGAGGGCTGCTCTTAACCAATATGGCTTTGGGGCAATGAGGTGGGAGACACCTTGGAGATGCTGCACTGGTAAGAACCAATGTGAAGCTGAACTTGAGGACTTCTTGGCCAGACTCACCAACTTCCTACAAAATCCTACTTCCAGGCTGGCAAACACACTCAATCCCTGCTGCTAGCCTCTGACATTTTCAGCTGTTGATTTTTTAAAATAATGCTTATCATAAATCAAAGGAAGACAGAAAAACTTGGATGAACAAGATTTAAGAAGATATGCACAAGCAGAAGAAAAACATGACTTTCTTTTAGAGTTGCCAATTAAAACAACTGTGGTTCACATGAAGACACACTTATTAAAGTTGACAGGAAATAAACATTGCTTAGACAGTCTCCTGTTTCCACAAGACAACCTGAGGCCTTTTTAAGTTGCTAATTTTCTCAGAGTGACAAGATATTACAGCTCGTTGGGCTACCAGTCATAAAAGTTCAGCTTTTAATTGAGTTTGGCTTTGAAACAGATAGCTGGAAATATTAAGTCAACAAATTTAGACCAGGTTCTAACAAAAACATAGTCCCCCTTCTGATATAATGTTGCCAACAACATACCATTAATTTTCTGCTTATACTATGCAGCCAAAGGAAGAAGAACTAGTAACCCTCATTAAAATTTAATTGCTGATACAGGGGTGATCCTCCTCCCCATGTTCCCCCCCTCAACCTTAGGAATGCAACACTTAGAAATTTGCACCCTTCAGATAGACCCCCTTCAATTTATCAAGTACCTCAGAGGCAAGCCTTAACAACAACAAGAAAATACACACTGCTGGGCCTCCCTGCTCAACCAGCCTGAAACTAGGGATTCCAGCCAAACTGAGTTTTGAGCATACAAATTGAACACATCTGGAAAAAAAAAAAAAAAAAATCAGTCAAATCATGTGCTCACGTATGTAGTAGGAAACGTCACAAATGATGTGCAGAAGTATCTGTAAACAGCTTATACTAAAGCCAATTGGAGAGAGCTGAGGCCCTGGGGTAACGCACAAAATGCAGCGGTACAAGCGCTTACTGCCCAGCACCACCAGGGCTCCGCGAGGCCTCTGAAGCACACTGACAGTGCGAGCGGTAGCCAGTATGATTCTGGAGTGTTTTTTATTCACTTTGCACAGAAAAACTAAACCAGAAATCAGCTATGCACCAAGAAAATAGTTTACAGAGGATTCTGCGGTGATTCATGAGCGATGAAGCAGATGCGCCTGAAGCTGAACCTGACCCTTTCCCTAGGGGAGGGAACCCCCTCAGCCGGCAGATCTCCTTGCACAGCCTGCGCAGAGCTCCATGCTGTGACGGGCTCGGCAGCCGCGTGGCTGCCGCGTCCCACGGGACCACGGGAGAAGCGAGCGCAGCAGCTCCTGGGGAGCGCGGGGCTGCGCGCCAGCTCCAGCCGGGAACCTGGTGGACTCTCGTGAGTGGCGGACAAGTCTCTGGGCTTGCAGGCTTCAGCAAGATACTGAGCAGCTCACAAAGGCCGGGCTGCAGCCCTCATCTGCACCCCGGCTGGGACTTATACCAACATCCAGCTTGTCCTCCATCATGCTTGAGGGGATCAGCAGTCGCTGTGCAGAAGTGGTCAAACCCTGCAGGAATCGTCTTTCCTTCTTGTTCTGGCATTTCTGAGCCCGCTGCCTTGCGGGTACCAACTTCTGCCCTGCTTTCTCCTCAGTGCTCTGTGCACACAGCTCAAGCAAAGTCTATCAGCCTTTATGCTAAAACTTCTTATACCGGATCTTCCAGCAGTGAGAAGAAAACAAACGATGTCTATTGGAGCACTTGCTTACAGAGGTCTGATGTAACTACACGACAGATTCACTTGAGGAACTACATTTTAAACATAAGAAACAGTTTAAAAAAATTGAACATTGACAATTACTGTTTTAGATCAACAAACATTTGCCCAGTACATCTTTCTGTACCAAGCTAGCAACTATGTGGAAAAGTGCAGTCACTACCCTGAGGCAGGTCATTACGGCAGCCAGAATTAGGAGTGGGGAAGAAGTGGGTGACGGCTGCCGGGCCGTGGGGGAGATGGGCGAACGAGTGTCCTGCACAGCTCCACACTACACCATGGGGTTAAACACGAGCTCTATGGGGCAGTAATCCCATGCAGAGAGAGGAAAGGAAGCTTTGCAACAGTGCCTTCAGCATCCCCAGATCATTACACATTGGAGCAGAATGAGAGAACGACTCAGCGTAGACCTGAAGAGCTTGATGCCAGATGCAGGGCACTGCAGAAATGCAGGAGGAACCAGGCAAACTATTAGGAATTAGTTTGGCTCTTCAGTTACTAACATCCCTTTAAATAGTTCTCAAGCACTGTTGTCTCTGCATAGCTCTAGCTATAGTAATAAACGTAGCAACAGTCTAGATAAATAAGAAGTTCATAAGCACTATCCTGGTGACTGCAGATGCCAGTGAAATCCCAGGTGCTGGTCACTGCAGACCAGCCCAGATTTTAACCACGCAGTGTTTAATGAACAGTTCACTCCATATTTAAGTGTTCAGTATTTTATCCTGGCATTTTCAGGGTACTTTCTATGCTGATATATAGGCCTGTCCTTATTCTTTAGACCATTACAAATAAATTCCTTAAGTTAAAATTGTTACTCATTAGCACATTGCTTGGTAGTTCTTAATGAGTCAAAAACATTGAATTCCAGTAAATTTACCATGAAAGTAAATATCTTGCTCATCACAGCCAGGCACAGAGATAAGTAATTCCATATTTCATAAAAATAACTACATAAGTGACAAACCTGACAAACTGTAGGAACACAGCTAATACTGTAAGGATGCTACTTTGATATCATCTGTTCATGTTTATACAGATTATGAACCTTAATAAATCCACAGCAAGAAAACAACTCATCTGAGCCACACACTTAAAATAGATTGTAACAGCAAAACATCACAGGCCGTTGTCTGGAAGACGCATCAGAACCCATAGCTGGCCTGTGATTAGAGACAACTCAGTAAAAAGAAAACCAGGAGAAAGGCACGTTTTATACACCAGCCTCCTCACTCCTGTCCCTCGCACACTTCCCAAGGACACAGAAGAGCCAAAACACGCAGTACCTTGTGTGTACTTGCCGGCCCACAGATTTCTGTGCTCTGCTTCATGACAAGAGAAGAGAAGAGATGAGGAAATAAATGCAGTTTGTTGTGGGAAGGTGGACATTTGAGGAAGGAAAACAGTAAGAACTTGTCACAGCCAGAACCAGCCTGGAGAAACTGTAGCCCCCCCACTTCCTTGCACTTATTCAACATTACCTTATCCTTGGAAGAAAATAAGTCAAAATGAAATAGAGACTGCACCACTGCCCTGCATGCCGAGCGGCAACCTGCGCCACAATAGAAAAACTGTCCATGCGCACACAGGTCTTATTTCTGTCTAGCAAAGCACTGATTTAAAGGCAGTGAGAACTCAAGTGTACTGTCTCTGTCCAGTCTCTGTCCATTTTAATTAAAAAAAAAAAAAAAAACAGTTTTGTTGTACATGTTCTGCTAACAACCCTGCAGCCTTTCTGAACACCAAAAACTGAGCGCTGAGTTTAGACATCCTGGAAATCTGCAAGCATTTCTGTCCAGCCCACTCCCCCTTCTGGGACACCTGTGATGTCAGTGATAGATAGCAGAGGCAAGGGGAACATTCACCATTACGCACAGCACAAAAAAATCCTTACAAATATCTACCCCGCATAAATCTCTGCACGTCTCCATCCTGAATACCAAACACGTTCTTGCCTCTCACCTCTCAAAAAGAAATCTCCGCAAGAGATATCATTTGGCAGATAAAGTTAATCAAAAGTGCACAATGACTGCCCTGCAGAATGGGATTAATAAGAGGGGAATCTTCAGTTTGGAAAAGAAGTCGTCCTCCTCCACTTGCTCCAGCGTGCAACGAAGTGTCAGAACTAATGGCACCTGCCTAAAGGATGAGGAAGCAGGTTTAAAAACAAACAGAAGGAAAGTATTTTTCACCTTGCATAAGAAAATTGTAAAACTTGCTGCCATAACAAATAGGATGCTTCCTAAGGACAAGTCCTTTTACCTTCTTGCACTGTTGTGTTTTTAATTTTAAACCATGAACAAAGTTCTGGAAGAAAAACTACAACTCTGCGAAGAAATTTTATAGAAGTACTACAGTCCACCTTTTTGTTTTAATGATTGATTTTGATTTTAATGATGTGAATGAGTATGCGCATGAGTATGTAAGGATGGAGAGGAAGGAAATGATATATTTTACTTAAATATAAAGTATAATAAAAAATAAAATATTTCTCCTGGACAAATATACTTTTTCTTGACTGTATCAACAGTGGCTAATCCTGTCTTCAATAAAATTAAAAAAAGTTTTAACATTTCTAAATAAGATGCAGAGAAACTGAGAAAACAAAAGATGAGGGAGATATTAGCTTTATTCGGCACCTTTGCTATTAAAAAATGTTCTTATAAATCCTGCTGCTCAGAATGCACAGGCGCCAGGCTGGGAGAAACGTCTGACAGTCCTGTCCCTGAAACAAGCCTCTTGCCAGGGCTGCCCAGCGCCCTGCACCACCCGGAGCCTCCCCATCCGACCACCGCACGCCCGAATCCTGCTGCAGCAAGGCATCTCAGCTATTCTGTATTTCAATATTACATTTCTGTAATTGCTTTTAGATTTGACAAACTGCTAGATGCTCTCAGAGCAGGGCCCTGCACCACAGCTCACTGAGTGCTCCCATTAATCTGCCTACAGTAATTTTAGGGGCTCACAGTCTCATGGACGGAGGAGTCTTGTTATTGCCAACCACGACTTTCATTCATCATTGCCTTTTTTTTCCCTTCTAGATAGAGGCTAGTGCTGTTAAGGCTGATGGCCTGAATGCTGTAATATTGTTATTCCTCAGCAGTGCCACTGTAGTTTAAGGTCTGTTGGCACTACTAGCATAACCAGCAGGTCTTGAGCGGCTGGTAACTTCGCTATAATTTTTTTTTTTTTTTTTTTTTTTTTTAAAAAGAAGGCCTATTGTGTGGGTAAACTGAAGATAAACAGAAGGCACTCATATTTGCATACACAGATCAGATAAATGCATGATTTTAATACATAATTAGCCCTTCTTGAAGTATAGTTACATGGCGAGCATGCGGAATAGCAGTCCTTTTATTTCTGAGGGTATGAAGAAAAAGTAACTGTGAAAAACCTGGCTGCATATGAAAATTCAATTCAACAGGTAGAAAAATTGATAACAACAAAGTTACATGGTAAAGAAAAATATGCCTTGCAATAAAGACAAAGAAAAGCAAGCCTTTAGAAGACTGCTGAATGACCTTAAATGACACACAAGTAGCAGCAAAGTGCATTACGTGAGGCCGATAGGAAACTATAAGGTAATTGTGAGCACAGGGTCAAACATAGCAGATGTGAGAAGTGCAGAACTATGAGCAAGCAGAGCAAAGCTTGGCAGGTTGCTGCAACAGCCGTGTTTGCCAGCCGAGCTCAACGCCACCCTAGCAAAAACCTAGTCAAAATGGTTCATGCTGCATGTAAGTGCCTCCTCCAGGGTGGCTCTGCCTGCTGCCTTCTGCACCTTCTAGAGCTTGAGTTTTATTAACCTGCCTTTGGCAGCATGGGTCCTTCCCAAAATCCTGGCTGGGGAGTGCGGTCCCGCCGCACAGAGAACACATTCAATCTGCTGCACATTTTTTTCAGTCCTCTGAAGACTAAATCATTTCCCCATTAATAAATGAATGAACTTAACACATCTAAAAAGCCAAAGGTTTAATCATTGTTTCTGGGAGCCTTTTTTCTAGAAGATGTATTTTCCCCTCTCAAGATCAAGCCTTTTCCACCAATACAGGTGAATAAGATTCGCTCACTCTTAGGTAAGCAAAAGCTAAATCTGGACAAAGACTTTCAGTTAATTTTGGTACCAGCTCAGGGTTCTGCTTTCTGAAACATTTGCTTTCCATTTTTGACTATAATTATGCAAGGTTTTTCAATAGCTAGTAATTGTAACTAATTTGTGCTCACATGAATAACGAGGAACAAGAAGAGTGCTGGCTTGAGGTACTAGTCGCACGTGGCCAAGAGCAGCAGCACAGCAGCAGCTGGTCACCAGCAGCAACCCACCACCAAGCTGGTGCTGGTTATTCCCTGAAAGCATCTTCCTCTCTCCTGATGCTAAATGCTCTAGTGGAACCTCATCCATTTACCATGAACTTGCTTCACTGCTTTAGAGAATAACTGAAGAGGCAAATCACATTGACATAACAAAGGCAGTAAACAACACAACTGCTCAATACATATTAACGTTGTCATAATTATCAATGTACGTAAGCTATCAATACAGAGACTTTGGTTTTCTTTTCCTCTGTCAATTCACATACAATCAATTGCTACTTCCTACTAGCCTGAAATAACTTGGAAGCAAAAAGATTTTTTTTTAATGCCAAGCATCCTATCCTCAAATAACGATAAACTGTATCTAAACCATTCCTGACAGATGCTCACCTAACTTGGTCTTAAAAACTTCCAAAGAGGCAGATTACCCTCCACATTTGGTAATGTGTTGTCGTGCAAAGCTGTTAAGCTTTTATTACCAGCAGCAGAAAGAGGTAAGCAGGAAGGACAGAATCATTTAGAAATAGAGCGGTCTAAGCAGAAACTCCAAAATGGACTTGAATACTAGTTCCCTTCTCTGCATTAAGGAATTACACGTGCAGTTTGATTTCCTGTGCCGTCCTCTGCTTCACTGCAATCTCACAAGCCATTTTTGGTCACCCTGGGTAATGGCAGAAGACCCTGAGTGTTATTTTGAGCTAGAATAAACCAAAGCACTGAAGCAAGCTGAAATACCCAAGGCAGAGCAGCCATTGGTCCTGAGCAAACCACTGCGCGGAGCAGCAGCCTCCGCGCTGCAGGCCACAGCCACGCTCCTCAGCTATCACTGCAGCCTAGGTTTCTGTCCTGGGGACGTCTTTTTCTGGAAGCCATTCTCCTTCCCTTTTTCTGGGGCTAAGCAAACACAAAAATTACTAGTGGCATATTTTGGCTCCTCTATATTAATTAATATACAAATTTTGAAATGCTAGTTAAACAAAAGATGATGCTTAATGCGTTATTAAGTTATGTGTATGTCTGCTTCTAGCACTCACCAAATTCATTCCTGCTTGCAGTGCAATAAAAAACAAATAGAGCAGGTAAAGTTCTTAAACACACACTTGCAAAGGAAGATCAAAATTTAGGCTAATGCTATAATATACTAGTAGAGCAAATATACAGAGTATACACACGCAGCTTAGCTCACTGCAAATGAAGAGCTCCATCTCTTTGCTGTGGAAAACAGTCCTGGGATAATACACCATTTCAATAGATGAACGCTCAGAGAGACTCACTTCTCAAGGTCCCAAATCACTTCTGCAATTTTAAGTCATCATTGTAAATGTTGTTTTTTAAATGAATAAAACTAATTAAACAAAGTTATCACATATTTCCTTAAAGCTGTTTCGTATTTATTTCTCCTCACTAAACTATTTCTCAAGACATCTACAGCACCTCTCCACAAGGATCTCAAATTTTACGGAAAACAGTAAGTCAGCTTATCATCTGCCTGCATGATTCATTTCTTTAAAAGCAGAAAATGGGCACAAATCAAGGTGGCAACTGCTTACACATGTTGTCAGCTGGCATCACTGCTGCTCAGGGCAGCCCCAGCTGTGGCCCCAAGAACCTCTGTCCCAGGGAGGACGCAGGACTCTCACATGCCAAGGGACAAAAATTTCTCCCCAAGCAAAACGTCACACACCAAAACTGCAACTTTTCTAAAGAGATGTACCAGTTCTCCTGAAATTTTCTTTAAAAGCTTCAAAGAAAGCATTCTAATGCTTGGACCTGAATGCATCTTCTTCCAATCAGACTTCATACATGTAGAGACTTCTATTTTTAAAGGTTAAACTCAACATCGCAATAGGGCGCTATACTTCCATAAAAGTTCTGACTATTTTTCCACTCGGAATTCAGCACTGCTGGAAATTTCTCGCCCCAAGACAACAACATTCCCACCATCAATTCCCACTCCAGAGGTTAACTAGACTTTCTCCACTATCATCAGCCTGCAGACCAACAGGACAAGAGGGGAGGCTCCTTTCCATTCCCCTACTGGCCTCTCACTTTAAGAGACACCAAACCAAGGGCAGATTTTAACACATCAATTTGGCCTTTCCATTGGAGCTGGGCAAGAAGGATTTGACTTGGACTAAGCAGAGCCTGATACCAGAAGTTAGTTGTAGCACAAATAATTGGGCTGCATGAACAGAGACAGAAAGGATGAAAGCCATATCTCTGCTGGGGCAGGGAAAATGGAGAGGAGATTCTTGGTGTAGTTATATATTCTTGATGTGTGTATAGAAGAGAATTACACCAGAGTATCTACCATTCAGAGACCATACTATAAATAACATCCTGAAAGGAGAATGCTATTGTGAGATACTGTATAGATGGCAAAAATCACATGATCACCTACAAATTGTCAAGAACTTTTTATTGAAAGTCATCAAAACCCACCACAGATGAGATTTCAAGTTTGAAGCCAAGTTGCAATATTTAATTACTAAATAAATCTTAGAATAAATCCTCTGAGATGATTTTAATAACTGCAGAATTTCCTCCTACAAATCCTTCCGAAGGAGAAAACTCATATCGTTTAATATAACTGTGTGGCTTTCTGAGTTCTGCAACATGGAAGCACAAATTATAACTGCAAAATGTAACTGTAACACTGTGACATCTTAGGGTTTTTTATTATTCGTATTTCGGTGCCATCCTTTCATTGCCTATCTTGCTATCACAACCGTTCTGCAGCAGGCACACAGTTCCGGACACGTCTGATAGTTTTCAATGGAGTTTGCCTTGAACGAAAACCTCAGCTCTTACCACTTCCATCTTTAAAGATCAGAGTTTATTTTCAGGAGAGAGTGAAGTTCAGGATTTGATAAAAAGCCTCATTAACAGCACTGAGACTTTAAAGCACCTGAAATTCTAAGCTAAGGAAAGACCCTGTAGGTAAAAATCAAGTTTAAGTTTTCAGCACAGCCAAGCCAAGACTAAATTACCAGAGAATATTTTGATACAACATGACAAATTTTGCTCCTATACTGGTTTTATCCTTTTAAAGTAATCCTGGACTTTGTGTTAGATGTATTGAAGTGAGTCATTCTGTACTGTACACAGATGTCTGCAATGTGGAATAATACAAGTTACTCGTGAGATACGGGATGGGTAGATATGGGACTGGGGTAGATAGAACTCCATGCAATTGTGCCTAGGAACACAAACATGTCCATCACTAACAAAACCTAAGTGCAATCCAGAATTTGAAGAGCTGCTGGGGAGAAGTAGTACAATTCAGTAGTACAGATGCAGTATGCATTTTGGCTTCATTTGCTAGCTTGAACTCCATCTAAACCCTGCATGTGCAGGGGGGTTGGACTAGATCATCTCTAGAGGTCCCTTCCAACCTTAAGCATTCTATGATTCTAAACCCTTAAACCTGGTGTGTCAGCTTGTCTGGAAGGAGCACTTCTTCCAAGCCTTTACAGAAACTAGGAGCAGGCTGAGTGCATATGCCTATTCCCGCTTTTCTTTCCTTTCTGAACTGCAGGGACTCCTTACAGGTTGGCACAACTTTAAGGCTCACGCTGTGACCAATTCTGCCCTTTTCTTTTCAGCAGCAAGATGCAAGGATTATTTAGATGGCTGGGTGAAAATATTATATGAAATGTTGTGAGAATGTCACAAGTATTTGCGACAGACACAGACCCTCTCTGCAATACTGCCTATAAACTGATCTGAAATACTGCAGTGGAGAAATTATGTCAGCCACTTACAGGGTCACAAAACCAGAAGACATAAGTCATAGACAGGAGAAACAACAACAACCAATAACTATTCACCATAAGCATGTCTGGTATGAGTAATTTGGGAGAAACAGGGATATCCCCTCTACTCAGGAAATAGATACTTTTTATAAAAGCTATGAACTGTTAGTAACCTAGGAAGCGTGGACAAGACAGGCTTATTGATAGCACCTTCTCTTGCAGCAGTCACACAGTGCCAGTCACTCTTCGCAAGGAGACCTGGTTCCAGGCTAGGAAAGAATTGGAAACTAGGGAATAAGCTCATATTCTAGCACCTGCAGCAATAATAAGAAATATCAGCACTTTATCCCCACATGGTGGGGATGTAGCGAGCATCCAGCAAAACACTGGGAGGGCACCAGGAGCTTCAAAAAGACCACAACTCAGAGAATCACAACCTGAACTTTATAAGTTACTGCTTTCCAATAAACTGGGACCTAACAAAACCATGTCCTTCACATCTCATCTTTCCATATATCCACAAAGATCAAGGCAACTCAAGTGGGAGTCATTGAATGCACCTGTGAGCCATGCCAGAGCAACAAGCAATTGGAGACCCATTGTGCCAATCAGTAGAATAAACCAGCCTTACAGTTAGGTTCCTATCAGCTTAGCTTCCTTCAAGTGTACTTCTGATTAATTATAAAAACATTTATACATGAACAGCCGCATGCATCTCTAACTACCCACTTTAAGCATCATTAACAGTGTCAATAGACTAATTTCTCTAAGTAAACAACATCACAGTGTTCTTGCCAGGAAAGTCTTACTCCAGTGAAACACTCTTCTGTGCCATTCAGCAGTACCTGGTTACACTGATATGGTTGTAACCCACAAAGGAAACGAACAGCAAATAAATGTAAACATATTAACCAGAACAACCAGACTCCCCAAGAAAGTCATTAACTCATTTTGATGGATACTACACAAATTAGCACCTCGATTTTAGGAGACCTGTTCAACTACCTGGTTAAAAATGCTGTGAAGGAAAACAGCGGACTGGAAATGACGACTGCCTGAAATTAATTGAAAACTTGCTCAGGCCTGACATGTCAAAAAAAAAAAAAAAAAAAAAAATCACTCAAGAACACTTCACAAAGGCAGAAACACAACCTCAAAGCACCTCCCAGGGCAGCAGGATTGAGGCTGAGCAGCTAAGGGAAGGCACCTCTGAGATTCTCTATAGCTCTGTGTTCTTAGGCTTGCTAATGAACAAGGAGGCTACTTAAACATTGGTGGTCTGAAATAGCAAGTTTAGTGCTTCCTCCTCCTATGGAAGATGGGGAGCAATTATTCACTGCTTTTAGACAGTAAGTTATTTAGAGGTGCATAAGACATTGTTTTGTGCTTTGTACCAACTTCGCCCTCATTTGGCCATTAATTGATATGTGCCACTTGAGGCTCTGAACTTATCAAGTTCTACTGAACAAAGTGGCTAGAGGATGATATATACGTTGCAATCTGATATTTTTCTAAAAAATACCACTAGGAAAAGGAGGTTTTCTTCATATTTTTCCAGGCAGAATGGTTAAACAGCTTCAGCCTCTCTTCAGCAATTAACTTGAGCACCAGAGGAGTCTGAGGAAGAGGCCTCTCACTCAGAAAGGAGCTTATGTCATGTTGAAGCTTGTATAAATCCACAGTGCTCTGCCCTAAACCCATGAATCCCACTCTTCTAACTCTCCAGAAGACTGGGGAAAGAGAGCACAGAAACACTGTGTCCCCTTTATTCTCAGTACTAACATCCCATCCCGAGGCACAAATGTGGGAGGGAGGGAAGGAATGAGAAGAATGGGATCCTTCACTGTACTATGCCAAACCATGCGCAACAGCAGCAGTTTCGCCACACAAAGGACACAGCAGCACCACCAATTTCTCTCAGAACTACATTAAGAGAGACCATTTTGCAGATGTATGTAAAATAAGAATGGGAGCAATGCTTAGAATCGCAAGAAGCTTTTTCAATTTATTGCTTCAAGCCTTAAGTATTCAATTCAAACTAGCCTTCTTTGAGGCAAGGTCTGTGGCTAGTTGCATTTAGGACTCATCCTCCTATTCATACACAAATATATAATAGGACTAAATTGTAATACTTCGTTATCCTTTTTTCACAAGAAAGGAGTCAGTGAAATGGAGCATTGGTGATACTCAGAACAATTCTGTTCAGCAACAGAAAGCCCTACATCACCACAGTGTTTAAGGGTAACTGGTGAATCAGTGCGCACATTTTCAATCAGATGGTTTACTCACTACAGACGTAGGAGTGAATTCATCTCAGTGCCATTTTTCATGGATAGGTACTAGTTTGGATAATGTATTTGAATGCATTTGTGAATCATTATTGACAAAGTCAAGCTGTGGCAATGAGGATGAAGAGGTGCAGAAGAAAGCCAGTCTCTGTAAGCCATCCTCAATATCCTTTCCCTCTTCAAGCAGTAGTAAGCTATGAACACTCACAAGCCTATGGCAAATACCAGATTCAGCATTTCCAAACCATGTTTGGGGCATTCTGACCTACATGGTCTTTTACAGTCTGAAGGACCAGAAATACTGTCATTAGTCCTAAACTCTTTTTCAAGCACAGAGGCTTCAATCACACAAAGTACTTGCTTCTGACGTAGACCTTGACAAAGCAAAACTGCACCAGTAGAAATCAGATTCCTGCATCACGCTGTGAAGCACTCGGCTGTGCAGCTCAGCCGCCTGCATCTTCCTCAGCCCTCCTGTCAGAGAATCAATCAATGTCTAGTCAATAATTCAAAGGGGAAGAAGATAATGTAGTGCTTTTCAAATTTTGCATAATCAGCTCTTTGATTTAGAACTTTTTGCAATAGGCAAATCCCTGAAATGGTCAGAAATTCTTTGTGATGACCAATTGCATCTTTTCTTTTTTCTCTAATTCTCTTTTGATTAAAAACAAGACAAGCATCAGCTAAGCTTGAGGAAAAATAAATTACGGGGAAAAAAAGCTATGTAATTAACCAGAAAAGATGGCACAGATTCTTTTAAATGCTTTTAGTTTTATATTTCAGTAATTATGCTCCCCACAAGATAGTATTTCCAGACAGTGACATAAAGCTTTCAAATTACTGCATATAATTTCCCCAGACATGTCATGTTCATGAATCAGGTGAACAATCAAATAGAAGAGTAATCGAGTTTGAAGTATTCCTTTAATAATGTTGCCAGATCAAATATTAAAAGAATAGGATAGAGATAAAGGACCTGCTCTCCCCAAATGATGCCAGAGTGATAAACATTGCTTCGATAAGGTCTCTGCACTTGTTCAGACTCAAGTTTTAAATACAGCAAAAGTTGCAGACTGATGGGTCAGAGTGTGTGTTTCAAGATCTTAGCTGTCAGACTCTGAAAGAACGCATGGAGTTACACTACTAGTAAGCATCACAAGGGCACGATGTTGTCTAGCTAAAATAAGTGCAAGTATTGATTTACAACTCACGTTTTCAGCCTGTGGATAGAAGAAACAAGAATGCTGGTAGAGGGTGCATAAACCACCACAGAGCCGTTTGGACTATGGGTGTTTGTAGCCAGCTCTTGTCTGTATTTCTTTATTTTAGGGGAGAGAACAGATCTACAGAAGATAGTTTGTAAAAACACAACATGAACCTGGGATACCACTTGACTATAACATATTTCTGAAGAGAGACCTACAGAAGAGGAAGGGAGAATCTGTCTTTCTGCTACTCTTCTCCCTTAGCCCTCCTTCAGTAATCTTTTCCTCTACTTCCTTTCTGCTAGCTTGAATGAGAACAGACCCAATTTTACAGCTTCCCAGAAAAAGAGAAATCTATGACAGTGAAGCACGCAGCATCAACACAAATCAATAAATACTGCTTTACACAGAGCAGCAGTAGATGAAATCTATAAAACTGCATCAGATCAGAGGTCAAGAAACAGCATCATTAAACGGGAAACCCACAAAAAGCAGTTTAGCAAAACTCTAATACTAGCAACCTTAGGCAGCAGAAGAGAATCAAGCTGTGAACATCTAAATTCAGCATATTAAATGACTATGAGACAAAGATTTAATCTGAATGTTCAGCAAACAGGGAAGATGCAAATTACTATTGCTATTTCAAGCACTAATGTCATCCAACTATCAAAACATTGCTAGTTCCAAAGTTCTGTTACAACATTTTATTACTCCTAAGTGATAAAAGCAATGAAAATATCACAAGAGACCCTGAACCTATAAAAAACCCTGCTAATTAACTGCAGAATTATAACCACAAAGTCACCCACAACCTGGTGATGGACAAGCACAGCTTTAGGCATGATTAGCAACTCACAAATCCTCTTAGATGAATTCCCCTACAAGCTAGGGAGCTCTATGCCATGCCACGAACACCGAATTCAAGAGCTCTGATGAAGTGCCACACACAGGTTAAGTGCATTTTCTGATAAACATCAAGATCCTTACGTCAGATTTGAAATACAACTTAGGATAATTTTTCCCCCACTGTGACGCACCACTGATTTCAAAAGTGTTTCTTCATTCACACTGGTATATACATAGGAACATACTCTGCATATTTAGTTTATTTTCTTCAGTCAGCTCCATGGGAATGCATGCAGTCTTTGGGGGTTTGAGACATGCCTTCCAGGCACCGCTCTACTGACTGACCAGCAAGACTTCCCGTCAAGACTCTACTAGGCATCACAGTGTCCCCCCCTTCAAGGGTGGAAAGCACCATCAAAGACAAAGGGGCACCGAAGGAGGAGAGTTAAACTCCTGCAAATAGAGAAAAAATCCCCTGCTTAAGAAAGGGAACATTTTGTAAAGTTAGTACTACAAGCTCTTAAAAGAGAAAGATTCTGGAGAATTCCTCTGCTTTGGAGGATATTCTGGCTGACCTACTGGTTGCACACTAAGGTGCTAGTTCTGCTTGGAACATCCCCTCGCCCACTACCAAGGAGGTATAACTTTCTGCTCCAAATAACACCTGTTTACTTTAAAGAATGTCATGATGTTCCAATTAAAAAGTGAAAGTGCAAGTAAGCATGAAAAATACATAACCGGCTTCTCCTGTTTGAAGGGAGCTGGTGAGACAAAACATCTTTGAGTTCAGAGCATCAGGAACTCCAGCACCAGTAAAAAGAGAAAGCACAGAGAGGCTGCGGCTTCTCAGTACCATTTACCCAATAAAGCATTTTACAGACAAGCATGAGACCTTTACTGGCCTGAAGATTTCTATAAATGTCAGGGAAGCTGTTAAGAGGTGATAATTTAATGGCCAAATCCTTTGAGATATATATACACAAACACACACCCTGGTGTGCATACCAACACACACATATATGATATATAAATATCAGATAAAAATATACTCCTGCAGATGCAACTGATAGGAACCTTGAGCTTTCCTGCACTTGTTCCGGTTTCTGTGATAAAGACACAGCTTCCTTCTCCCAAGTTCTTAATTGAATCTGGCATCTCTATAAATTTTATAAGAAACTATAAAATTCTCTCACATGCAATTCCAAAGAATGTTATCTCCACAAACATTTTGAAAACACAAAATGTAGAAGCACATGAGCATAGCTTCTCACAATGAGCATCCATAAAAATTTGCCACTACTGATACCCAACAAAGTACATCTCCTTAAGTACATGGTAACAAAAGTGCCCCTGGAGACTCACACGCAAAGCAGTATTAATCCTTCGGCCATTTATCCAAACACCAAAAAGCAACTCCATGCACAACACACATGCAATCCATAGGGACTGCAAAGCATACAGATCTCTTCCGAGCATGTTTGCTCAGTGATCTGTCACAAGGTATAGATCCTTTCTTTTACTAATACCGTGCCTTTTGCATCTTGTCTGCAAATTCAATAAGATGCCACAGGTAAAATCTCTACTGAGGACAGGGTATTTCTCAAATACTATTCGATTAGAGAGCAAAAAAAAAAAAAAAAAAAAAAGAACAAGGGGCTTTTTTTTTTTTAAAAAAAAAAAAAAAAAAAAGAACAAGGGGCTTTTTTTTTTAAAAAAAAATGGAAAAAAAATTAATTGCTTTACACCACAATAGCTCATCCTGGAGCACTGCAGTCCTGGGCGGGCTCAGTGGCCAAATGCTATAGGACATTTATTAGAAAGTTAGATTGCAGTTCGTCCAGAAGCACTGAAAAACTCCTGTGATGGTAAAAGTCAGACAGATTTCTGTCACTGCACCATTTGCAAAGCTGAGACCAAATATCCTTGTGAAATTCAGGCACCTGATATTTATCTACCTTAATAACATCTCTCCAGGAACTTCTTAGCTTTTCTATTTAAACTTTATACCTTCTGATCTTCACGTGATTCTTCCTTCCCCAAAAGCCTGCAGCATGACTAACAGGGGAACTTCCGTGTCTGCCTTTACAGTCCACAAGAAAGCGCCTTCAGAGGCGCCGGCTGCACTCCCATCCTTCGGGCCCCTCAGAGGGTAGGGACACTCTGTAAACCTGTGCAGAGCCTCTCACCACTTAAAGCATCCTGGGACAGCTTTTCCCTCCTGAAAGGAAGTTGGAGAAGCAGCATGTTTCCCTGACCCGCTTTCCACGGAAGGGAAAGGCTGGCTATTCTGTCCCTGAATCGGTATGTGAGGTGGTATAAAATAAAACAGTTCAGCAGAGGAAATAATTGATGCCAGAGCACACCCAATATGTCACCAAGAGGCAAAGAAGGGATGAGAATTTTTTCACTGAAGCACCAACTGCTAAATGGGCCAATACAGGAGCTGGCACCTATCTAAAAGAGGCATTTGTCTCTCCAAGGAAGTGAAACAATGCCTGATTTAATTAAAATAAAAACATCATACTAAGTCCCAGATAAGAAAAAAAATAGCTTTGTGAAGAGATAATTTTGATCAAAACGTTTGTTGAAAAAGCTATGAGGAATTCAAAATGAGACTGGCTCTAAAGTCAGTGTGTGCCACCAAGAAGATGGATCCCTCTGTAACTGATGTAATTGGAGGCAAAAGTGAAGCCAAATTTCATCAATTTGCATTTTATAAACATTAACCACCATGGTATTTTACTCTGTTTCCATTTAACTTTAACTAAATACAAGCAAAGGCTATTCTCCCCAGGTGCTATAGCAAACCACTGAACTGGGCACCGTATCAGACTGCACATTCCCCAGCATCTCTAAAGGCATTCCTCTAATGGGAATCCCCAGAGCAGAGACCTGGTATCACAGAGAATAGAGGAAGAATGCCCTTCCAGGGAACAGTTATCATCTCGAATACTCTTAGTGACAAGCCCGGAATATAAGGGGCATGCCCAAAAAGGGAGCAATACTGTAACAAACACTTCTTAGCACTTATTGTTTAGCTTCCCCTGCACACACAGTATCATTTTCAGCAGTATATTATTTATCCTGAGGCATTCTCTTGCCAGATGCACTCTCAGACAGCTAATTATTTCATCTACTTTTCACCTTTCTTTCCAGCTTCTCACTAGAACTGCTATTTTGTTATCTTTCCAAGCTTTATTGTTATTCTTGCCAAAACTGGGACATTCCAAACACTAACAATGAAATAGCAATATCAGAGCCCCAACTTCCATTTGAAATAATTACATTGTTGGCTCCAAAGACCTAAGCGTGTGATCCAACTTAATCTATTCGCTTCAAAGAACAGAAAAGCATGGGACCACGCTGGATTTCTAAACTCTTGGGCTTAGATTAATGGGACAGCACAAAATAACTGTATCGATTCACCGAACTCTTGCACTGAAATACCACCAAATGTTAAGATATGGCAAAAATACTAATACAGAATCAATTTGGACACATCACTGCAAGGATACAGCTTCACTCTTGAAACAAGGACCCTGGTGCGGCAGTAGCACAGCACAGACCTCCTGCACTCGCGCTTGTCTCAGCCACCCCACAGCTTCTGCACAGTCCTGGTGGCAAGAGCGTGCTGGGCTGTGGGGTGACTTGCGGTCTGGCTGTGCGCACGGCTCCTGCCCAGGGCATTGCTGAGTGATGGGCTCAAAGACACTGAATTCAACAAGGAGCCGTCAGAGGTGAAGGCAGCTCTGCCAACTGAAAGGAAAAAAGCACCCAACTCTAGCTACCATGATCTGATAAGGGTGTCGAGCCAAGTATAATGTAGCAATGAAATCACCAGTGTGAGATTTACCTGGTTTCTTACTGAGAAAACAAGTACGTGATGCACACAGAGAAACTGAAGCTGTTTTTCCCAGTTTAGCTGAAGTTAATGTTCTTCATAATGCTTTACTGATGACAAAGAACCACAGCTTTATATGTGAAAAAAAGCTGACCTTTAAAAACACCAGGTTGCTTCATACACCACAAAACCTTAAACTTTACAAACATATCTTAAAAACAGCTGTAGGTCTACTTGCCCCAACTTACTACTTAGCACACTGCTGTCAAAAGAATGAGGCACTCTCAATGCCATGGTAACAGGCCAGAGTGAATGTCCAGGTGAAGAAATCCGTCACTGTGCCATCTGGGTACCTTACGGAATATAATCACTAGCTCTTTTCATTCAGGCAGCTTTGAATTTCTCCAGCCACAGCACATCAGTTAACTAAAAACCTAACAAAGTAATTGCAGAATTGTACTAGACACAAAGAAACCCTCTACATACTTCTAACAACATTCATTGTACATGAATGGTGTTTACCATGGTATTTTCTGTGAAGTAACATTAAAACTGCTTGGTAACTTTTTTTTTTTTTTTTTTTTTTAAAGTTATGGTGAGGAGATGTTTGTTTTAAATATGTTTTCTGTCAATGTTTTTGCACACAGACCTTAAAGTCAAAGCACTAGATACTGAAAGAGCTCCCTTCCCAGGATGTGAATGAAATTCCATCCTGGAATTGCAGTCACAAAAATCTGTTCCCCTGTTGTCAAACAATTTACATAAATCCCCAGCACAAAAAACATTTGTGGCATTTACAGTCATTTATCTCTGCAGAACCAAAATCCAAACAAGGAGGGTGCTGGTGTTTAGCCCTCTGTAGGACATCTACAATAAAGTCTAATATGCCTAACAGATAGGGGGATTTTTCATGTCCCAAAGCAGTAGCAAGTCGAGTTGTTCTTATGCGCACAGAGTTCAAGCTCCACTCATTTCCCAGCATAGCACAGTCCTGCCAAGGTCTTGTTAGGTTGTAGATTACAACCTTCATGCCATGACCTGCTGCAACCAGCACCAAGCTCCAGTATAAGGTCGTGACAGCAACACTGGATTAGGTTCCCACCCAGAAACATGAGGATCTGGACACTGATTTGCTTTTATGAAGCCCACAGAGCTTCTTTTGTTTTACAAGGAGACCAAACAGCAAGACCCTAACCTGCGGGCTCACTGCACTAAAACACCAACCAGGACTATTATAAAGAGCTGCCTGGAAGCACAGGACAAGTACTGAACCTTACCCCATGAACCTCCTCAGCCAGGGAGCACTACCACTAATTACAGAATCAACTAATTAAAGATAGACCACATGTATAAAGGTCACCTAATCAATAACAGTACATTCCCTAGAGTTCTTCAGCTTTGTGCTTTTCTATGTCTGACGCGAGTGTACCTTGTTAACATATATGATACTTCTATATGTACCTCCAGTGGATGGAAAAAACACATCACAGAATTTTTCAGATCTGTGACAGAGAATTTGAGAGTGGGAAGGAAAGGCAGTTTACATGGTAATGAAGTCAAATTAAAATATTTACATAATTTTATAAAAGCAGCCTGCATCATATTAAAGTATTAATATATACATATGTTCTTTTTATTAATATATGCAGCAAATGCCGTGGCAATTATTTAATCATACAAGGTTTCTGCAGTCCATGAATTGCTGTGCAATGTTCTACATGAAAGAATAACATGTCTAATTTTACTCTGGGGACAAATGATTTGTCATGCAGAAATGTCCATTAGATTAAACCATTACTAAAAAACAGGGTAATAAATCATCATTTCACATTAAATGAAGAAGCAGCACCTTTCTCAGTTTGGTTGTTCAGACATAATCATGATAAATGGACATTCTAGGACAGGTAAATTTTAACAGGCATCCCAACATAATTAAATGTTGTTTTCTAAGCATGTTCTCTTTTAAACTGTGAATAGGAAAACAGAGTTTAAAGTAACATTAAATATATAAACACAAAGTTTCATTTTAAAAAATTACTAGTTCTTGCAAGGAATCCTACTAAAGTCAATGGGACTTCACAAAACTGATTCTGAAGAACGCAACAGAATAATTAATGCATTTTCCTTTACACTGGCACATCTCTGTCCATGGACATCCAGGAAAAGGGGACAGAAGCAAACCACCACCAGTGCACAGAACATGACCAGCACGGTAGAACTGTAGCCCCAACATGGTAAAACTGTGGTCAATAAGCAAATAAAAGCATTCTCAAAGCAGCTGTCCTACCTTCCAACAGTGGCTTTCTGATATTAGTGTCAGCTAACTTATAATACTTATAATATACCAGTCCTTCTGAAAGTTATTAAAAGCCAGAGTCTGTACATATTGTGCTTACACTTATTTACCAGTGTCATCACAGAATGGGGGAAAGCAAGCTATGGGTGAAATTCCTTAGCGTTAAATCCAGGTTTTCCAGGACTGGGAGTCAACATGGTTTCCAACTTAACAAGCACAAAAACAAGACTGCCTGAACAACCTTGAGGCAAAGGAAGAACTGCTACTGAGGGAGACATTTTATTTTAAATGCAATAATAAGCAACCATGATGATCTCCCAAATGAGATATTGAGAAGAAAAAAAAAAAAAAAAAAAGCAAAAACAACAAAGCAACAAAAATCCTTACAAAGTTACATCTGCCCAGCCTGGATAAAATGCAGAAGGGGCCTGGCATCGATATGGGAATAGGCTGATTTGGTTTGTTTGAGCTGTGCTGAAGCAAAGGAGCCCAATGCTCCTCTCTGTCCACCCAGCGATCTGTCAGCAGGGGAAGGACAGTGGCAACCGCTGGTGTTACAGACAAAACGCTCTGTGTTTTAGCGGCCAGGAAGTAAAAACTAATATCACGCCAGCAAGTGCTCATTGGCCTCAGAAAAGACTATCTTGGAATACTAATTAACTGACAGAAGAACAGAGCTTGCCCTATTAAATAGTGCTATACACTGAACAAATGTGAACGGAGCTAATTTAGGACTCTGCCGAAGGAGCAAGCAAGCAAAATCCCTCAGGCACTGTTGAAGATTAACATGGTCGCCAGAGTCAAAAAATGTCCTGAAAGGAAATGAAATGGAGGAGAAGAAATAGATAAGTTATTAAAGAGCATTGATGAGGAACTCACTGTCCTAGGCCATAAGGAAAAGCCCAGTTAAGCTTCACTTGTAATGAACACGTGCTTAATCACTTGCACAGCGCAGATACATAATCACCTATTCCAGAACACTGGCTAAGAAAAGCATGCTGGAAGCTGGCCAGATACTAAAGTTCCTAGAAAGTGCTAAATAGCTTTTATTACACACACAATATAAATATTAAATAAGGGAGGGAGAGAGTAAGTCAGACATCATTTACAGAACTTCTCTTTGAAATTCATTTCATACATGAATTACAAGGGCTTTATGAAAACTGCCATAATTTTACTGAGAATCCAAATAACTCCTTAATATACTAATATATACAGTGCACGGTGGCGGGGGGAGAAGAAAGATTGCTGTAAGAACTTCACCTTTGAAAATGAGCCTGAGGAACCCCACCTTCTACAGTCACACTACAGAAGTGTAGGATACCTATATTCCCTTTTCACATATACTACACAGTCCTTTCCGGGTGCCCAAGAATCCTGACCAGCAACCCTGACAAGGAAGAAGAGTTCTTGGTTGCACCAGCACAATCCTTCGGACTGTGACCCCAAGCCCCTTTTTCTTATGAACATAGGGCAAGGAAATGAAGCCCCTACCTCAACTGCCCTCACCCAAACTTTTATTTTTCTTTTAAATGAGACATGAGCCAGGAAAAGACACACAGACCCGATGAGGTGTCTTTCCCCATGCTCACTCACTGATTCATAGGATGAGTTGTACCAAGAAATAAAAATACTCTGACTGTGAGTTAATCGTGAAGAGCCCACCAAGACTTTCAAAGAGCTTTCTGTAAAGGTCACAACGGGCATGACCTGCAGCCAAGCTCAGAAGGAGCAAAGAGAGGCCTCCCGCCGCACTGGGCTTTACAGGAGGTCACTGCACATCTCACACCAGACAACACTTGGGTCACCACCAAACCTAAAATAAAGAAACTTGGTCATTAATACTTTTAATGTGGAATAAGTGTGAGATAAGGTTAGCAAAGCAGTAGTGTTACTGAAAAGGAAAAACCTCAACTAACCAACAAAACCAAGACCGACAGTGAGGCCACACCGACTTGGCTATTTCGGCCTGGAATAGCAGGACAACATGAGCGGGAGCACGTTGAGACACCTGTGCTGCCGTGACATGCACACGTTTACCCCAGCCCGGGCTCGCAGTGCAGCCGAGCACCAACACGGACACGAGACGCTGCTGCGACGCGCACACGTTTACCCCAGCCCGGGCTCGCAGCGCAGCCGAGCACCAACATGGACACGAGACGCTGCTGCGACGCGCACACGTTTACCCCAGCCCGGGCTCGCAGCGCAGCCGAGCACCAACACGGCCCACAGGAGCCCGATGCCCCATGACAAGAGGTTCAACACATTTTCCACCACTGATGAAACAGCTACTAAGGGGAGATTCAGACGGGCATATAATTAAGCAGAAATCAAGTTACTGAAGAAAAGGGAGTCCTTCCCATTAATAACATATACAAATTCTAATGTTTGCATATGTTAGTAATACAGAAGTTGTTAACGACTAACTTGTACTGGAGATACTAATGCTTGTCTGATCCATGAAGAACTAAAAAAAAAAATAAGAAAAGCTGAGTAGGAAAAACTTTTTCACCCTCCTTGGTTCATTTTTCCTAATATCTATGTACCCCACTTGAAAATGAGCTTGAAAACTCTCCAGCTCCAAACAACATCCAGGACCTCACAGTAAACAAAAACAAACAAAAAACCACAACCCCCCCCCCCTCCAGATTTGACAT
>VZSV01000008.1:9936809-10006652 GCA_013398735.1 Nothocercus julius
TTTTTTTTTTTTGTCTAGAGCAAGAGTCTAACTTCCCCAAGCTTCCCTCAAGGGGTTATATTTTCTGAACCTCTTCTAATTTCTACTGCCTTCCTTTCATATCCCTGTCATTTGAGCACTTTTCCCTTTACCCCATGTTCCAGGTGGCATCAACCAACCTTTTCCACCAAGAAAAAAAGACAGCAGTGACTTCCCTCAATTCAGGTAGGACGCACTGGTTAGGACACCCCAAACTGAAATTACCTTTTCATTTCTTTTTTCACAACAGCATTGCACTGCTGCCACACATTGTACATACTTGGTTTATGATGTGCTACAACCACCAGACTTGGCTTTGCTGACCAGCTGCCACGACAGATATCCTCCATTATTTGTGGGTTACCACAAAGTTCCTTACACTTACCTGTGTTCGATGCTTGAGCCCACTTCCCCATTTTAAGATCATGCTGGATTTTGACTTTAGCCTCCAAAGCCCTTGCGAAAGAACATCCCATCCACAGCACACCATGATCCTCTATTTTTAAGTCTACTCTCCACCAACAACATCTGCGCTGCAGTAACATAACATAAAGGCAAAGCTCAAGAGACTCTGACAAACAAAAATAAGCCAGAGTCAGAGCAACAAGGGAGAACATCAAAAATTTTGCTATGCTTTCCCCCTCCTTTTCATAGGAAAATTTTACTTTTTTGCCTTCAGAGAAACAAGCTAAGCCCTGTAGTTACCAGAGGAGCCGACTACACAACACTCGCCTTTTCTTGCTCAGAGCAATGGGAGCAGCCGCACAGGTGGTGGTAATTGTGAGTCCTCGTCAGCCGTGACGGGGGCCACCTGAGTGTGTGCCTCCCCAGAGGCCAGGAAACATTTCTACTCTCCCTTTTCAAAACACGTAAAAATTAAAGCTCTTCTCCAAAAAGCTTTCTTGTTTGGTTTCTTGTTAGCGCTCCTCACTCAGGAGAATTGCTGCTGCAAAAACAAAGCAAGCTTTTCTGAAATGTACTGATTTCTGTGGGAGTTACATGTATAAGGGCAAAGACCAGCCAACTATGTATAGTGGCTACTCCAAGCAGTTTTGTTAGCATAGTGTGAATTTAAAAAATGCACATATCATAAAACTTAACAATTTGTGGGCTGGTTATTGTCTCTTTGGTTGCGCCAGGACGACAGCTGGCTTCCGTGTGGCAAAGGATACCGCCCTTGGCAACTCGAACACATTAAAGTTAATTTAAGCCACTGAAAGCCCTAGACCTGCACCCCTGGCGCTGGATCCTGTTTATCTGCCCGAGGAATGCACCGGACCTGGACAGCTCGTCTCTCCCCATCAGAGGTTACTTCGGTTCTCAGCATTTCTCTCCCTCCTCTTCATTCTCGCACCTTATGTCTTCACATAAAGTGAAGACATTCACATAAGGCAAAGACATTCACAGCCAGAGGACGATACCTTTGTTGTCTGCTTCGGAGAGCCCAGCTGAACGCCTACCCTCTGTTTACAGGTGCTGCCAAACGAACCTTCCGATTTCACTCTCTTTTACAATTAAAAAAAGGTCAAAAGATTGCTGATTTGCATGGAGAGCTGTATGGTTACTGTCATCTCCCAAACTATGCGCTTATTCCACAGCCAGACAGTTGTTTTGCATAAAAAAGCTCTCTGTATGGGCAGAGAAAGAGACAACTAAGCACTTTCAGGCCACAGAGGTATTTACCATGCAGATAATTAGGTTCATTTTGAATGATATAATATACTTCACTGCTGATGGGCTTAAAATATTGTCACAGCTCCTTCGCTTGGTCTCCTTTAGCCTTGGTATTTCCAGATCAAAAGAACTTAATTTCCTCAAGCTTCCCTCAAAGCTGCATTTCCCCAAACTCTCCCTTTTATTTTTTCCTTTCATATTTCTCCCATTCTGTGTATTTGAGTATTGTGTAATTGTGTTTAATTCCTTCTCCTGTATGTGATATAAATTCACAGATACTATTAGTGAACACCAACTTAATCATATTTTTTTTCCAACTGGAATAACCTACAAAACTCTGCACAGCTATCAAAGGGAGACTGCTAGCACTATTAGCCCCAAACATAATTAAGAGATTGTTTACTTAAGTACTGAACTACAGGAGTAATTTTACCTGCTAAGAGCTACAAATTTCTCCAGCTTAATAGGAACACATTTATTGTACTTCATCTGTTATTCTAATTACCAACCATATGGCTAAAGATGAAACACACTTGGTTAATGACAGAGCTGTAAACAGAAATTATCTGTTTCCTACTTCAGAACTTAGATTCCCAGGCCATCCTTTGGGACAAGTGGGAAACCAAGTATTGCTTGTATAAACCTGCATCCTACCACTGAAAAAGATCTTGAACTATGATGGCAAACTTTTGATTATTATGTAGTCCTGCATGTTACAAACTAATGTTAGTTACAAAAGTGACCTTAGTTATGTAACTAATGTTCCAAAACAGTGCTTGTGATAATGCATTCAATCAAGTTTTATTCTTTCATCTGTTCTTTTAAAAATGGGATAGCAAAGAAACTATGCTATGCTATTCTCATTTAATAGTTCTAGTGCAAAAGAAAAACTGAGGTAAATTGTTCATTGCTGTTCCTCACACATCAGATCTCATATCGATCGAGTTTAGCAAAAATGCTATTGTCAGATATGGGAAGACAGAGAGAGTGCACAGCCTAAATGTAATCCTCTATCAAAAAGAAAAGAAAATTCAGAGTTTTTTTTATTTTGCACAACATGGGGAATAGCACTGCTGTCAGTAATCATTACAAGAAGAATGTAGTTTTAAATATAGCTATTCTGTGCAGCAGCTGATATTAGGAATAGTGATGACTACTTTAATACATTTTTATATAATGCTCTTTTAAAGATAATCTCTTAACAATTTATTTCCAATTTTTTAAAGCTACACAGAAAAATTAAGAAAAAAAATAATTTAAACAAATATAAATTTCTGAAAAGGAAATCCCAGTGTTGACTTTACTGCACTTCACTCTACCCCATTACTCTGTGTACCTATTTCTTTCACCTGTTATTTGAAGTGTAGCATTTAGCTATTACTGTAGATAATAATGAAACATTACCATTTCCAGATCTGATACACATCTACTGCGAAATGTGCTAAACCAAAAAACAATGTCTAATATGTGTTTCATTTATGGTACAAAGTGCATCAAGTCACTTACAAATATTTATGTATTATTGAACAGCTGGACCAAAACTGATCAGTATTTTCACTACAAGTTTTGCTGTTGCTTTGGTACTGCAGGGAGGACACGGCGGTGAACCCTCTTCATCCTGGGCAGGGCCCTGGTCTTGTCCTCAGTCTTGATATCAAAACAAAATGAGAAATGATCACGTGAATGCCGAGGACATACTGGTTCAACGTTACATAGGCAAAATTACTGGTAACTGAAGGCAATTGCACAGCTTCTGTGCTTCTGCTTGGGGAGGGTGATTCAGTAAAATGACAGTGGAGAGAACAGGATTTTGAACTGCTGATGAAGTGGTGCTGCTGCTGATCCCACAACATGAGTGGGATGGAGGAGACAACAGAAGAAGGACATCATGAGCAGATACATTAGGAGGATGCAGATTACAATGCAGAGGATATTAAATGAGCTTCTGTTTGATGTAGTGAGAGACCTATGAAGTCTCTCAACCCAGCTGAACAGTAGGAGCCCTATTTACAGAGCTCAAAAATAAGGGCAAGATTTTGTCAGGAAAAACATCAGAGCTGAACACAAATCCTCCTAACCACAGTAAAGGGAGTGAGATATTTAGTCTAAGCAAAAACCACATAGTTGGATATGTAGGTAGAAGAGAAAAGGAATCAAAAGTGAAGGAGCACTGGGAACTGAGCTAATACACAGGAAAAGAGCCCAACAACCATTTACACCTGCGCAGAGGGTAGAGGCAGTGTCAGCCAGAACTCTTCCCTCTGCAGCACGGAGTGAGTTTTGCACAGGTGGAAACACTACCCAAGACAGGGGTTTTGCAGAACCATGCCTATGGCAATCTCGAGGCCAGGGCACCCTCATTTGTTTTTTGCCTTCACAAGCACATTTACAATGCGCTTGACAAAAAGACAACTCTGTAAAATGTACCTGCTCTTAGGTAAAGAACTCTTGTAATGAAAGGAGGGGGAATCTCCATATTATTATTTAAGAACATTTTCCAAGCTGTCAAAGCACAGGCTCTTGACCTGTAATGTTTGCTGAGAAGCACTTCACAGAACAGTACCAGTTCCCAGTAAACAGGCTTTTTATAGCAGCCACACTGTAGTACAACTGGAGAAGAGAATATCGAAACAACTGAGGGCTCTTAAGGGCATTGCAACTGTTATGTAAAAGAAAAGCTGTAAATGGATTTCCTTGCTGCAGTACATGTATAGTAGCAGAGATGTGTTCAAAGGCGGAAAACTATTTGTCTCTGACTTTGCAATCGTTCTGTATTATTTTTTGCTGTATGCCAGGGTGGTGACCTTTCGAGATACAGCCTTACAGAAACCAACTTTTCTGGAAGCAGACTATCAGTCTAGAAAATCTTGGAGTGTTTTACTCATGTTATCAATCTCATAAAGGAAAAAGAATCATTATTCTTTGGAAAGGCTGTAAAAAAGCTCTTTTATCAGACAGCACGTGTGCACATATATGTACGCATCTCAAGACTTACACAGGCATACACTGTGTATACATATTTTGAATAAGACTTCAAATTTCTACATTTCACCTTCATTTTTTTTTAACACTAATGCTTTTATCTTCTGAGTAAATAAGAAAAAGCTCTTTTGCACAAGAATTTATAAGAGGTGATATGGAATACAAAATGGTCAAAATCCTCACCATCTCTTTAAGTAACGTTAGAATTTGCTTCCTTCTGCAGAATTGCAGCCATTTATTCTGCTGATCATCATTATACTACAAGTCTTCATTAGGTATTGGTATTGCAGATGCTCCAGCGTTAGTTAAAGCTATAGAGCCAACTCTTGGTAATAATGGAGTCTCTTCATGCTGAACTGGTCACTGTAAATTCAGTTTAGTACACAAATAAAATAGAACCTCATCTTAGATCTTCAAAACCACAGTCTTGGGGTTCCCAATGAACTTTTTGTTGTCGCGTATTATACCATCAATGCAATAAAATGCATGAACTAAATGCTACCTTAAATTACAGCCACTTTGCTGTTTCCTATAATCCTGTTAGATACAGCAAGTCAGCAGGATGTGGAAAAGTCTGCACCTTGTGGCAAACCCTGGAAGAAATGCTTGCATCAGAAACACACTGCTCAGATACTGACTGTTTCAGGATTTCCTTTTTGCCTCTGAGAGACATAAGAATGAACACACTTGAGTTTCTTCTAAATATTGAGTGTATTAACTATACCGAACACTTTATTTATAAGATCTCGGTCTAAATTTAGCGCTTCCAATGGCAGAACACTCTCCAGCAGCACATAGGAGTGATAACCTTTGGATGAGAAATCGAGCGTGGGTGTCCCTCCTCCTGCAGTACTTGGCATGTACTGTTATTATATCATGATCAAATTCTGTCCTAGCTACTTACATTTTGATTACCAGACATCCTCTCCATTGCTCCCTCACTAGACAGCACTCTTTGCTTCCCATCTCACAGGACAGTGTAACCCAGCTGTATTTCTAGCCGGTTCTTGTATTTCATTACAGAATTAGACACACTGAAAAGCCCCAAACGTATTGAGTAATGCTCAAAGTAAAACTTAGAATTACGTGCGAAATATTTTGCTCTGCAGGACCAGACATTTGGAATCAGAGATAATACAGTCACATGAAGTAGCATCACAAGATAAATAAGCCTTAAGTTTAAACACAATACAATAGGTATTCAATCTGCATAATCTGCATATATTTATATCTAAGCGCAGGATATGCCAACTTTCTTTGGCCTACTGAATAGAAGTTTTAAATATTCCCCTAAGAAGTAGACAATTTGACACAGTATAATTGGGTTATAGTAAAAGAATTAATCAAGGCAACCTCCTGCTGATGATTACATCCAATTCACCACAGCAGATGCAGATGCATAAAAAAGTGGGCGTCCAAATCAATATGTGCACTTACACAGAACTCCCACCTTGGGAGGACAGGGCAAGGTCTGCTGGGCTTTTGAAGCTCCCAGAGCAGTCTGATGGCTAAGTAGGTCAATCAGGTTGTAACTGGCTCTGAACTCCCTCATACTGCTTCTTCTGCATCCAAGTCAGCCTCAAAATGAGTGGGGACAGTTTCCTTTCCTCCATGTGGAAAATCACATTGAAAATCACAATCCAATGGCTGCAATAGAGAGAAAAAGAAAAGAAACACCCAGCTAGTACAAGCGAGCAAAAGCTCGACTCCCTACCAGAAAATCTCAGTCGAACAACCACAGCGAGTGTGACTGTAGCTACAGGGATCATTGCTGCCCACAGTGGCAATGCCTCAGGGCGAGGGGTGCTTCTGACACCCAGTGCCAGGCAGCTTCACCCATCTGACACCAAAGGACTTCACCACTGATGGAGTGAAGAGAACTGCGACACCGTACGGGGCAGCCCAGCGACAACTCATCCTGCCTTTCTCCCCCTCACTGCCTGTCACTTGGCTCTGAAATCCCCCAAGGAGCTGCTGGCTGTTGGTTACACCTGGCTTACTGAGTTTGTGTGTAAATAAAGAGCTTAAGCCTTCTACCCTACAAAACCCCATGACCAACAGAGTGCCTGTGCTGGCACCGCTAGGCACTGGTTTTTGTTCAGCCATTTGTGTACAATGATGTTGCAGGGAAGCCAGAAAGCACCAGTATTATTTAATCTTAATAATGAACAATAAAAAAAAAAAACAGTGCTGAAAATTATGCTGCAGAAACTATAAAGAAGAAGCAATTTCGTCATATTGTTTTGCTTCTTAGCTTAACTTTAGATGTGGAAGAGAGCCAAAGGAGAGTCATTACACTATGCTCATTTGATACACTTTATACTTTCTTCACCAAGGCCAATTCTGCACAATAAAACTTTACTTTAAAAGAATGGAGCAGTTAATTTTCCATCTTGATAGCTGCTAACATAAACTTTCTGAACATAAGATATGTTTCCCCTGGCTGAGCTACTGCTTAAATACATTAGATATGCGAATTATCCTATTCATCTCAACAGAGAGTTAACTCTGGGTACTAATGATGCCTTGCTAAGCACCAGCCTCCCTTGGCTCATAGATGCATACAGAAAATATCCACTGCACTTTTCACTCATTTATGCAAAAAATTACTCCAACTGCACAGGCAGATTATCCTACCAAGTGTGTGAACAGCCAAACAAGCAAAGAACACAAACAACCCTGTTTCAACCCTGTATTTCTGAGCTTTGGCTCCTTGCGTAAGCCTCTTCCCTAGTGAAAGGCCAAGCACCTGAGATGCAGCTCAAGCGGATCCAGGCTCCAGTGTGCACTGTTCATCTCTAGGATGATCACAAGCACTGTGTTTTTTCCTCCCTCCACATGTGCCATCAATACCTAGGAGAAAGAAGAGGGACTGGAAAGGGCAGGCCAAAGGACATGTCGCGCTACATCCAGACTGCTGCTAGGACAGTATTTGCTGTTTAGGCCTGGTGAGCTCAGGCTTAGGGTTAGGGTTAAGAGAGAGAGAAAGCCTAGAGCCCCATGGGGAGTGGGACTAGAAGGACATGCCAAAGGGTAATGGGTACAAACTGAAACACAGAAAGTTTCATCTCCATGTGAGGAAGAACTTCTTTACTGTGAGGGTGACAGAGCCCTGGAAGAGGCTGCCCAGAGAGGTTGTGGAGTCTCCTTCTCTGGAGATCTTCAAAACCCACACGGATGCCACCCTGTGCCACGTGCTCTAGGGTGTCCCTGCTGGAGCAGGGGTTTGGACTAGATGATGTCTAGAGGCCCCTTCCAACCTCAACCCTTCTGTGATTCTGATTCTGGGATTCTGAGGACTGGCAGCTTCAGCCAGTCATGGTCTCTGCCCCTGAGCTGCCGCTGCCGGGGTCCAGGCCCAGCAGCTCCAGCCAGCCTCTCCATCTTGCATGGCGGCAGCGGAGGTAGGAACACGCTGCTGCCCAGCACTGCAGGACGCATCTCTGGCCTTCCACATCAGCAGAAATGCGTGTGAACTATGTTTGCGGGCTGCCCTGCAGCTCCTAATTAAATTGTCATTCAGTCTTCCAGCCCAGCAAGAGCCGAAGCACCCAGAGCAGCAGAGAAAACTGCTTGGGCTCCTATGTTATAATTCTTGTTGTTTGAATTCCAAGAATAGGTATGTGCAAAGGGAAAAGCAATGAGAGGCACATTTTATAGAAGATAAGAAGGGAACAAACATCTGTCACTTACCTAATTAACAACTGGATGTGACTGCTGCTCCAGAGATGTATGCCTGAAAAGCCCTTTTTATTAGAGTAAGAAATGTGTGTATATGCATTAGAGAAAGCAGTTATATCATGAAAGACTCCAGAAGAATTGGCACTTTTCTCCTGAAACATCTGCACTGTAAGTAAAAGTATCATATATTTGTTTAACTAGCTGGGGAACAAGGTAATAAATAACATCCTTAGGAAACTTATCACTCCCAACCATCCACCCTTGCCAAAGGAAGTACTAAAGTAAGCCAAGAGCGCCACCTCATCAACTGCACTGTAGAAAGTAAAGGCCTTTTTAAAAATAAAATCCCTAGCAATCAGAAAAAAAAAAAAAAAATCAAAACCAAAGTCCTTATGGTGTGCCTGGGAGGTACTGCGAGGAGACAGAAATTCAAGTCATGAAGCAGATTTCTTGCAAGACCTGTTGCCCAACAAGAAGGTGCCCGCACTGCCCGTTTCAGCTGCAGCAGGGCCAGCCCCGGGCCTGGGCACAGCCGCATCTCGCATGTGAAGCTCCTGCAGACAACAAACCCCAAGCGGAGGGGAACGGACACCGCGGAGCTCTGGCCAAGGCCTCTCCAACGCTGCCTGTCTCGGGCTGGTTTTCTCCACTCCGGAGCCTGGAAACCCTCCCTGCCGTTTAGCAGAGCTGCCTCTCACTTTCGGTCAGCCGCCTCCACCCAAGCATAAATCCCGCTCGGGCACTCTTTAAATCCAGCTTACCATCAGAGGCAGTCCATGAGTAATTGCTCAGAATTTCAATTTACCCTGTTTATTTACTAGGCCTGCCAAAACTGTAAGCAGGCGCAGGATTTGATCCTTCAGATTCCTTCTTCATCTGCTAACTGCTTGGCCACTTCAAAATCTTTGTATGTGCAGTATGCTTTACAGCTGCTTATGTAAAGACTAATACAGAACTATGCATAGAATACACAAAATTACTTCCTCTAATATATTCTTCAGATAATAACTGCAAGATAAATAAGCATTTGACAGGAGAAAAACCTGTTTCTGAATCATTAATAAAAGGGAGAGGATATTAGCAAGAAAGATTTGCTTTCAACCCTTCTAATTATGACCAAGCAAATGTCTCATATCCCTGAAATACTTTGGATTCATAGCAAGCCATAAGCATGATCATCCCGCCAAGACAGTTGTCTGCTGAAATCGGAGCCATAATTATGGTCAGTGAAACTCCTAATCTTGAAAGACCTTAGATTTAATTCTTTACGCTATCAATATCCCTCTCTCTCTGGATTTCCTCCAGTTATATTTGCCGTGATTAACTGCAAGCGGGGAACAGGTTCTTAGAATTACAGGCCATCTGCAGCAGGAAAAGGAAGTATCAGTCGGTGCCTCTCGTGCGAGATGTCTGCAGGGGCAGCCTTAACCTCTTACGCGCTGGGGCACGAGGCAGCAAGAGGGGCAAAAGTCCCTTCCAGGCGGCACAAACCCAATGAAAAAACAGGATGAGATCTTAAGCAATGTTTTCATCTCCATGGAGCTCAAGGGGACGAAGCTCAGCAGCACTGCGGAGAGGAGGACAGCGCAGGGGCGGCAGCAGCTCTGACAGCTGCATCGGCCCTACAGCTGGGCCAGAACCGCTGCCCATGGGCACCATTCCTACAGCTCCCTTGATTCTTATTTCACCTAATAAACACCGCAGATTATTACATTTGCTAACTAAAGCATAAGCTTTCAAATCCCTTGCATGTTCTGACTGCTAGTGTAAAATACTGCACGTGAGTCTGAGATTTTATTCTGGCTGTAAAAAATCCCCTGTTTTTTTCTTGCCGGTTCCCACTAGTCACAGAGGCTGCCACCTGCCAAGACCAAACTGATTTGCTATTGGCAAAGATTGAATTATGAAACCCTATAGGTAAAAAAAAGTCTCAGCGTAAATGTAATTTAGTAGCTGCTATAAGTGTGTGCCAGTATGAAAACATTCATTTTGGCAATCATGCAGTAAAATAATCAATATTTAATATTATTACTAAAAAAGTACTGGCAAGTTGTATCTTTTAGCCATTTTATGCATTCAAGTAATTCCCCTATATATATCTGATAGGAGAGACAAATTTTATAAATAAATTTATTACCTTCCAAATACCCACTTGAAGGAGTTTATATTGGAGATCAATACAGTGTAACCTTCCCCCCAAAGCGTGAGCTCTTCGATACAATACAGGATTAAGTATTTTGAATCAAAACACCAACCAAACAAACAAACAAAAAAGCAGGCTCATCAGTATATGAAGGTCATGAACATTAATTTGCATAAATACGTAGAAAGCCGTATTACATATGTCTGCACTTGTGCTGAGAGAAACTTTCCTACTCCAGTGCTTTGGGTCATTAAGTTTCAAGGGCAAGTATCTCCCCCTCTTAAACCCCAAACCATCCTCCTTCCTCCAGTCTTTTTCCCTCTCCCCACTATTTGTCTATCTTGTGATGTTCTTCATGTAAATCTTAGTGGATTTATTGACAAAAATGTTCTGGACTGCTGGTGAACTCTGTTATTTGCCGCAAGACGACTATTTATTACTTTGCAGGCGCTTCAGGGCCGCGCTATTGTTTGGTGTGAAAGGGAGCAAATGGAAAGTAGAACATTCATTAAAATAGACTGCACAACCAAGCGGCAACCTCTGCCTCACTCATGTGGATACTGATTTTTTCCATTTCTGCTACACTGAGCTTATCACAAACGAGTGAGGCAGCAGCTGCATCTATGATATTCAGATCTCCTACCAGAGCTGATGAAATGTCTCAGTAATTCTGCGTTTGCTTTTTGCTTCCCAGCGAAGAGAATAAAATGTATTGTCTGCACTCACTGCTTCTAACCACTAAAAGCTTATGTGCACAAAGAACAATCAATTTCTTCTCCTCTTCTAACCCCAAAAGACATATTTGCTCTTTTACCTTTATAATAAAATTAAATCAAACTTAGTAAGGAATTTCTTATTAAGTTTTATTTACTTTTTCTATTAAAATACAGAACAAAAATCACTCACACCTATTGATTCTTTGCTGTTTTGAAATAAACAGTATAAACTTTTTCTCTTTGGTTTCAATAAACAAGTCCAAGCAGGGGCTTTTGATAAAGCATCAGTAAACATGAGTAATCTTATTGTAATTATTAGTAGTAATCTTATTGATAAGAACTACAATTATTTTATCTCCTGCCTGTACATAATTCAGCCCATCTGTCAAACTGCAATTCTGAAATAGAAGCCCCTAAACTCCCAAAGAATCTCAGCCCAAGCTGAAGCTCAGTGCTGTGATAGCTGGTGGTGGCTCATCAAGTCAGCCCAGTAAATGAGTAGCACCCCTGACTTAAAGCAGAAACACTGGATAGTCACAAACAAGTTTCAAGTAGAGGTACAAAGGAAAAATCCAACGGGAATGAAAACGGGACTTTCCACCGCAGAGAGGAGAGCGGACAGGAGAAGCTGATACCAGGCGGCATCCCTTGAGCTTCATGCTTTGGACCATCTCATTCCTATAATCCACCAGCAAAGGCAAAATCCAGTCTGACAGCAAAGTCCAGCAGCGACCGGGACAGCTTCTGCTTCCCAGTTTCCCATCCCTCAGCCTGACCCATCCTCTCCTTGCTCTCGCACTGGTGGTCACTGAGACTGCATTTAGTGAGCCAGAAGAAGCCAATTCTTTCATTTTGCAGTGTCAGCCAGCTAAATCATTTCACAAACATACAGTTAATGTTTGAATGAGCGCAAGGAAAGCAATAGGCATGGGAAGAATTTTTTCCTTCCAGCTTTGTTAAATACCATCTCAAACCCTGTCATGTAACTTCAGCCTCTAATTACAGGACCCCAAATATCCTTCAGTGTATTTCAAATGCTTCCAGACATTCTCCAAAATGCTTCTGGAAGACTCTTTTTGCTTTTGGAAGACACTTCTTCACTGAATCCAGCTGGGCTAAGGCTTCTAAAGGCAGAAGAGCTGTATCCAGCCAGGGCTACAAGACAACGAGCACAAGCAGCACCCGAGCGAGCAGGACTTGGAGGCAGCTCTGCACGAGCCACCACAGGAAACAAGGCACCATGAGCTACGGTGTGAGGCCACCAGCGAACTCTCCTTCTCACAGGGTTTTCCTCTGAATGGTCTTACAGGGAAAGCAGGACAAACACACACGAAATATGTTGAAAGAACACATACTCAGAAAAAAAAATGGCGCTTAAAGCATTGATGAAGAAAATACATTAAATCTGTTAGTTGCAAGCACCTCCAGGTGTTCCCCGTGAGAGTCCAGGTGAGGTAACCTTGGGCTCTGGAGCACTACTGGCATTTTTACTGCTACTTGCTACCTGAGGGAGCAGTATTTCCACATACTTCAAATCACAAGGGCGGCAGTGCATGGATTGCTCTTTTCAAACACTTGGGCCTGAAGCCTAGACCCTCATTATAGGGTCCAGGCTTCTGGCCTGGTGGTTGACGCTATCTGCAAGTCATCACAGATGGCACAAGCTCAAGAGCTGCATTTCTGCTTTGGCCGGACACCTGGGAAGGGGGTGCAAGCTGCTACCAAAAGAAAACAAAAACAAAGCAAAACACCCCAGCAAAACCTACTTCTGGTGTTCCTTAAGAGTTAAACTGCCCACTGACAAGGGAAGTACTGAGTCCCACCCTAGGCAAAAATATGGCAGAGCACTAGAAGCAGACACGGAGGGGACAATGGGGAAAGGACAAGCCAGTAGCTCATCTCCTACCAATGCTGCAGCCCACTGCAAAACTGAAGCCTTGTATCTAGCAACTGCGAGTAAGACCATGGGGCACCTGATGGCTGGTGAATGACAAGGTGATTGCCGTGAAGATCTGATTGACAGCAGAAAGTAAGTGCTGAAAGTGCTTGTCCCCCGAGGGAGGTCTGCATCTCGCTCCTGAGCAGGACTTTGCTGAGCTCAGCTGTACCACCCCACCCGGCACAGCTCAAGGGAAGCAGGTCACAGCCCTAGCAATATTTTTAGATCATATTTCTCTGCAGAGTTATTGAGTCCCACCTTTTAAATCACGGCACTGGGAGCATAGGGGATGATCATATTCATATTAATAGCATACTTAGTGCTGCCACCAGCTCTTCTCTACTGAACGAGTGCCTCTAAACTCACAAGCCTCTTGCCATTTATCTGTTTGACTCTCAGTGAACAGCAAATTGAAAATTGAGTACTAAGTACCCCACCAAGTACTAAGATACCAGAAATTCCCCTCTAGGCACACAGCCCGTGAAACCCCTGAAAGGAATGGAATGGGCAGACAGGCAAGAGCTTCCGACTCCGCTTTGCATGACCCTTGTGTGTGCACATCCTAGGTTGGGAGGAACAGAGCACGCAGCAGTCAGGCCTCACAGAAGCAACTGCTCCTCAGCCCTGAGCTGATCTCAGAGCCACCTTGATGAAGTTCTTGTTGGCAAAGCAGAATAATCAACTGCCATTTGGAGTAGCTCTCAAGTCCCAGGCCTCATTCCTGCCTGCTTATGGGCTCATGGTGTCCCTGCAAAGATGACCGGCTTTACTAATGTGCCACTGAATGACATGCTGGTGTCAGGTAAAACTTAGATTAATTTCTAGAATATGTAGATCCTCCTTCTCTGCAAACAAAATATCAATAACAAGTGCAAGCTTTACATAGCCAGCAAGTGTGATATATATACATATATATTTGTGTATTCGGAAGTAAGGCTAAAATAGAAAATTCCAGTTTTCTACAGATAACTTGGGGGAAGACAAGTACGTGTGGCTACCACCCAAATTCTGAAGTCTCATTTTAGCCAGAGTCACCAATTCTGAAGCAAGCACAACCACAGGCCTGTTGCCATATATAACGAAATCCAAAACAAGTGTGTCAAATTAGGATGGGCATCCTTTAAAATGATACTATGTGAACTGTTCACTGCTGTTAATGGAACTGGACAGCAATATATATCACATATTGTATTTAAAAGACAAGGAGAATTGAGCTATCTGTCTGGTTAACAGAACAGTTCATAAAGGTTACTATTTCGTGGCACATAGTAAGGTACAACAGGAATCGAACACTGCTACTGAAAAGCAAGGGACATGTTTTTAAATTATAAAATGTGATTGTTCATCTAGGAAGCCTTAAGTTTTGCATTTTCAAGTGTCAATTCAGATTTTACATTCTGCAATAAATCTAAGCCATTTGTTCAACTACATGGCCTCACGCACAGATTTTAAAACATCTTTTTTATGCAAGTGTCCAGCATATGGACTCCAGGTAGACTGAAAGACAGGAGTTAAGTGACACTCATAATGAGGTCATGAATGTTTTATAATTCTTACAGCTACTCCTCCTTTGGATGAAACTCTTAATGGAATTATAAAAAAATGAAAATTTAAGCATTCAGCTCACCAGTTGCTGCAGTTGTCCAAACGATAGTTTAGTATTCATCTATCATACTTCACAGGTAGCATAAAATTCAGGGGGTAATGTCAGATAGGGATCTAGAAAACATGGGAAATAAAGTGTTTTACCAGCTCCAAGTCATTCCTGCACTGCTATGTTGCAGCAGTATTGTTGATAATGCCCAATCAGTCTCTCAGCTGTTATGAAGGCAAACACCTGAACCAAATATAAAATAAAAATCTTAGCATTTGTCAGTTCACTCAGCCACAGACGAAGATTAAAGTCTAATGGAGCAATTGTCTGGATCATGCAGATGTAATGTGAGCCTAGTTCAAGCTCGATTTGCTATAGGATGTTTTTATACAATTTCTAAAGCCCATTCTGGGCCTCAGTAAGCATTATGAGTTGACATGAATTGCTGGTCGAGGATGTCAAGGTCCTGCACTCAGCAATAAGACTTTATTGGTCCTACAAAATCCGACAACAATGTTGCACCTTTTTGAGCTCTATTAATAGCCCTTTAGACGCTTGTTCCAGGTAGATAAGTAAACAAATAAATAAATAAAAGGGATCAAGTTCAAATCTCTTTCCAAATCAGAAGACAACTAAATCTTCACATGCAGTGGCAGCCAAGAAACCAATGACTTTAATCTTGCTCGGTTCAGTTCCAGGAGTTAGTAACATAATTGTAATACAAATATTTGATGTATCTAAAATAGTGTACAGAATTACTTGGCTGATTATTTCTGTGAAATCTCTCAAGTCACAGACTGAGAGAGTATCAGTGACAAAGCAGCGATAGAAAATGAGGAGCCTGCGGTGAATTAAATGGTTTCTTTGCCTCAGTCTTGATTACACAAATGTTCAGCATGTAACTCTCCTCAAAGAGGTTCTTCCCAGCTAACAAAGACCACACTCTGTTCTGAGCAGGTCTGCAGAGCCCCTGATACACAGGTCTGCAGATTAACCTCAGCCATCATCAGGCAAAAGCAGCAGTGAAGACATGCAAAAAGGAACTGATCCCCCCAAGACTCACATCAGGCTGCGGAAAAACTGGGGACACATTCTGCTTCTTTATCCGTATTTGATCTTTTGTTATCCCAGTTTTAGCACTTCTATTATCTGTGCTAGGGAACTGCCATCAATACATCCATGCCTTCGATCTACTCTGAAGAAAAACCTCCAAGGAAACAAAGGGCTGGGTAAGATAATACTACCAGGGGTGTGAGAAACAGGTAGCGGGAAGCTGAAAAGAGTCTTTTGACTGAAAACTAAATACAGATTAAGAGATAGTTTAAAAAAGAAAAAAAGTAAGAATCATCTTTGAATAGTATGGTGAGAAAACATTGTTACAGAATTTCTTTATCTTCTAAAATTGTCACTTATCTCAGAAATGGACCAATCATTCAAGCATTAAATGCAGGTACCAATGACTGTTAAACACAAAACAAACTTCTTTAGCAGTAACAAATCATATGAATCCTCGAGAGGAACTTGGAAAAGTGAAGATTGAAAGCAGTCCTGAAATGAAAGCCTGTGCTGACAGACCTGTCCCACGCACAGAGCAAGTTCACTCAATTAAGACAATTTCAGGTCATCTTAGAATTTGAAATCACTGAAAAAAAAATGACAGGGATCTCCTCAATACACAACAGTAATTAAAAAGGCAAAATAAAAGTAACAAATAGTTGCCATTTCTGAAAATTTGACTAACAGGTTAAAGCAGAAGTTCTTAAGGTTATGCAGGAGATTTTGTATTAACCAAAGAAAGTTTTAGATCCTTCCCGTAATAATGTACCCAAGAGGGCTTCAAGACACCAAGCTGCTGTATGAGCCCCTGCATGAGGACAGGACTAACACATGAGCTGTTAACGCAGCCAGGACCCTGAATCCCCGGATGCGACGTTACCAAACACGGATCAACATAGATCCAGCCTGGAAAATTTTTATAATAGATGTGCTATTTCAAAATATTCTGTCAGCCAAATTACAGCTGGATCATGAGCTGGAGTTAAGAAAAGTTCATGTTCAAAAATGTCCTGAAAGAAAAAGATGTTTCAATATTATAAAGCCTGTTAAACAGCTTTAAAAGACTCATGAATGTATTAATAGGAAATACACTGATATGGAATAGCACTGTTTTTATTTCTATGAAACAGAGCATTAGAGCAAAAGGTGGTATAAACTCATGAAAGATAACTATCTTTTATAGATGTGAAAGGCCTACTGTATACTTTCATACAACACAGGAATCTTTTAATGTTTGGTTTATGTACCTACACAATGTCTTTAAATATAAAAATTGCATATAATCCTCTTTTTAGTTTATGCCACACCACTATAAACAAGGCATTTATGGCAAACCTAGCAAACTCTCTTGCAGGATTAGTCTATTTCTATGTATTAAATAGTTAATGCAAAGGCACTTCACTTTTTCTTCACTCTTTCTTTATAAACACAGATCTGCAGGCTGAGCACTAGACAAACCAATATATTTGTGAAGCAGGTAATTTTTTTTAAAACATCAAATATCAAGGACATATTAAAAATCCTACTCCATTTTTTCAAGAGGAAGCGAAGTCCTAACCAAGGAGCTTGTTCATCATCAGCACAGAAGACAAGCAGGTAAAGATGCAGCAAGATGCAACAGTAAAAAACTGGAAATTTCATTTCCATATTTATATGTTCCCCCAGAAGATACCAGTGAGAAAGGTATTCTTAAAGAGGTCCTATGCAGAAAAGGTGAGCAAATACACAGCAAGTATTTCAAGGGCTGCAGGACTCCTGGCTTCCTCTCTGCTGCAGGTGCCTGGCCCTAACCAGCACTAGGTTCGGTCACAGCAAAGGGCACGTCCCCATCAGGCCTCATCTCTCAAGGCAGCTGTTCACAGAGTCTCCGCTGCTGTGTTCCCCCTTCTCATGCATGACAGAAATATATGGTTTTCAGTATAATGGACCTCGTGCATGTAAGTAATAGCTTCCTACTTGTCTGGCTGTAGTAAATAATTCCATTTTATATTTATCTGGCTTCTTCCTTAGCTGGCTTGTGTAAGGTCCCCAGGACAAAGGCACAGGAATTGCCGAAGAATGCACTGGTACTGCATTTGTTATTCATTCAGGCATATACTAAATTCAAAAGCTGGATTTACTAAGGCAGTTTCCAGGGCACACCACTAACAAGTACCGTAAACTGTTAACCAACTTACTTCCAGAGCTCTCACATCCTAAGCAAGCAGCTTCTGCTCTAGGGCAGAAATAGTGCCACATTGTCAGGCCTAGGACAGGCCACTCTCAGCAGTTTCAGTGTGATCATCACTGTTATGTATCATTTTGCTACTAAATCTCAGCAGGAAGATACGGAAGTACAGAATTCACACTGTTCCCTGCCTGCCACTTGGAGGGAAACTCCCTAGCTGTAGTCACAGAGAAGAAAAATGACATCTCTAGCATTCAGCAAGAGTAATTTACATTTTGAGAGGTTAGTTCATTTCTGGTATATTTGTTTTTAAAGAGAATTACACTGTTTCAAAATTATCAAAATGAGACATTTTGATTTCCTCAAGCAGGACTCCCTCCTCCACTCCCCAAATCATCTTTTCAAAACCATTAACAAAACTCTTGTCTTTCACTGATTAAAGAAGGAGAGCAGAAGGGGCTCTACGATGCTGTTCTTAGACACAGCAGCCAAGCATCGTGCTCAGTGCTACTGCGGTATGTGAAACGTGGGTGAACATTTCAGCAGGTTCCCGGGCAGCACCTCAGGACGATGCATCGTAGCCGGATTTGTCTGCAAAGCAGCTCCCGCTACCCTTTACCACAGCGAGCAAACACGACATATATTCTGTGTGACAAGAAGGGAATGACTTTGCCTTTGCATAACTCTTCCGCTGCCCTGAAAGTACAGTAGATCAAAGGGGTCTTGGATGGCTCGTCTATTCAAACAGAGGTATTAAATAGATATATTACTAATCTGCCATTCCTTGTTCATGCTTCATAACTTGTTAGAACGTCTTTCTACTGACTGTATCCTCTTTTGTTTTTTTTCAAAGATATTAAGAGCAGAAGCACAGCAGGACTGCTTACATGCATACCAAACACTGCATACGCTTGCCATTTTCATTTGCTCACTTGTCATATTCACAGTGACTTCAAAACCTGCAAGGAGGGGCCCATTTGTGATGCTGGAGCCACAAAGAAATTCAAACACCTAAAACAAAACATGTGCAGCTAATTAAATTACAGAACAAGAAGTAAAACCTCCAAATCACAGATAATGACGCTCTTCTTCAGACAAGTGTATTAAGGTACGACATAAAGCTTCCTCATTATTATAATAAAACGTACAGCATTGTGATTAGCCTACTGGATATAAGCTATGACAGATTTAGGCTATAAAAGATACAATTTACACTTTGGAGGAAAACTATTCAGCTATAATAACAATACTTACAGAGATTTTGTAGGATCACTCAAGTCCAAATGAGGACAATTTGACCAATAATGGTAATTCTGCTGTTTTTATAATTACTTTAACTATACTCAGACACCTAATATTCATAGGAGGCAGGCACAGCAGAACTTCAACATGAAAATGCTATTTAAAAGATTCAAAACTCTAGTTTCATGTTCAGTGCTTTCCATACCAGCTTTTTTTTACTTAAATCTTCTTACAGAAACCTTCTGCCCTGCCAGTCTAAGAAACTTTTTTCTTGGGTTGGCCTCAAATGCTGTTAAAGTTGTGCATCACTGAGATTAATAGCGATGGAAAGGGAGTTGTGAATTTTATTACAAGAACATCCTGGTGTATTGTCTAGGGGCAGCAATTAGGCCCTGACAAGTATTTCTATGTCCTAATTTCTCGTAGCAAAAATTCAGAGAGCTTAAAAGTAGGACTGGGGTAGAATATAAAGCCAGATAACTCACATTTACTTAACCTGAAGATCAAGAGATATGTAGATATCCCCAATATGCACACAAGGAATCCCTCTATTCATAGGAGCGTGAAGTTATTCCTGTGCACTAAAGTCTTACCGAGAAGGAAGTCATGCTGCCATTAATGTTGTTCTGCAGAATTCAGCACACAACTTTGATTTTGAAAGCTCTTTTTTTGCCAGTTCCTCTATTGTCCCCCAAATCCTTTGCAAAATTCATGCAAAAGCAAATCTGCTGGAGAAAGGATTTCATAGCTTACAAGAATGCACCACAGCCATACACATGCCTGCCACACCACGCGGTTCATATGGGGCATATGTATCCCTTCTCCCTCTGCAATAACCCCCTTCTCCTTCACTAATGTTACAGCACTGCCAGGTGGGGGCAGAGGGGAATGAGGAAGGAGAAATACAGACCACTGCCTGCTTTAAACCCATGGCTCGCACATTACATGTTAGTCAGTGAATGAGGCATCAGCACTTGTTGATGTGCGTGAGAGCTGTGAAGGCTCCTGGACTTTTCTGGGGACACCAGTGTGATGTGGGGGCACTGACCAAGAGCGGGGCAAGGGCTAGATGTCACTGGCCACGGCTCTCACAGGACACAGGCAGCTCCATGGGGCAGGACACAGGAGCCAACGTTCCTTCTGGTTGGTTTGGGTCGCTAGCAGGGAGGCCAGCGTGCCAGCTTGCACCAGCTGTGGGGCACAAAGCTGCCATTTGCAGGTAAAAAACTCCAGCCCAGGCCATTTCAGAGCAAAAGAGCCTCTTACACAGACTCTGTCCACTGCTTCTTCAGCTTAGTTTTAAAAGCCAACAGTAACTACTGATTTTCAGCTTACGCTTCCTTTTTTCTTAATTTCAGCTTCATTTTCCTAAATGTGTTGCCATGTACCACACTAACTGGCATTCACATGTGGCCAGCTCAGCTACAGTCCATCCGGATTTGTTGTTTCACACAGCTAGCACAACTTGGGATACCTTGAAAGTCCAGCTGTGTTAGTTAATGACTGCTTGCTAAAGGGAAAATGCATTCGCTGCACAACTGTCCACAGTTCCTTCCTTTTCCACTGGTCTGTGCTAAAGGAAATACAGGTCTTAATTGCTAAAGGAAAGTAGGTCTCAGTCACACTGAGCCGTTCACCTCTCTGCTCCTGCTCTCCTTTAGCCAAAGCCACACAGTGCACTGCAGCCTTCAACTCGCCTGCAGGCCCCAGGCACCCTGCACCCATACACCCAGAAAAACCTCCTCCCAAAGGCTATGTTTGCACCACTGTAATATTATTGTACTAAAAAATAAGCGTATGCTTGCATTAAATTCACTCTAATGCATTCTATAATAAGTTATAATCTATGATACTAAAGCCTCCCTCAGTACTAATATAATTGTTTCCCAAATCTAAGGTACAACTGGCTGCTTATGAGACATGTTTGCAGTGCAGGCAACAGCTACAAGGTGTTTTGCAGGAGCAGAGATGAAGTGATGTGATCCAGGGTTATGCGGGCAAATCATATCTCATGTTAGCACCGAGCCAGAGAAAATTGCTTCCTCTGAAAATTAAGTTATGGGAGTCTTGTAATTTCTCTAACCTGGTGAGCTGAAGTTACAAACAAACACAGACCTTGCAAATAGGCTACCAAGCCAGCACTCTGCTCCATTTCAGTATGTCAAAGACCACAGTCCATTTCTGAGATCGAGATTAAGGCCTTTTCCACCTGCATCTGGGTAGGTGGTAGTTAGGGAGTAACTGAAGTAGATTAACATAGAGCCATCTTTGAAAAAAATCTCTAAAAACACTGACAAGAGAATGACTTTTGCCCAAGGCAAGCATGTGGTTTGTGGCATCTCCCCAAACACTTCTCAATCTGTCCATTTTCCCCTGCTAAAAGCATCTCCTTCATGAGCACAGCTGTATACAACAGGAGATCAGCTTAGAAATTCAAGGCACATCAACCCAGAGCAGCAATGTAAAACTGATTTGGCAAGCACTGTATTCACCAAGCAGGTCCGGGTCCAACTCAGGCTCCCACCGACCTCCACGGGCTGAGAACCAGGCTGGAGGAGTGCACGGCAGAAGGTGCCCCGGCAGGGAAACATGACCAAGGAAAGCAGCAGGCACCCATGGACGGGAAGGCAGGCTGTATTCCGGCCCGTATCCACTACACGATTTGCACACAATGAAGCCCTTGCCCCTTTCCTGGAGAACTCTCCAAGGCTTTACTGCTCAGTCACGGAAAGGTCTGCAGCAGACCGGATGTGCAGCAGCTGTGACCTCCTGCATTTCCCTGCCTAGTTAGGGAAAATGCCTCCAGATTTTCACATTACCCAATTCAGATTTGCATCTTCTGGAAAACAACCCATCTAAGCAGCAAACAAACAGCCATATCTTAATTTACGGACCTATCAAACAATTTAAAATGCCTGGGGAAAGAGAGAGCAGAATATCTGACCAAATTTCAACCAAATTTTAGCACACTGAGTAGTATATTACACCATAGATCACAGCCCTGCATTAAGTACAAATGGCAGAATCCAGGTTCAATAACTCTATTTTAGAACCTGCAACCACTACTAAATAAATAATTCAGCTAATCAAACATTTTTAGCAGACTTACTCAGCCAGATTATTTGCACAGCTCTGAACTGCCTGGTGCTAGTAGAATGGACTTAAACACTCAGAAAGTAATCTTTTACTTTCAGTTTTTAGAAATGCTTGTGAGATGACACAATATTTAGCAAGCTACACCTAAGACTGTTATATAATGCTTTTACATTTTAGAGCACCATTTTATTCTGCATACAATAATTTTATCTTTTTTCCCCCTAAAAATGACAATTGATATTATATGTTATTACAATGGATGAAATATTCATTTTTCTTTCATGCAAATGGTATTTCCAAATATATTAAGAATTTTGACATTTTGTTACAGGTCTCTCATTGCTAGTAGTATTCATTACTACTTAACTGTACGGAGAACAAAGAAGGAAGGAAGCAATCCACCTTATTAAATGAACCCATAAATCTACTATATTAAAATTAAACTCAAGCCATGAAACACAAATATATTTCACTTGAAGGAAAAAAAATGGAGGAGGAGGCATAGACGTAAAATCAAACTAAAAGAAATCACACAAGAAGAGAAGTGATAATGAAATGAGTAAAGGCATAATAATAATAAGCGTACTGGCCTATACGATAATGAAATGAGTAAAGGCATAATAATAATAAGCGTACTGGCCTATACTCAGCATTGACACAGGAAATGCCTTAAAATCTACACAGAATTGCAAGGGCAGGGACAAAATTCCATCTACACAGCATATTCTTGAGAACCTAGAATCCAGAGAGAGTGCAGAACAGTTAATGGGAGGATGTGAAGCTAGAGAAGGTAGTTAAGTAGCATAATTACCTCACGAAAAAAAAGGCCGACTGCAGGTTGCTAAAAAAACCTCCAAGTTTGTACCAGGTTCCTAGGAATTAAACACGGCAAGTTTTGCAGAGTAGAATTTTCCTCCTGACCTGCTCTAAGCTCACTGCATCCCTAAGCACACGGGCACCAGGAAATGTTTAACTGTATGAATCTCATGCAGTCAGCATTCTTGGTATTACTGGTGTTACTTCTATATAGAAGTTTTTCTCCTTATTTAATACGATGATTTCCAAAAGAAACACATGGGGCTTTGGTTTATGAGGGATGATCTTACAACTCCTCCAGGACGGCTGCTTGGGCTGGCAGTGGGATACTCATAGGATGAAACTGAACCCATGTATGAATCATCCACACTTCATCTCTCCACGACGTGTCCCCAGAATAACACAGCTCCAGCTGTGAAGTTTGATTCCAGATGCCTCTGAAGTTCAAGGCTGTCCTGAATATTTAGGTTCAGTACAGTTAATATTTGTCTAATATATCTTGATAAATTGTTAGACTCAAATGCAACTTTTTGTAAAAACTACAGGAATGGCCTATTTCACGGCCCAAGTCCACACATCTTTAAAATAAGGCAGCTTACGAGTGGCAGCGAACTGCAGCAGCAGGATGCTGGGCTAGAAGCAACCGCCAGACCACATTAAGTTAATAATGTGCTGCTAGCAAGAACATTTAATTGATTTACAGAGCAGCTCAATATATGATCACTGTGCTATGAGTAAAGCTATAAGGTGGCCCATCAGCTCTTAGCGTCATTCCCAAGCCTATTAATTAGTTTAAGGCCTTCGGTGTCCACTGTTCAGATCTAAATCAGTTGTTTCCCATTACACTGTAGTCCAAACACTGCAGGCCCATAAAAGCAGGCATTAATACTTCTATCAGTGGGGTTTCTGGAAGTCAGCTGTGATTATTATAGATTAAATCTTCCTAATCCTTGCAAACAAAAATGATTAGAATACATTGAAACAGTAACTCAGTGAGAATGTTAAACACCAGAGTATGTTACAATAGTTATAGAGTATGTTTATTCCTCCTGATAGGAATTAATATTTAAGATCAATCTATGGCAGAAAATATGGCATAGCTTTTCAAGTAAATTCAAATATTGACGGATATCCAGTATATTGATAGGTTTAAGAGCCTTCCAAGTTCCTTAACACTACATTTTTCATCATACACATTCTAGACCTAGTGATTCAAATGAAAAATAAACCAGATCATGTGCCCGGCTGAGTAAAACTGACAGCAATATTTGCTGAATTTGTCACATGCATAAAATAATTTTCTATAATTTAATTACTTTTACTAATTATCTATTCAAGCTGAATACATCCCACACAGAATAATTACTGCATTACTTAATGTCATTCTTCAGTTACATTTCAGCATGGCTTTGGTTTACATTGGAAACCAAGACATAAAGCAAGCAGAATAGTATTAAACAAAAATAAGGGCAAAATAGTCACAAATCTAATGCTGTTTACACTCCCATGGAATATAAACAGCATTTTCCTGTTTATTTTCAAAACATGCCATGATTTAAATCTGCTTAACAATGACAAAATAATTTTATTAGATTTTAAATTATGGCCTGCATATGAATCAGACAAGCAGTGAAAAAATACTGCTCTCGCTAACATTTCAAATCATACTTGTTGTGTCACACAAACAACAAAATTTAGAATTTCAGTTTTAAGCTAGAGATACATCATCATATGTGACTTGTAATACCTACAATATCAGAGAGCAGCAATCTTCCAAGCTCACGTCTAGCTCTAAGGTTCACATTACTTTCACTCAAATTCACTTGTCTGATATTTAGCTATTATTTAGTTACTTTTTTTAAAGTGAGAACATCACCACAATAGCAAACACTGCCTTTTCACCAGCCGTGCTAAACAAAATATATTAAACAAGACGAAATCTTATACCTTAAATACAACATAACCGGTTTAGGGGATTCAGTTGCTTTTTGCTTTGATCTATCAGATCAGAATTTAGATTTAAAAGACTAAATATTGATGCTTTTACTAAGAATTTCCCTTATTTTATTAAGAACTACACCAAATAACATACGAGCTATATAAACACACCTTTCCAGTGTTTTATATTATGGCATAAAACATCCAGCTGCCAGAGTGAAACTTAATCCCACACTATCCCCAAGTTACTGCACACCTCGTGCGGGAAAGTAGCTGGGGATTTGGAGGAGAGGATTCTGCACGTGAAGCACCACCTTTCTGACCTGCTCTCATCAGCGCACTGCATGCAGCAGCAAGAGAAATGACATAATTTCATTTTATTACTTAAATGAAAACAGAATTTTTATCACCTAAACGAAAACTGGATTTCATCTGCAGTGAAATCAGCAATTCACCGGGTCAGCACTGTGCTAAAGACAACTAAACCTAACAAGCAGGAGTGAGGATAAAGTTTATTGCAGTATCTCTGAATTACATAGGATATATTACATCCAAACACACTGCTGAAAAGCATTTAGGAAAAGCTTAAAAGAGACAAATTGAAACAGATAAAATCCCATAACCTATTATGGAGTTTAATGCAGAATGTCCATGGATGGCCACAGGTAACTACCACAGTGTGCTAGATATAGAGTCAAAGGCAGCGCTGCTAGAAATGCTTTTAAAACTAGGTCAGTTTCGGGGATACCAAAATAAAATACTCCGAAACAGAGACTATCATAAAGAATGTGATTACAATTAGCAAACTCTGGGCAATGAAGCCTATTAAATTAGCGCATAGAAGAACCTCAATCTACTATCCCCATTAAAGTCAATGAAAAAATATCTACTGAGAAGAGTCTTATGGCTTGATTCTAGCTACAACTTCATTACGCAAAGCACCGAGCTGACACAGTGAGCAAAAATCACACCGCAGCACTGGCACCCAGCAGGTCAGTACAGGCAGGTACGGGGCTGTTCTTCCTCCCATGCAACTGCAGCTCCTGCTCACGAGGCGCTCCGAGAGGCTCCAGGACGCTGGAAAGCCAGCGCTCCCGATGGGGTGCCCTGTCACAGTCTGAGCGAAGGGAAACCTCATGGCTCCAGGCGTCACTTCTGACATCAGAAGTGCCCATTATGCCCTGTAGCTGCTTCATTTGGGGACACCAATGAACAGTTACACTGAATATCCATGCACCTACGGAGGTTCAGGCAAAGCCTCTAAATAAATGACTATTTTTAAGCTCCCCGCCATCTTTGCAGCTGACGTTCTCTTTTAGGAGGCTGAGTGGTTTCTGCTTTACAGCCTTGAAAAAAATAGTCACAGAGCTTGACAATCATTTTGACGTTGCTGCAGTCTATAACACTGATGATAAGATGCTTCTCTTAAGATGTTCTCTTCTCCACCTGACTGGAGCAACCCTGAAACCTGAAGGGGCTTGCATACGATTCCACGTGCTTTCCATCACCACCTTCTGCAACATAATTTACTGTCTTTCACTCTAAGGATTTATTAATTTGATCAAGGGCAAAGGATGTGTAGCATGTTCCACCAGTTAATAAAGTTTATAAAGCACTAGGGGATTTATTTGGATGAGTATCACAGCAGCATTGCAAGACTTAATCAGTCCAAAGCCAGCTGCTAATGCCAGAGAGATGTAAAACTCATTTAGAAATGAGAAGGGGTGGCTGAGCAAGCAGACAAATTTGAAAAGTTGTATTATGAGACTTTTAACCTGAGAGTGTCAAGATTTTTCAGGCTCAAAAGATAAAAAGTACTGCAAAATGCAACACAGCTGAGTAGTTTAAAGGATACTCTGATGCTGAGGATGTGCTCTGCTGACCATAAGAATATATAAATGGTGGAGGAAAGGAATCCCAGCAAAGAAGACTTTATCCAATGAAAAATATTTAAACACTGAATCTCAGTCAACGTTGTCACCAGCAATTACAACAGAAGTGAATAAATTAAATAGCTTTACAAAAGCAGCGTGTTATCAAACGACAGAAAGAACTATGCACAAGCACACACACCCACTACAACTGTGAGTCCAGAACAGTTCTAGAGCCCTGAGGCTGGCAGCAGATGGCAACTTAGTAAGACCATATCCCTGTGTATAACAGGATTGCCTTAATGTCAGTAAAGCAGCAATACCTAAAAGGAGCAAACAAATAAAAGCACAATGAAGTGCAATGAACTTCGCAAGCCCACTGCTGTATGTTTTTGTCGGATGGGGCAATGTAACAAGTGTTATCACACTGCCACCTAGCGCAATGCCACGCGTGGAGGCGGCGGCCGGTGCCTACCCACGCCACAGCCACTCGGGAAGGCCCCGCTCAGCACCCGCCCGGGCAGCAGGCTCAGAGAGCGGCAGCAGCTCCTGTCACTCCTGCAGCTCTGAGCAGCAGCCTTGCACTCTGCCATCACGCAGCTGGATCACACGTGTGCCCCCAGAACAAGCACAGGAATGCAACTCCACTAAACACTTTGTGGAAACACGTCCTCCGGGCACATACACGCAGCTCTATGTCCCTCCCAGGCTGCGAGGATTGTGCAAAGGCGCTTCACATTCTTACTACATCCACCGCCACTCACCTTTTGCAGTCAGAGCTCTGCGGGGCCTGAGAGATCCAGGCTCGATACCCTGCTTGAACTACACAACTGGCTCCTCTCTCAGGGAGCCTTGGGCTGGCAAGCAGAAAGCACAAGATCTCACCCGCCTCATGCAGCAGCAGGCATGACATTTTCTGCAGAGGCAGCAGGGCAGGGGAGCACTAGCACACCAGCTGAGAAACCCCTGCGCTGGCCCCATTGCACTGGGGCTTACAAGGAGCACAAAGCTGGTTGCAGGCTCTTAATTTTGGCCAGCTCTGACCCAGCTCTCTACAGAACATGCCATTGCTGGATACCGCAGTGTGCAAGTTCCACACTCTGCATCTAGGAACTCTGGAGTAGCCCAAGGCAGTGCAGAAGAGTTTGAAAAAACAAAGCTCTTATTTGTTTGGTGTTGGGTCCCTGAAAGTACCCTCTCTTGATCCAGGGAAGAAATGCAACATTTTCATTCTTCCCCAGGTCCTTTCACCCAGACATTCTGTATTACAGAGGTCCCACATAAATCCCAAGCCCTGTTTTCCCATGCAAGGCTCCTTACAGCCATATTACAATAGCTTCGATTGAAATACAAGCCAAGTGAGTAATTGCAGGCTTTTTAATTTTACAGTGTCAGTTTGTCATTGTAATGGATATGTTGGAACATGAAGGTTTTTAATGAATTAAAGGAAATGCATATTTAGAAAGACTTGAAGCTCTCCATCACAAGCAACCTGGTGATGGACACACAAACATAAGGGAGGGAGAACAACTTTCCAGCAACCCAGACCCTCCATAAAGCTTCACTCTTCTGTACTTACTTTCGACAGGCCCTTTCATCCATACATGTCCATAATGCTGGAAAAAAATAAAATAGAACTGAGAACTAATTTTACCATAGAATTGGGTGGAAAGTAAAAAGGAAAATGTTTAGTTAATGTCATTTGTTCCCTCCAACCCACAGCACTTCATCTTAAAAGAAGCAATGCTTGCATTTCAGGAACGTTTGTTTACCCTTCTTCATCCTGTTTAACTGTATCACCATCTCTACGCGTTTCAGAACAGACACAGTGAGAGGCACGTTGTAGCGGGAGTGCTAGAATATCGTTTTTATTCTGCTAATGAGCAGATCTAATCATGTTTCAATTACCTCCCTGATAAGCAGAATAAACCCAAGCATCACTCAAGAAACTGATGAATTGTAAGTATCTCCTCAGTGCCTCAATACTGTGATTCATGATGCATACTCCAAACAAGCAGGAAATCATTTTGAACAGTGGAAATGTATTGTTAAATATTTGTTGTTATTTAAAGAACAAACAGCAGAGCAAACTAATCATCAGGGACTTACACACATAATACAATAGCAGTATCGGTTGGCTGGGGATATGTTATAGGAATAAGGGACCCATTTCCACAGCATCTCTACTACTAGTCTTTTAAAGCCACAACAGGGAATAGAACTCCAGTAGCACTGCTGCAGCTATACCAGAGTATTTATGTATTGCGGTCATTACTAGTAGCAATTATTCATCAAATAACATGTACCACATGTACTTAAACTGCGTCTTCTGTCCATGTTTGATATTCCAAATGTCTCTATTTATGGACTTGCATTCGCCTCATCAGTGGGATGGCTATGCAGCCATCCAAAGTGCTCCCTGCTTCTTCCAATTGTCTGCGTGCCCACGCTCTGTAGTTGAACTGAATTTAATGTAGAACATCTCCTTTTACTTCATGAAAACTACATGCACATGTGTACACACAGAGTAGCAGATGAATGCAATTCATACAGAAATGAATGCAATTTTTATCCTTTTCTGGGCATTTGAAAGGGAACAGAGTTAAAAAAAAAAAAAACTCCAACTGGAAAAGGCAGAAGACAAGAAGACACTAAGCTGCTTAGTGAAGCGGTAACTCTTACCTAGATGTCCTCAGCAGTTTGCCAAGCTGCATCGTCAGAAAGACTCTATTTTTTTTCGTGATTTTAACTTAAATTCTCATACATGACAAGCAACCTGCAATTCATATAAATAATAGAAAAGGGGAGGTATCCAGTGACTTTGACATTCCAGCCCCAATACAGTAACTTACATCCTAAAGGTTTTAATAGCCTTTCCTTAGCTTTCATGCACCAGCCTTTAAGAAAGTGTGTCCCATTGCAAACGGATGCATTTGACCTGCAGATTTCCTCCTGCTTTCTTGTGTCTGCGTTTGGGAATCAGAAACATGCATCTTCTTTCCATAGGGCTCCTCCCACACAAACAAAGCATTCCACAAACGATGCCATTCTGCTATTTTCTATCCCCATTGCAAACCCTGCTTTTTGGATTTGCCATTCTTTATTAATAGCAGTTTCAACGCCACTCCACAGCAGCCTGCAAATTTCATTTCAATTGCTATTTACTCACATTGATGATTATGTTGAACAAGACTGCAATTCAGCAGGCACTTGTGCAGCCCCTTGATCTGAAGGATGCACAAAGTACAACTGCCTTCAGTGGGGGCAGGTGGAGCAAGGGCAGCAAGGCCTAAGGGCTGAACACAAAGCAGGTTACTGGATACTGCCATACAGTCACACTAACTGCTTTACTTGTCATGATTACCCAAGGTTTTGGACTGCCAAAATGTCCAAATCCACACCCATCAGACCAAGCACTCTGAACGAAACTGTTCCACACAACATTTGTTAAAATTCAGAACAATCCTCTCACAACTACTGCTTTTGTGACTTTTACAAAAATATCTCATTCCGCCAATCATTTTTATTTGGCAAATCACTTACAACACACAATGGAAATAAATATAATTCAACAAATATATCTCTGTTCACTTGCATATGTTTTTTCTGAAAGAAATCAGTGCTTTTCCCAAAAGCATTATGTGTTTGATAAACATAAATTGACTCTGCTTCCATTTTGTAAGAGAGGGATGTATATTAAGGAATAAAAATGCAGGCAATTGTTCCTCCTGCTTGCTATTCATTGCTCGAATACCAAAAGTCTCCTTATGAATAACATGAATTGATGTTCTTGTCAGTAGCAACAATATTTACAGAATGTATGTTATATTAAAGAGGAAATTGAAAGTAAAGATGTGATTCCACTAAAAGAGATATTGAAACATGCAGACTATCTCACCCAAACAAAGTCCGCTCACCTTTTGTCAAGATTTGTTTTGCTTTGTATTCATAAGCCTTTTGTATTCCATGTTCACTATTTAAAACAGCTGTTATCTGCCAAAGTGGGTCTTTGCAGACAGTTGTGATATCATAAAGAAACAAACAGAAAATTATTATAAAGCACAACAAAATGTGGCATTTTTCATAAGCAATATAAAGTTTCCACCATACAACTCTGAGGGTGTTTGCCATGAGAAACTCAGAGGAAAACATCCTGAAACTGAACCACAGAAATAAAGAGCTAGTCTGATTCATTAAAGTCTTTCAACGTAGCTCAGAAACATCTCCATGCCCCATTAGCATAGCAGCTACGTGTCAAAGAGCATTGTTAAACTGACATAGAGCCAAGCATAGTGCAGACGGCAAAGCACCCATCAACATCAAGCATGGGGGGAAACCCCATGTGAATAAATACAGATCCAAGCTGGTGGAACTACGGTGTTTTATTCCTTCCCAAAATTCTTTTTATTTAAAAATAAAGTCATTTTCCTTAAAGCAACTCCTGAACTCATGAAAGGAGAAAAATGAAGCACTCGCTATGTAGTTCTTTAGATAGAAAGAGGCAGAAGGGATAAGATATATTTTTTTTTTATTTTACCCCACTAATATATATATTTCATGGCACACACAGACACACACAAAATGAAAGTTCTTACAAAAAATAGCCACAAATGCAAAAAAATTCCTAGTGATGCTGAATACAGGTAGTAATGGCCACCAAGGAACAGAAGGATGGTGCTTTTAAAAGGTTTTTCTCATACAGTTACATTGAAGGCAGACAATTATGCAAATAAAACAGAAAAATCTGTAGAGGAAAATACTTTTTTCCTCACAGGAATGAAAACAGTATTAACAATACGGCTCTGGGGATTTTGATATTAAGCACTACTAGTGACAAAAGATAAAAACAGTAATTCAAATGCCTTTCAAATGTCTTATGCATCCATTAATATTCTTTTATCCTAAATTTTAATTTCTCATTTCTTTCCTGAATGAAGGAGGCAAATAGCTTAGGCAGAGGGAGGAGGGAGGGAAGGCAAAGAAAACAAACCAAATGGAACAGGGATCTGCGACAGGTAGGAAAAAGTCATGCTTCAAGCCAAGGCAGCTGCAGCAATTTGAATGTATTTACATTGTCACGTAACTGAAGGACTAGGCCACGATTTTGGGATCATTAGACAATTTCCTAGAACTGGCAGTCAGGGCTTCTAGAACTCATGGCTATTCTTGGAAAACTGGATGGATGTTTAAGACACTCCTCTGCTTGGACAGTGCACAAGATGCAGAAGGCAAATGGCAGGGTAGCTACAGTCAGTGCAAGATGAAGGCAACAGAAGACACTCTTTTGGTTTGCAACTCCTCAGCTTATACCATAAATTGGGAATCGTGTGGGGGAGGAGGTTGTTTCTTTTTTTCCCCGCTATTATATACCCATCCACATTTCATTTGCTGCTATCTCTCTCCTATACATAAAAAAGCCATTTTCCCAACAGAAACAATACAACGGCCTTTCTTAAAACTTACTTAAAACACCCAACAACCAGAAATCCATATTGTAACACACATTTGGAAAGGATATTTGCCAGGACTTTGCATTTACCCTAAGTAAAAATTGAACACGGTCAAAAATAGTTCCTGGCAGAGAGAACATGACTCCTAACTTAGCAGTGCATTTCTGTTTTATCAGACCCAAAATCTGCTTTATGAAAATCTGATTCCCCTCCTACGATGCTTCTGACCAGTATGTTCTGTTTCTTTTCAGTGAAACTTAGTATCATGCTGTGGTTTCACGTTGAGATGAAAATTGGAAAATAGGTATACAGGTTTATTCCGTCATCTCAAACATCTGTTTTTCCCTCGTGAAATTTTAATCCACTTTCCATACTTTCAACACTAACAGCTTCTGACAAACCTTTCTTCCTCCTGAATATCCCATCCTCATAAATGACCTTATACTATATCCACAGTATAGAGCAAGAATTTATTTTCTTTTATTGCACTGTAAATAAAAAGGAAAGTAATGGCCCATTATTAAAAAGGGCTTTCCTCCCATTCTTTCTAAGTCTCATTAGGAGTAACAGTTTCTTCTTTCTTTTACCTTTTCATTCTGATCTACAGGTGCAGTCCTATTATATCTCTTGTGATGCCTTTGGGCATAACATTTTAGCTCAAACACACACATTCCTTCAGCCAATGAAAGTGATTTAATTTAGTAGCTGCAGGCAGAATAAATTAAATAAAGTATATAATAACACTATTCCTACTCCTCTGGACAACGGAAATTAATATTCTCGGTCTGACACTCAAATAAACAATTTTATCTCACTACAATAAAAACCCATAGTTTTATACGTTTAATTACTAAATATTAAGATACTTTCAATGACAGTATTAAAACAGAATAGGTAATTATTTCTTGCAGAGAAAAGACAGACACACAGTTCTCTTTTTAAGAACTGCACTATTTGTGAGTAACAGTTTTCTAGCACTGGCCACAGAATTTCTTTCTTTACCTGTAGAATAATAATAATAATAAAATAATCAACAACAGCGTAAATACTGATCTACACTGTTTCACAAGTATGTCTCCATTACTGACTTCATATTTCCAGGAGCAATAAAATATTCCTTAACAGATTTCTTGGCTTCTGTGTTAGAATTTGCATTTCTGATAGAAAGAGCTACCCACCACAAGCAAGAGAGTGCAGGGATCTTCTGCTAAGCAACCCCAGCAGCTGATGGAATTTCTGAGGCACCCACTGACAGGTCACGCAGGCCACAGGCTGCATGGCAGTCACCATCCTGCCACCAAAGAGGTGCCAAGGGGCTAGAGGAAACACAGCCTGTCCAGAATGAACTCAGTGGCCCCTAATGCTGTTCGCGGTGAGCAATTCTCTTAAATTTTGGTGGAGACCATCTCTTCAGAGTACTGTAGAAGCATCTCTTCTATTTCAGATTATGTCACTTACAGCAAGTGAATGAACATACTTTTTTTCCAGGCTCTGAAACAGATTTAAAAAAATAATTTCTCTTTTAATTAAAATTAAATTACCCACTCTCCAGCAGGTGGAAGGACACTGCCTGCGGGAGCCTTTCTTTTAGCTAAAAACTTGTTTTATACAATCAGCATGACAATTAGTGAGCTCCTTCCTATTAAAAGAAACTCATAATTGTTATGTATTTTGGTGACTGATCCATACTCATGAAGCAATTAAAAATGTAAAAAACAGCTTGCGAACCTCTTAGAATAAAAACTTCACTATGAATTTTGAGGAAAGGTAACTGACAATTACCTTTGACTAAACTCTAACACTTCAAGTTCATCTATATAGCACCGGAAAATGAAAACAATTACTGGAAGTCATACATTGTTCTTCACTACCTGTCAAATTTCTCTTTGCTGTTATTTAGATCAAGTAAGAACTTACCTCAGAGTCTGTGCCATTTCACACGTGGCCTTACAAAGAGGCCAACTGAATTACCAAGTTTTGCAAAAGATCTGAATAAAGAAAACACCAAATTCCCCTGCATGTCTCTACAAGTTGCAGTGATGATACTCTTTCCATGAGGGCTTCTAATCTGCTTATCATGTCCATGAAACCCTGTTAGTCACATGGAGAGATGCACTTCTGATAAGCAACTGGAAAGAAAATCACCTTTACTCAAAATCAAGGATTAACAATAGATCTGAAATTGTTATAAAACAAGTTACTTACTATTTTTGATTCTACCAAGTTCTCATGCCTCACAAATTATCCAGTAATTTCTAATTTTGAAAGTGAAAAGAACGGCAGAAGGATGACAAGAGGTAGAAGACACATCAACTGTTTGCAGGATTTCTCTTATTCATGGAAATCTCAAGTGAAGTTCTGCCTAAGTTAAGCTTGATGAGCTCAGTAGTGCCAGCATTTCAGTCCTGCCCTGCTGCCCTGAACTCCATCTTCTGGGGCTCATGCTGTTCCCAGCTGAGGTGCCACTTTGTTCCCAAGCAAGTCACAGTCCTGAGGCTGACCTCATTCCTTCAGGCATAAAAAGAAATAGTTTCTCCTTTTGTCACGGCAATCCAGTCTAGTATTTATAGGCTTCACTATAGTGCCAAATCATTTGACAGACCCAAATGATATCACTAGTCACTGAAATACCTACCTTTTTTTGACAGATAAGAAAAGGATCAAGAGCTGGACCAAATTCACTTGCCTCAGAAGAAAAAAGCAGACTTCAGTGGTAGCTGTAAAATCATGGAGCATGATCACATAGTGGTTACTACACGGAGGGGAGGTCACTGTCCTGAAGGGTGTGAGCACAACCACACTACTCTTGTACTTCTGTGTAAATCTGCCAGGAGTTTTGTGTGAGTTGACCTCCACGATTTATTCCAAGCGTTTCATTTTATGTTCTCATATCAGACACACTCTTCTGCCAGCATTAATACTGTCAGTGCGCTGTTTAAGAGCAATTCCTTCAAAATAATATTAATTTTAACATTTAAATGTGTGTTTCCCTATCGTATTCCTTCCCAATTCCACTTTTGAAGAGGAAAAAAATTATGCTATTTCAGCCTTTTTGTTCTTTTTTTTTTTTTTTTTTTTTTTTTTTTTTAGCACATGGAGTATTTTTAGGCTCCTCTCTTTTCCCTGAACAAAGAAGAGTGCTTATAACATTCATTTTTCTTTAAGTTATTTATTTTCTGTTCCAAGCTGCAGAAACAACTCTTGCTGAATATTATTTTTATCTTTCTTGGAGATGGGTGGTTTATTTTTAATTGCTACTTTAGACCAGGATGCTGCTCACCAATGTGCACTATGTTGATTAATTTAAGCTTTTTTAATAAGTAGTACTGATATTTTTTTTTCTCCAGGAAAAGGAAGTCACAGTAGAGACAGAGATCAATTATTAATCAGCATTAACCCAAAGTTAAAAATAAAAACAAAAAATAAAGTATCTAGAGACTTGAGTGCTCAGTTCTGAATGAATTTATACCAGATCATACTTCTCCCATAAGAAAAAAACTCTGCAAGGAAATTAAAGCACAGCGAGATGGAAGCTTAAATCTTTAGAGACATTGAGGTCCTTTATTTTAATTCCAAGGGAGGAAAAAAAAAAGGGGGGGGGGGCAAACAAAATAACTAAATACATTATAACAAACAAGCAAAGGACCAAACAACTTCGCACAGAAAAGCAAAGACCATGGCCAGCTCTTCCAAATACTAAACTCCAGTTATACCAAGACTAGTTGTCTATCAAAGTTCATAACTTAGTCTACTCACAAAAGTACAGGATCCTGAACTCAGTAAAACATGTGGTATCATACACAGATTTCAGCAGATGAAAGGTATGGCTTAAAGTAAATATATGCTTTGTAATCCCTGCAGTTCTACTTAAAAGATATGAAGAAGTAGATATGCAGATATGAAAACCTTGAAAAAACCTTCTCAATCCTATACGTTCATTACACAGATCATAGAGAAGAGCTCACAAACATCCATAAACTAATTTATAGTCTCTTCTGCTAAAAAGAAGAGTATTGAAAAAAGCCAGCACAGAAGTGCACTACAAATGTGATTCAGTGATGCTGCATTTACCATATGATGTAAAGCATAAAACTAGCTTTTAATTCTAATAAAAGGTACTGTTTTTATTCTCTACTTGCAAAAGAAAATTAAGATATAATGTAACACTGAAGAACTTTCTAACTGAGAACGAAGTCAGTATACAGTTAAGGGCACACTCATTTCTATGAAGGCATAAGGAAAAAGATAGTAAAACAAATCTTAATCGGAAAGCTAACTCTACTTAAGAGTTTAAATTATAACATGGCACGTCAGATTTCCCAACCCAGACATGCTGAGCAGCATCAGCAACCTGAGTAGAGTATGGGTGGCTACAGCGCCAGTGCCACGTGCAGAGTGCCCTGCGCAGCGCCTGCCGTGACACAATGCAGGGCAGCCGCCTCACCCATGCCGAGGGGTCACCTACCCCGGTCCCCATGCAGCAGCCGCACAATGTGCAGGCAGCACTGAAGATTGTTGCACAAATGACATCCTGCACCTGGAAGTACGTTAAAGCTAACACAGTCACATACACTCCTGGGATATCCTACTGTGCTACTGTCCTACTCTGCCTTTTCAGTGACTTCCCTTTGTGCACGATTATTAAAATAAGCCACTTTTTTTTGTTGTTTTGTTTTAACAACCATAGAATCAAAGCAACTTTCATTTTAACAATGTAATCAGTAATTTTCTCTATTTCCCTTCTCCTGGTCTCCTCAGACCCTTCTCCTAGCCCGCTGTCAAATGCAGCCTTTCCCTGTGGCTCTCTGCAGTAATAGGGGAATCGTCTCCTCAAAGAACAGCCCTCCTGAACTTTCACTGCTGTGCAAACCAGTTTGGAGAGCTTATGCACATAACACAAGATGACCTTCTGTTCAAAAATATTGTCATTTTAAATTTAAATACATTATTTTAAATTCAGAGGTAATAATGCATGCTGTATTTTCACCCTATTTCTGATATTAAAAGAGAACGTTGTTATTTCTGGAACATTTTATATGAGATTTGGGATGAAGGTACCCCACATAAATTCATGATCGCAAAAGGGACCTGCATGTTTGCGATTAGCAGAGTTTATAGCTTTAACAGTGCACTGCTTTCACTCTGCACTGTAAACTGTCTGCCAACATTTTGCCTGCTCCTTCAGGCAAAGGGGCCTCTTTACAAACCTAATTTTCAGGATAAGCAGTATTAAATCTATTTGGAAATATGCCACAGCTTGTTCCATTTGTTGAAAGATCCTTGCAAAAGTAGGAACCTCCTCTCCTTAACTTACATAAACCTCATGGAAAATGGGTGTACGATCAATTCCTATAATTTCTCTTAGACTCTGTTATCCAGAAGCAACTCAGCTTCAGTGTGCACTGTCTTATTTTAAGAAAGCTGCAATACTTTGCTGAGTAAAGCTGCAATACAGCAATCCTAGTTTTATGTCAACAGATTTCACTAGTTCATACCTACTTCTCACATCAAGGTTACTAAAAATATGAAAATATGATCAATTCAAAAATTGGAGGAACTCCACTGGAGACCATTAGAAACAGCCTCAAAAGCATGATTATTCTCCTAACCATGCATAAAAAGACAAGAAAACCCTGTTATTTTTCATTATTTATCACTTATTAATTTATTATAGAAGGATCGTACATGAACAGCAAGATGAAAATAAATCTGTACAGTAAATTAGTTTCTATAGGCTACTACTGAAGCAAGTACTTCTTAACAAGCACGTTGAGAAGATTAAGATTAGAGTTTGCAGTTTACTCACTTTATCTAAGTTTTATATACTAATTATTTCTTATTCATACAGCACACAATGGTATAGTTTGAAACCAAGGCCAACTTTCCAGCACACTATTTTTAAACTAGACGTTCCAGACAGTAGCGCAGATTTGGAGCAATGCAATTGAAGCCACAAGAATAGCGTACGTTGCAAACCAGCTATTATTGTTTTCAGAATCAAGTCTTACCATTCATTTTAACCACTCAGATGAAAAAGGACTACACTTAAAGTGTCTTCATGATATGCAATGGGCATGAAGAAACAGAAAAGATATGAAATGTAGATGTTTTCATTACATTAGCTATTAACAGGATGATTCCTAGTTGCCAGCTACTCTAAGCATTAAAAGAAAGAAAAAGCTCTTACTTTACCATTATCAGCCTCATGCTGGTTTGAACTGGGTTAGAAGCCAAGCTCCATTTGCAGGGTATTTCAAATTTAGCTGGAGGCAGTCAACAACTTGAAAACGTTTTGGTTTTGCTTCCATCTGCAGAGATGATAAAAAATACAACACATTTAGTCATGGTACCAGCTATAAATCAAAGACACACACGTGCATTGTCTTTCAAGAGAAAGAAAGCGTCCAGAGACTTTTCAGACCATGGAAAGAGAGAAGGTGTGAGAAAAGGAGAGAGTACTTTTCCCTCAAACTGGTGTTTCTATTGGCTGTCGTTGATGATTCCCCAGGCAATTCATTCAGCCCTCAGCTCTGCCTACCTGAGCAGCCTCTGGCCCCTACTTCATTAGACACCTTTTACTGCCATTTCTGATTTGTGTGATGGGGTCTTATCAATTTCATGTATACCTTACTCTTTTCAGGCATCCAGACAACTACATAAACCTTTTCCATTACCTTTATATTTTTAGTGAATTCACTTTAATTATTTGTCTTTCCTTTCTATGGTAGATTTTCAAATCCCACTCCTCTAGCAGAATGCCTCAACTGCCACAGTGCTTGGGCAATGCACACGAATGTCTAACAGCTTCCAAGCCAGTCCTCGCCTCAGCACCGTGTGAAACATCTCCTTGCCTGGCGCAAACCCCCTTTACTAGGAGCTCACAAGAGACTTGCTTTTTTATCTGGGTGAACTTATTCAGGCAAAACATAAAGAACATCAATGCAAAAATGAAAAGCACATGCAAACCTTGCATTCTCAAATTCAGCAGCACTGACTCTTCAAAACAATAGAGAATAAAAGTAACATAAGGTGGCAAGGACTTCAAGGGAACCCTGCCTGCTGGGAACACCCAACAGCCATCGATTCTTTTGATCGTCAGAAAATCAACTTTGTATATTCTTTGTACGCAACCAAAAACGATTTAACGGTAACCTGCAATTTCTCCCGTAATAGAAAAACACACACCACAGTTTGGGGCGGGGCTGCTCCGCCAAGCTGCTTCGGCTTATGGCGCCTCCCTCCCCCTCATGGCGCCTCGCCCTCGCGTGACGTCGCTGCGTGTCACGTCACGCGCGGGGCGTGGCGCCGACGGGAAGGTCGCCGCGGTGACCGGCGGGGAGCGGGAGGCGCCGCCATGTTGTCCGTGGCCGCGCGCTCCGGGCCCTTCGCGCCCTACCTGTCGGCCGCGGCGCACGCCGTGCCCGGCCCGCTCAAGCCGCTCGCGCCAGCCGTGGCGCCGCGGGCCGCCAGGGTGTCGCTGGAGCCGAAGCGGCCGCTGCTGTGCCGGGAGTCCTTGAACGGCCGCGCGGCCCGCGGCGGCCTCGTCGCCAGCGCCAGCCTCAACGGTGCGGGCCCGGGACGCGGGGGAAGAGTTGAGCAGGAGGGGCGGGTTCGGGCCGGCGCGGAGGCGGCGGGGCCGGGACGCGCGTTACCGGGCCCCACTGTCCCCTCTGCGGTAACGCGGGGATGGCCGCGGAGCTGCGAGCACGGGGAAGGCGGCGGCGGCGGCTTTTGGCGTCGTGGGGGTGTCGGTGCGCGGCAGCCGCCGCCGCAGAGAAGACGCAAGAAGGCACCGTGCCTTGGACTGAGGTTGAGTGATCAGGAGTAATCGGGTGGAGGGTGATGCAAGATTAATTTAACCGATGCAAATGAAAGTTTTGTAAGGGGAAGCAATGGAGGGGTCAGACTGGCACAGGACAAGTAGTTCTCATCATGACTCCTGCTTTGCTGGTCTGGGAGCACTGTTTTTTTTTGGTTTTTTTTTTCCCCTCTGGTTCATGCACTGTTTGGAAAAGCAACAGCCATGTAAAGTTACTCCAAGTAGTTCTCATTGACAGTTACTCTTGGGTTTGCAGAACCTGATTTCCAGCCAAAGAAGGGCAGCTGATCTCCATGAAATGCAGGTGCTGTTTGTACTGATGGCATTCAGAAATTGCGTCTTTTCACTTGCTCATATAACAAGGGTAACAAGTACTTACTAAAGGCTGTGATAAGGGCTTGAGTTATCTATGCTGCCTCAAGATGTATTGAACAAGTACCAATTAATGACAGACATCAAGACTCTGCCTAACACTATTTGTACCTTCTCTGGTAAGGGACATAATGTTGCCCTTGTAAATGAAAAGAGCGGCTTGTCAGAACCCAGTCTGCATTACTGTTGCTTATTACAGGACATCAAATGTGACCCCACTCAGCCTGAGCAAGGTGATACATACCAGGCCAGAAAACAAACTCTTCATGAGAACAAGAGATCTGCATTTGTCGTAGACTTAACATGAGATACTAGAAATATTTCATGAGACTACCCAACTGCCCAAAATTAAGGCCTATTTATATTAATAGGCACACAACTTTGTGCCTATTAATACAATTTTTAAAATGTTACCTTCATTCAAGCCTGACAGAAGCAGATGGACAGTTTTCTTTGTTCAGTTCATCAGTGGCCCTTCCAAATATCTAAAAGACTAATAGAAAAGTTTGGTTTTTTTTTTTGCAATAATTGCCTGATACTCTTTTGCTTGCAGCACCTGCCAGTGTTCGTTGCATCCATAACGATGTCGCAGTCCCCGACTTCTCTGCCTACCGTCGTCAAGAGGTGTTAGATGCCAACAAACCTTCTCAAAGCAGCAGTGAAAGTAGAAAAGGGTTTTCCTACCTGCTGACTGCAACAACATGCGTGGCTTCCGCGTACGCGGCTAAGAATGTTGTCACTGAGTTTATTTCCAGCCTCAGTGCTTCTGCTGATGTGCTAGCACTGTCAAAGATCGAGATCAAGTTATCCGACATTCCAGAAGGCAAGAACATGGCTTTCAAGTGGAGAGGGAAGCCCCTTTTTGTGCGTCACAGAACCCAGGCAGAGATTAGTCAGGAAGCTGATGTTGATTTGTCTAAACTGAGAGATCCTCAGCATGACTTAGACCGAGTACAGAAACCAGAATGGGTTATATTAATAGGTGTCTGCACTCATCTTGGTTGTGTACCCATTGCTAACTCGGGAGATTTTGGTGGTTATTACTGCCCTTGCCATGGGTCCCATTATGATGCGTCTGGCAGAATCAGGAAAGGCCCCGCTCCGTATAACCTTGAGGTTCCGGCTTACCAGTTTGTTGGCGATGATTTAGTGGTTGTTGGCTGAGTAACAAGGTGCTTGCTCACTTATGTGTTCCCATGAATGTACTCTGCAAAGAAGTAACTGAGATTCTGGAATGCTGTAAAATCAGGTGACCGTGTTAGGTGGCCAGATTCTCAAATAAAAACGTTTAAATATTTGCTTCTGTTAAGTTTTAATAAAACTTGAAGTAAGTGAACGCTTGTTTCTGACTTACTATGGAGTGCTGATTTCTAATAGAAGTGTCTGGTTCCGAGAGAACCCACAGCATCCCAAAAGTGTGTCCACAGAGCCCTCCTGAAGGGATGCGCATTTAAGACACATGCAGAAGTAAAATAACATTTTTCATACCATATGTTTCCATTATTTTTTAACACTTACTGCACTATGGCAAGAAACATCTTTTAGAAGATGTTGAGTAGCTTCCAGCAGTGGTTGGAGTCAGTTTAGATTCCTACTAGCTGTAGTCATTTTCCTTCTAGTCTTGTTATATTTCAAAACAGTGAAGAGAATCATAAATGAAAAGCTCCTAGGAAAATAACATTGTTTTACGTTGTTTAAAGGCAGTATTTCACTGTTTAGCTGCCAGATTGGCAGTGTAATTTTATGGTGATAGGGACAAAGAACAAATGTGTCATGTTGTAATTACAAAATAATTACAAAATAATGAACCTGAAGCATTAATTCACGTTCTTCAGATACCATGGAAATCTTGTGACACTTTTTCACAAGAAAAGCTGAGGAGATAAAAAGGAAAGTTCACATTTTCCACAGTGTAGAAAGATACACTCAGTCCAAACTAATCTGTAATGTTAAGCATAGCAAAGCTTAAGATGCCATATGACAGATTTTAAGATTCAACCATTTGCGTGAAAATAATTATTTCACCCTGCCTATAGATAAAGCTTAGTAAAGGCCCAAACTCTGAAACCTCTTTTATCTTGATAGTGTCTGAAGGCAAGGAGGACAAACAGCCTTAAAACAGTAGGTATTTAACCAAAATTGTTCTTGCTAGTACAAAGTACAGCTAGCAATTACAGAACATGAGGAGAGATAAGGTTTGTTGTTTCCAGAAAACAAAAACTTACTCTCTACTTGTTCACTCATCATTTACTGCTGTTCTGTAAATGCTGTTTTCTTCAACCGCATTATATACTCTTGTCACTTGCAAAACAGAAAATACATGAACTGTACCTTATTATAAAAAGTATCTTAAACAGTTATATTTGTTTTCAGCATCCCTGTAAGAATAAATTTGCATCCAGGCCTCTGGATTATAAAAGGGGGTATGCATTTCGACCTGTGTCACTGCAAAATCAGGGCTGAAACATGAAGGGACACTCAAAGGATAGTCCAGAATTTTAATATTCTTACATTGATGAATAGAATCTGCCTTACCACACTGAAAAATAAATTTTAAAAAAAGGAGGGATAGGACAGTAAAACCATGACAAAAATAAATGCATCTACTTAAGGCATTTCATTTCAGGGCACAATACCAATCATGAGCCAGAGAGCAAGATCCTGGCGTGGTCCCACTAGGTGAGTCTGACAGTGCCCAAGAGCCTGCATGGTTAATCGCTAAGATTAACTTTTACTTAGAGCTGAGGCTGAGGGTCTGCAGAGCCTGCGGAAGCGCAGCCGAGGGATCCCTGCCTTCGGGGTTGCTGTAATAGGGCTTTGCACAGCATGAGTTTCAGCAGCTCTAACTCAGAGAAAATCTTGCTTTACTGCCCAAATGTTGCAGGCACAAACTGTACAAAGCTCCTAACAATTAGTCCCCTTTCAAGTAAAACAAAAGAATTGACTATAACATAAAGGAATTTTAAAACAATGTCAGTTTTCTTCCTCCAAGTGTTGAAATTCAGGAAGTTAAAAGGATTGAGCTCTATAACACCAAAGAATTAACAGTGGCAGCACACTGGACCTTCTACAAGCTCCGTGGTACTTTCATCACAGATTTTATAGTATTAAAGGGCTCAATATACAACTTCTAGTGAAAGGTCAGGAGAAACTGTAAAAAATACAATAAAAAAGGCAAGTAGAATTTCCTGCAAGTGCTGCTCCAGCTGCTGACTGCACAGGTGGCAAGGCCAAGCCTTCCAGCTGCTCCTGCACCACACCCCTGGAAGGAGAGCAATTCCTGAGCGGACAAGCTCGCCACATGAGAAATGGGCTCAAGCTGGACCTGTGCCAGGCAAACTACTCTTAGCCCATGTGCTAGGACACCCTGAGGGTCTTAGTGAGCAGGGGGAGTGACGGGTTTGCAGCTGAGGTGCATAAAGCTGTCAGTAATAAACCTTTAACTGATTCCAGGGAAAAGCTGCAGTACAGAAGCTACAAGCAGCAATCCCTACGCGCAGAGAAAATCCCCCACGGGAGCCGGTATATGTAGCAGCCAACAGGAAGATGCCAGGTCCTGCGGAAATGCCTGAAGCCGACGTAACGGCCCTGCTTAACAAGGCGGAGAACCTCCCTTCCCTCCCTGCTCTTCGGCTTCCCAACACTTTCCAATTATGCCAGAACTACAATGATTGCTGTATTTCAGGTCTCACTAAAGACAGCTATTGCAGTATATACAACAGTAGAACTACAAAAACAAACAAACAAAATTAATGTCCTCACCCATGCCTAAGTTTTCTAACACAGAAAGAATATTTCTCAACTTCCATCGCCTCAAGACACACCACTGATAACAGACTTCTGACCACTCTTAGGATTCAAAACCAGTAATCACTGGCCTATTACATTAATGCTTATATTTTGAGATTTCAGTTCCCGGTTACATAGCAAAGACACTCTTCATCTTCCACCGATCTTGCTAATGGAGGACCTGGCACTACTGTGGTATGGCAAGTATTTTTTCCTACTATAAGTCAAAGAAAAAATTAAATACATCAATGAAAAAGGACAAGAATTCCTCTTAAGTTCTCTAAATCAGGATGTCTTTTGTTCCTACTTCCTCTTTCAAATCTTCAAAAGAGTAAAACGAAGAGTGAATGTGATTCAGTCCTCTCAAGATTTAGAGAACAGATTTATAGATAAACATATATATCTGATCAGATATATAGATTATAGATTTATATCTATAGATCAGATATAGATTTATAAACAGATATAATAATATCAGATATAACAGTAAATATAGTAGATTTATAAATAAAAACATTTCAGTAAATTTCAAAACAGTTGAAATTTATCACATGAAGTAGAAAAATACAAGGCTTTTACATGCTTTTTCTACATTCAGTAGTATGACACAGTACTGATGGCTGAAGTTACTGGCCACAGCACAGTGACTTTGTCCTCCCCCTGCCAGAGAAAAACTGGCTTCCTACAGACAGGCTACAAGGGGGATCAGAAGCCTCACATGTAGCCCAGCTTCGGAAACATTGCTATTTGAAAAATAGCATGGCCACGCAGTTTGACGTCCCACCCGCAGAGCCTGTCACCCTCACACCAAGAACAACCCCTTTACGTACACAAAGGTATCTCAGACTTAAAATGCTCTCATTTCACTTTCCCTAGGGTATTTCCTACAGCAGCTTTTGGTAAGCTGGATATTTGTCCTATGCAATTTTTCAGCTGCAATCACAGTGCCACTTGTCCTGCTCACTTCTCTTATTTAACCTACTGGAAGAGTTATTCTTGGTGATTTCATTTCATTTGACAAAGATCTCGCCTTGTGTCAATCATATTTCAGAAACATTTGTTTCTGAAGACAGGTTCATCTTTTGACAAATAATCTATCCTTACTAATAATTCGTATCCATAGATTTAGGCAATTCTGACACAGAGTCCATAAATCAACAAGCTGCTTCTGCCTGAATTTCTTGTAATAACCAGACCGCTCCACTGAGGTCACTAAAGGTTGCCGTTGCCAGTGCTATTTATCTTCCAGGTTTGTTCTCCCCTCTACCTGTTCGGTTCATTTTACTTCCCAGGCAAACACACCTTCACTTATTCCAGCAGGTTATCTGCTCCGCAGTGGGTACCAAATCCATTCGCCTTTCCTGTGGCCGGGAACAACACGCCATGAGCTCTGCGCGGGGAGGGCACTAAGCACCCACGGGCCCTGCGCTTTGGTTGCACTCGAAATCCCAGCACAAACCGTAAGGACGGATCAATGGGGAATATTTCAGTGTATGGAAGCTGAGGGGCAGCATCACAGCACACAAGCAAGTGTCATCCGGCAGGGACAAGGGGGAACACTTCTGCACTGCGTTCGGGGGTGCCTTGGCACTCCAGCCTAAGTGGCAAAACAAACGTGCCAAGAGCACTAACGAACTGCAGTTTCATCAATGCCAGAATCCTGCCCAAGGACAACATGGCCAAATCGCAACCTCTTGTCCTTCGCTAGGAAACATTTAGCAATCTGAAGGAAAATCTCTTGATTCGTGATTGCACTTTGTCCCCATCATGTTCACGACACTTGAGCCATTTTTCCCTCGCTTTCCCTTACGCAAAGCCCTGCCACAATAGAAACTGCTGGACACTGTGGTTTTCAGCTGCCTTTCACTCATCAGCAATGTATCCGCAGTGTGTTTCTCCCAGGTGAGATATAATCTATTAACAATTTTGGCAGCTTCTTATGTGCTGCTTTTTTGCTGTCTTTTCCTGAGGGAGGTTTAAGAAAATCCTTTTTAGCTGATTTGTATTTGTTTGGACAAAACACTTTTCTCCATTTCCTCCTATAATTTGTTTTATCGATATCAATTTCACCTCTATGAGGAAAAGATATCTGAACAGTGCAATTATTTGGTCTATATATTACAATCCTTAGACTTAGTTGCAAAGCCATTCCAGTTTCCTGGGCAGCTTTTGGAGACATCCACATTTATCTGTTTATGTTTCTATTTTGAAATAAATCACAACAATTAAGACCAAAGTCCTTGCCCAGAATTATCTTTATGCCCTCAATTAACTAATGTTCATAAAAATACTTTCAACTAAGGATCTTAAACACTGCTCTTACTGTTATCTTCTCAGCCGTGTCCCAGTTGCACGGCAGGCTGCACTCAATGACAGACTGCTTTGAAGTCAGGAAACTGCACAGAAAGTCATGGCCTAGGGATGTTTGTGACAACTAACTGTTGTTTTTGTTGCTTTTGCTAAAGCTCTAAGTCGCTCTGGGAGAGTCCAAGCATTTCAAATACTCTTGGTTCATAGTTTATTTAGAGCAAGATGAGCTCCTCACCTGAGTGTCTCAACTCTCAGACTCAGCTGCTCATGTTCTCAGTGTGACCACAGAAACCTCTCCACAAGCAGAAAAACTTACTTGTGAGTCATTTATGCACTAATCTTTTGAGGTTGACTTTATTGCAAACATATCCAACCCACCCTTACACTTGGACATCACATCGACAGACTTCCAAATACTTCCCAACTGCCCCAATACATTTGATCAGTGAAGGACCAGAATTATTTAAAAGAGCAGAAAGGAAATACTTGTTTACGCCAGGTCCCCTTGCCTGAAAATGTGGGCAAGGCAGAGACTTACAAGCAGTTTGAGGTGGGATTAGGATGTTCATAGCTCGTATCCATCAAGCCTCAGCTTACCCTCTTCAAACTGATTCTTTTTAAAAAGAGGCTGTTTCAGCTACTGCTGGAGCCTCTAACCAAACGGGTTAGAAAACACAGCCTCGCGTGCACCACGCGGCCTCTCCCTGGGTCGCTTGTGCGGGACTGTTCCATTCCAGAGGCAGCCGAGCTAGGCCCGTACATCAGAGCATTTGCCTTTGAAAGTAACTGAATAAACTCTAGGCCAGCCCTGCAAAACAGCACCAATCTCCACAGCCAGAAACACAAATTTGCAAGGACTGTTTTGAAAGTAATTTTCTTCAACCATTCACTAGTTAATCCAGCTTAATGACCTTAGAACAATTACCTACTTATTTACATCTTGTGAATATAGTTTTTCACAATTTTTCAAGCAATTGTGAAAACAGTAAGTAAGCCATCTGGTTCCTGTAAATAACATATTAATTTTTCTTCACAGAAAATAATTAATTCCGAACAGTAACACCACATTATAAAACAATTCCTAATGAAACAGGCTCTAATTATGAATCCAAAGCTGTCATTGTTTTTGAAATTTGTTGTCTTTTGGATAGATTAGAATAGAGCAAATCATTGCACAATTCAATAATGCAGTTGTCAAATAAAGCCATAATGCCCAGCTGAGGACTAACCACAATGTATAATTCTACATAAGAGCTAATTGACAATTGATTTTTTTTTCTTTTCAAGCACCACAAGAATTCATCATGATTAACACTATTACAGTGCAAGCCAAAGGAATTAAAATGGATTTATCACTAATAGAACGTTTCTGCAGATATTAGCCCCACTGCAAGGAACAAAAAGCCGGCTGGGCAGCAGCCGGCTCCTCTTGTCCTGCTCTGAGCAAACAGTGCCCGGGGATGGGCCTGAGGACGGAGACATCGACACACGCTCAGGAAAAGGTAGAGAGCTTCTTAGGTGGCACGAAACCATCACATCCTTCCCCAGGGACGCGCTCCACAGAGGAAGCTGCCTTTGCTGTTAACACGACTGAAGAACCCATGCTGCTTTCCCTTCCTTGCGTAGATCTTTGCATCTATTTGCTACTGCACCTGAGGCAAATGATCCCTAATTTAAAGCCAGGATTTATGGCAAATAGAATGAAATGCTTAAAAAGCCAAACAAAAGCATAACAATACAACGCAATATGGATTTAACTGTCAAAACAGTAGCGAAGGCAGCAGTTCATTAAGTTTAGTTAAAAGGAAGTCAAACACGCAGTAAAGCGTCCATCCATGTAGCATCATCTTAGATATTTAACACTATCAATCACCATATGGCAGGGATAAAACAACTACCAAAAGGACCTGGGAGAACAGTGTTTTTCTTTATTTGGTAAAAGAAAAAAAAAAGTTCCAGTGAGTAAGTGCAACGTTTCGCACAGGGATGCTTGGTTGGCCCTGTGGCACCACTTAGTGACCCACTTTTTTACAGCCAAAACAGGAAAATCGTGGGTTTCTATGCAGCTGGCTGCCTAACTAGACAGAGTGACTACGTCTGCGTTTGCGCACCCGTGTACCTATAGCTACAGCACAAGTGGGGCTGTGCTCGGGCTGCACTCCTGCCCAGGAGAACGTGGATGCAAACAGCTATTTCCAGCTTGTGGATACGTTCTGTACTTTTACGGCAGGATTTCCAGTCTCTCGGGAACTCAGAGCAGCTGTGTCATGGCAATCGTGCACGTGACTCTGCACTCACGTGTGCACATTTACATTTTGTTTTTATTGTTTCCTGTAGCTTTTTTTTTTTTTTTTTTTTTCCTGGCTATAATTAGAGTTAATCACATTTCAAAGCACCAAGATAATTATCTCCATGTCAAATTAGCTATTTTCAAATGAAAGACCATTGCTGCTTAATTTTTCCCATCTTGAAAGCAAAGCAGTGATCCCCAGATCTTTTATGTTATTTCTTTGTGAATATCAGGTTGCGATAAGCTGCTTTCTGAACCACTGCTTGAATGCAATTTATTTTACATAGCTTTGCATAATAAAATGGCATTTTAGATAACATATTCAAAGGGCAGATAGTAATTCTCTGAAGACTTCATTAAATCACCCTTTTCATGTTGAATTAATGTACTAACTTAATTTTGGAATAAACAAACCAAGATACAAAATTGCTTTGTGATAAATATGCACTGCTTAATTTCATCATGTAGCTTTACATTTTAAGTCTCCACATATTCCTATATGTCTCTAGAGTGATTTACAAGGATATATATTTAGTGTGACCTCATAATAACATATATTCCATACATCAATACCTCCCTAAGCACACCAGAGACATCTTTCTCTTTACATTAATAGTTTGTATCTTCTGAAGCCAGTTCTAAACAAATCAATGGGAAGACCTGAAGGAGACTCATCAGCTTTCACAAGTGGGAACTAAGGGTACAAAATGTAGTTGGTCAAGAGCAAAAGAGACAGTGCCAGACCTCCTGGACACAGGGCCACTCCTCCTCTTCCCACCCCATAGTTAAAGGCAAGGGGCTGCTCCAAAGGTGCGTCACCTGAAATACACTTGGATGGAAAACAGTGCAACTAACTTTGGAGCCTGAGGTTCCACAAATGGTCGGCTTTAAGTACACAAGGTCAAATCAGAGTGTGTCACCACCTCCAGCTCCCCGTTTCAAGAGTCCCAAGACACCGGGAGCTTATCTCAAAATAAGTATGCACTGCTAAATGGCAATTAATGCAGCAGCTTTCATAAGTGGGAAATTTCAATGGTCTTTACTTGTTAAAACAAATTCAGCAATTATTATTTGCTAAGATACTGCGCAAGAAGAAAGATTTGACTTGAGATTTGAGAACCACCAGGTCCCTCTGACAGCCATCACAAGTTGTTATTATTATTACTGTAACAGGACAGTTAGATGCATTTTACTTCATTCCTTGGTAATAATATTTCATATTATATTTTAAAGATACACAAAATGTATTAAAAGACTAATATTTCATGCCAATTTATGCACAAGAATGTTGGAATTAGTGCTCTTTGATGTTTTCTTCTGATAGGGCTGTAAAACATTCTTGGGGCTTACTTCTACCTTTTTATTTTCTTCAAGAAATACAGACTCCTATCAGGCTCAAATAAATTATTTCTTCAGATTTTCAGCATGTAGTGCAATGCAGAGAAAAGAAATTTAAGCTGAACTCTGATGTGGATAGTCATGTTTTTAACTAGAAAATGAATTATTTCATAGTTTTGTAGCTAAAACGTTTCTAGTGACACCTCTACAGGAAGCAAGAGTGACAGCTGCCTAAACTTACGGAATTATTTTTCTGGCTCTGGAATGAATGGAATAGGCCTTCGTAGATATAGGGTCTAAAAAAGTTTCCCCCGCTTGCAACTCTACACTCCCGTTGATCCCAACACAGCTTCCTCAGCGAGTCCCAGCAGCCTGGCCGGGGACCCGAGGATGCCCTGTGCCTCCCCACCGGCGCAGGGAGGCAAGCCAGAATCAGATCCTCTAAACACTTATTTATGCTTTATTTTCCTTTTGCTTAAAGCATGGGAATCACATGAAATAGCAATATTAGCTCATTTGCCATCCTCCACGTACTGAAGCAGGTGGTCGAGTACACCTATGGGTGTGCGGTTTATTCAGACAAATCCCTAAAGGGTCAGCCCTCTTCATTAAAATCCATTTCAGTGGCTTACTGTTGTCTCCTTTTGATTGTAAGAGGTCATTATCTATCTGAATGAAAAGGAAGGAAGAGCAGACAGTCAAAATAAGAGCAGGAAAGCATTTACCCTCAGAAGGGGACACTCCTGAGCTGCACCCCGTTGCGAGCACTTGCACTTCTCCAAGGGATGCCAGCTCGAGGATAGGCTGCATGTGCAACTGAGCAACACAAATAACTTATTCTAAGCTGCATCAAGGGCCTAGGCTGCACTTCTGAAAATACATTTTTTTGAATGTACAATTTTGAGGGTCATTGCCCATGAATTGCTGAAACTGCTCTCTCTGCGAATCTAGATTTATTTGTTTGGCTATGAGTTTCTATCTCACAGTGCAAGATAAGGCCTATTTGCTGTGATTGCCCATCACAGCGTAATCAGCCTCCGTTATTATCATCAGTTTATTCACTCTTGTGTAGCGCAGGAGAGATTTATCCTGGGCCTGGTTTGCTGACGCGCTGCCTTGCCTCCCCGGGCAGCACACACATGGGCACGAGCTACAACACCAACCGCTTCCTAATGCTGAACTACGGCAGCTTCTTGAAGAGCCTTTGAACTGAGCCTCAGCTACAGGGTCTAGTTCTCCTTTTGCCAGGCTGGATTCATTTCCAACAACTTCTGCCTCTTCACATTACCAGCAAGTGCTTCTGTGCAGGGGAAGGGCAGGGCGGATGAGGCGCTGCTGCCCCGGGAGACCTGGACCAGGGCCGAGGGGTCCAGCAGAGACCCACGCGGCAGCTCCTGCCCCCAAGGGTGGCCGTACGACAGCCTGGCCAAGCAGGCTACATTTTTAGGCTAAGCAGAAGTTTCTGCTCTATTTAAGTTTTAAAAACTGTAAACCTTCTTTCCTGTATTTAGAGCTACCAAGGCACTCTAGGTTATTACCAGAAGTACCTCGCAGGTTGCTAATTCCTTGGGAGTACCTTTCCGATAAGCCAATGTAAATAGCTACAGCAATAAATCAATAAGCATTATGCTACTGTGTGATGTGAAAGCGGATCATTTCATTATGCTGGGAAAAAAAAAATCAATGTACATTAAAAGACTATATGAAAGTGCATTGCTATGTGCAGAAGAATCTGAGGTACGTCACCCATGATAGGAAAGAGAAATAACCACTGTATATGCTGCTCACCAAAAGCAATCAGTATTTCATGACAATCATCAAGATAGGCTTATTACAATGAGCTGCACGAGGCGACAATACGCACTGTGAGGACGGTGGAAGCTTTAGCAAAGCAAAGCAGACGTGCAGAGTGATGCATGCATGACACAGCGACTAGCTAATGCTTCCTGGCCAAACATGTTATTTTTAACAGAGCTTTAATTATTTTATTTCCTTGTCCAAGTGCACAAGAAAGCATCCTCTTCTACAGGAGTTTAAACAACATCTTTCCTCTAACTCATTTTGTAGCTACAATTTAGTACTCTATTGTCACTATGAAAATAAAAATTAATCGCATTATTTAGCAGAAAAGAAATTTAAAAACAAAGCACCTATAATGAAATGAAAAACCTCCTTGAAAAGTTGGATGAAAGTGCTAATAAAATTCCTACTTTTATTTGTTACATTTGCTCAATAAAATCAGCCTCTTCCTTTAATTAAACATATTTTATACTTGTATTGCCATTGTAGGAAGTACAAAAGAGACAACAGGGAATGCACTGAGCAGCCATTACAGCCTTCCTAGAAGACCGGGAGCACTTAACTTCACCTCGAAGCTCTCCAGGCTCTACAGAAGGCGCCAGCAGCGGCGGTTATCGACACGCGCACTGTGCTCGCTCCGGCAGCGTCAGGTCCCGCGGCCCCCGGCAGCCCTGGCTCGCGCTCCCCAGATCCCGCTGCCGCCGCATCCCTGTCCCGCCAGGCCAGGCTCCGCACCAGCACCAGGAGTCCTTCACCTACCTAAGTCACAGAGATGCTCCAGGAAATATTTCAGTGTGACCTTTAACACATACATAAGCACCGCACTGTACAGAGCAGCACGACCAGTTGACAGGACTTCATCTCAATACAGTAACTTCTTCATTTTCACTATCTGAAACTCGGGGCTTGCAAGACCTTTCCCTTCCCTACTGCTTCTCTCCACACCCAGATCTGCCCTACCAAGATTTCTCTCTGCAATGTTCTCTCCATTTGGGATAGTTTAACCAAACGTTTCTTACAGAGCCTTCCTGCTTCCCTCCAGACTCTGCATGTTCCTTGGCTGGGACACAATGGCACAAGCCAGTTTTCTTCTATCCCTCCGCAAGCTGCCCCTCGGCCCTGCGCATTTCAGAGCCTCGCAGACCCAGCGCCCAGCGAGCACAGTGCGTCCTACGCCGCCCCTCCGGGCCCACCACCAACTCAAGGAGAGGCCCGGTGCCAGCACAAGTGCAAGAAAGCTGCATTTGCCCCGTCACATCCATAGTGAATGGGCTGACTGGGAGGCACAAGAGGACACGGAAGAGAAAAAAAATCCACTCAAATTTCTAGGATTTGGTTTTGGTTAAAAAGAAAAAAAATGTCTAAAAACATCCATATCAATTATAATTTAATCCCCACTGTGATCACTTAAAATTCCATCCAATTAAGCCTTTTTTTTTTTTTTTTTGCGATACGCCTCAGAAAGCTTCCTATGTGCATAATTTTCCTCTTCTTATGTTCTCTGGTTCTAAATGCTGCTACTCTATTGATTACTATAATTCAGCTCTAATTGGACTTTTACCAAAGCCCAGAGAACAGATTACAGCAGGGCTTGCAGGAAGCCCAGCATACATTATTAATGCAACAGGCCAGCCTTTACTGTGGCCCCATTTTTTACCTTGGGGAGTTTAGGAACCTGCTGAATAATGTTTATTCTTGTAAATTAATCACCACAAAATATTTGTTTCCATTAAGAAAACCAACCAGACTAATAAAACATACTTCCAACGAATGCAAACCAGCCTCCAAGTGCCTGTAGTGATACATGAAAACCTGCAACTCTTCCTCAGGAGGATGCAGAAATGTTATTTCAGAAGCCTCAGCATCCTCTGTTGCATCTTGGCTCTAACAGCACCCAGCAATTTCAGAAGCGGCCATAGGCAGAGGACTACTAGAGCCCACAATGTCCTCTCAGGATTTAATTGCCCTTTGAGGCTTTGGTTTACGAGGTGCAGAGACTGTATGCGTGCTCTGTAGGAACAGGGAATTTCCTTCTGCGGATACCGCTGTGCACTGAAGCCCTTTTTTTCTGAAATAAGCACATTTGCCAAAGCCAATTCTGTAAATTACCACTGTCTCGTAATCCACAACTCACTGTACAATAATAATTAGAGAGCCATTTGCAGCCTGGGTTTAAGGCATCCATCATCTTTCCAAAAGCCCTCGTACCACCATCTGTAACATTCACAGAGGATCTTGGCTCTGGAAATGAGATAATACATGGAACACGCTGGCAGCCTGAGGTTGGCCAATTTGTTACAGAACCGTCAGATGTGAGTTCTGCTGTGCTGCCCCTTCCAGGATGCAACGCCAGCGTTTGTCACTATGTACAGTCTCATCAAAAAGCCCAGCAGGAGGCCAGAAAACCTGTGCACGATATTCAACTGCTACGCAGCTGCAAGAGCAGCAATCCAGCTCTCTGCTCTATCTGATCAGAGGAAATCAACCCGTTCCACCCATTCGGCACATCTCATCTGCTGCAGTATATGTTTCAATATCTTTCTCTGGAAATAGTACCGGTGAACTCGTAATTTAATAACTATGCACCTATGATAAATACTTAGGACTAAATCCTACCTGAGAAAGCAAAACAAGGTGCTTCCTATACTTTGATTTATTCAGGAACTGATTAGAAAACCCTCACAGTAATGCAAGCCTTGAATATGAGGCACCTCACCAAGGAGAAGCCCGGAGCGAGCTTGCTCGGGCTTGGATCAGATCCCTCCTCCAGGCATGCCGGCTGCCTCCAACCCATCCCACTCCCTCACGGCAGGAAGGAAAGCCAGGAAGGAGCCACACAGAGCTTCACGGAGGCTGAACGTGCCCCAGGCAGCCTCTTGGAGCTGCACACACCCCGACCCCATCTCGGAGCTACAGTTCTCCAGAACATGATCCCTGTTGTGCAGATACAACCTGCACCACTTTGTTCCTACGTGTGCAACTCCATAGCCAGGGAGCTGTATCAGTAAGTGTAGTATCCTCCACAACACATGCTGATCCTGGGTTATCTGCAAATTTTAACATTGTCATTTTGTATTTACTTCTACATTATCTGCAAAAATGCTGCCTGACCGCAGTTTCACTGGAACATCCACTCCTTGATTCATCATTGGCAAGTATCTGTCATAATCTATCCGGTCACAACCTTTGCCAGGTTCCCCCCTCTCCTCCCTTGCTACTCTACTCCCTTTTCACATGCAACATCATTGACTTGATCTGGACATAAACTTTCAACACATTTTTCCTTCTTATCCAGAATTCTTCTCCATAAGCCTTGAGGTATTAGATAATGTACCTTTGTGCAGAAATAACTTCCTTTTATTGTCAAGAAACAGATGAAATCCATTCAGATAAGAGAAAAAAAAAGAAATATTTTTGGTCTTAGCTCAAAAAAGAGACAAAAGAACAACTGTGGCACACTCATGATTAAAAAACATTAAGATAGATATGGCTTTGGTTGGTGTTATGGAAAATGCACTGTACAAACAGAATCTTTAAAGACAGCTATAAATATTCACTTCCTTGTAGGATGGAAAACACCTCATTGCAAGATACAAGTAGCAGCCTGTTATAGCTTGAATAGATATAATGCTATTAATGGCAAATTTCTTTTCCCCAATGAAGTCCTCTCATGAATATTTATTTATATTCAAACAGAAATGTTTCTCATCTTAGAAAAAAAACATGAACTTTAACAGCAACTTCAGACAATATGATAGGTTTGTGTTTTCTCAGGTAAACAGCTTCACATTAGCATATGAATGTAATCTATCCTTTAACTTTGCCAGACACTTACTGACCACTTTATTGCATTTTTAATAGTCTACTCATGAGTTTTTTCATTAAACATTTTTGATCTTGTGTTCACTTTGATGTCAGCTTGAGAAAGAATCTGTCCTGTTTCCATATCAGTGAGCCAAAAGTTACCTAAAAACACTTTATATCCTTTCGAAATTATAAAGAAGGCCTTACACAGCTAGACTTACTTTTCTATTGCAATACAGGTTATAGCACCGGAAGAAAACATGTGAAGTACCATGAAGATATTAGAATCTGTCCTGAACATAGTTGGACTTGCAAATACATGAGAGGGCAAGAGAGGCCTTTTCTTTTTTGCTAAGCTACATGTAGTTATACACATTCTGAAATTGTGGATATTAATTTTAAAGCCTATGTAAGATGAGTCTTTAAAAACTGCAGTCAAAGCTGCAGCATTTAATCCTACATTGTCAGCAGTGCAGACATGCAGAAAACATGAAGCGTTCCTGTGAAAAAGCATCCCAGCCTTAGAATAGGGCCAGAGATTGAGTTTTGCTTGCAGATCCCAAAGAATTTGTATTGTTTGTTTTAAATTACTTCAACATATCAGGATGTGGTAAGCATAAGACTGAATTAATTTCTTCAGAAAGTAAAACAAGTATAAAAAATGTGGGATCTGTCACTATATACTTCACCAAGAAAAGGACAACCTCCTCCTTGTGCAAACAACATTATTATATGGAAACTTCACCTATGATTTATTAACATTCGGGCACCTGGAACGCAGTCTGCATTACTTGTGGCTTATTCCAAGACCACCAGCATTATGAGTTGATTGGAAAGTATGTCAAACAATTTTTGTATAGTTTATGTTACTCTTCTCCAGAGTGTGTCTGTACAGCTCTTACCGCCATCATCACCATCACTAGCACCATCATCACACTCACTGGCAAAGGCAGCTGAAATCATACATGGAGGAACAAATACTCACTTCTTCAGAGCTGGACCTTGTCCAGGAGCTCTGATTTATGGCTTTGGCAACCACGCTACCAGAGAGCAACACACGCTGCACACAGCAGTGCTGGTCTATAACTTCATCTGAATGTAAATCATGCGGTTGCTTATGGACATTCAGACAATGATGTATATCTGCTCTAGTCTTCAGCCCAGAAGCTATTTCAGAGGAACATTAGAACAACAGCTGTTCTACGAACAGACCCAACATCATGAGGCCCCCAGACACTAGCAGGAAATCCAGCCCGACACCATTCCCACGCACCAAAACCATTCCTTTATCTTGTACTTGTAGGCTACCAGCAGCAGGAGGAATCGGCAGGGACTCTTCCCGTTGCCCACAGCTCTTGCCTGCTTAGCTCTGCAGGGCCCTGCCCACAGACCCGCTGGCTCCAGAGCCCCTCCGCAAGCAGCCGCCGGCAGCGCCGCTCCCGCTGCCCGTGCCGGGAACACCGGCCTCTGTGACCAGGAGCTACCTCCAGCCTCCACAGAGGTCCCCAGCAGCTCCCTGCCTTTAGCAGGCTGTTTTCCGCCCCCCTGCCCTGTCTGCGGCTGCAGCTCCCAGTGAGCTGGCAAATCCCTCCGAGGGAAAGTCGCCAGTGCCAATCATGTTTCCTTAATAACACTTACCAGCATGGCATAAATACTTGGAAAAATACAGAAGAAGCATTTACAGTAGCAGCATATCATGAGAGATTTATAGATCTATTAAAAATCATTAGGCTTTACTTTTTCGGTGACAAAGCTGCTTTCCTGAACTGCTCTTGACAACTTCATATCCAGAGCCAGCAGGATGTTTATTTTCACATTTCAAAATGTCATATTTCTTTCACCATTAAATTTTACTTTTTGTTTCACTGTTTAACACAGCAGCTCTCTAATTCTACTCACCTAGAAATTCAGTTTAAAAATACGTATGTTACCCTGGGAACTCTTGAGAAAGGATAGCATGACTGCTGAGACTGCTGAGAGCAATGCTGAAAAACCCTGTCAAGTGTTCAATAAAACGTTGTCAAGTGCTTGGGTAACAAAAACACATATATCACAGAGCAAAGCATGCAACCTGGGCACCTATTCCAGTTTCAGCTGCTGAGGCAGACGACAGAGCGGCCTCACAGATCTTACTCGTGATGGGAAACTCTCTGCCTCCAAAGGCAAGACAGTGCTGCATATTTTCCTTATGCCTTTAATGCTGCCTCTCACCCTCCCTCTGCTTCCTACGGCAACACAACCTTGGATTTTGCTTTAGTTGATTAAACTAATAAAACCACCTGCAAACAATTTACTTCCACCACGGTGTTTGTACTCTGTATTGCAATACAACAGAGACTTGTGGCTGCTCTGATGCATGAACCACACGCAACCTGCCTGGCTGAAGAAAGCTAAAACACAGGAGCAGTCTCACAATTTCCTTTGAGTTTGCTCTCAGTCAAAAGGAGGGGGAAAGAAATCAAAATTTTCAGAGGGTTTTGGACTGAAGTGATAGACACCAGCTCACTCTCCAAGTTTCATCTACCTTTGCCTGCAAATAAACGAGATTAGAATTTCTCAGTATGGGAAGACCTTTGGATTGGGCCTTTTGCTCCTGCTAGAGGCAAACTTTTGTGTGAAACAGACTTTTGAATGTAAATCTGTTGTTCAAAATGAGCTAAATTTAACCAAAAATCTATGACTTGTTTCCATAACTGATAACAAATCACAACGGAGTTGCCAAGAGAAGGGTTGCTTCTGTTCCTAAGGAGGAAGCTGAAGTTCAGCGCTTACGGTGTAAGGCACATGTAAGGCTCTGAGCACACGTAAAGACTTGTGAACATCATGTCCACGGAGTCTTTAGTGCTGGGTAGATACTCTAGGGTATGGCCAGCAGTTACACTCTAACTGTGCTAATGAATTAAACATGAGGCTGAACACGAGCATATCATAATGTATATGAAGTAATAGGCAAAATATCTGTGTTAAGCCAAAATGAGAAAAATGGTTTATTCATGTTAATCCTACATAAACCAGATAATTTTTTCAACATATCCCAGTGGTCTTTTTTATAGAGAGATTATTTTTCTCCTTTTTTCTCAAAAAAAAAAAAAAAATAGGATGAATATGACCTGATTAGGAGAATGATGTTCAGCTTAGCCAAAAATCATTCAGAAGAAGAGGCAGCAAAATGCCAAGACAGCAGGCAAAACGCAAAAATGATTTCAAGTTTTCCCCCAGACTGATCTCTGCGATGCCCCCACTGCGCAACCCAACCCGCTGAGACTATTTGGCAACACCAGCAAACCATCCCTGACGACGAAAGCGGTGACAACTCAGCGCTACCCCCAGCATTACCTGACGCTGGCTGCACAACAGAGACACTGCAGAGGCAAATGCTGCAATACAGGGAAGTACTGGAGTCTGGACGCAGAATAGCAGGGATTTGCAAGACACTGCTGTGAAACAGCTGAGTGTGACCAAGCCATAGATTTTATGGAGTTCAGAGCACCTCAGCTTGAACGAAGCGGGGGATCTTTCTTCGCTGCAGCATCTAGTTTCCAGCTCTAGCGCACTGGAAAAACTATCAGACTGAGATTATATAGTGTGTGTCCAGCTTTATGAGACAAGTTCTGGTTTTCCTCTAGATGTAAAGGAAAAAGCCATTTCTGGAAAGGTTCTTCTGTGTGCAGCAAAAATAAAAGTAAACTCTTCTTTTTCTGAATAGCTTATCTGGAATGATTTAGCATCAGTGAAGAAAATGAGGTGACTGGCAGGAGCAATGAGCTTTATGGGCATAAACACTCTGCAGTCAGGTATGGAGTCCTAGAGCTGCCTATAATTAATCCCAGTAAAAATACTGAGGTTTCATGGAACTTTACACATGTACGTTTAGAATATTTAAATCTATATTTTTATTTCCTTCCTATACATACACGCATGTACACACACACACAGATATATACAGACACATGTATTTTAAGTGCTTAGATCTAAAGTTGTAAAGAAGCTATTCTGTGCTAGATCCTAGGAAATACACCAAGTGTTGTAAGACCACAATAGCGAAATACAGAACAACACTTCCTGGATGCTGTGAAATCCAAAACACACACCGGCCTGGTAATAAAAGAAAGCAATGCCTGAATCGGAAAATTTCACAACGAGATTTTGAGAAATGCAACAAGTCCTTCCAGAATACTGCTGGGAATTTCATAGAATGGGGAAAATCGTATAGAAACAATAAAATACCTCATGTTCCGGAATCGATCAGTAAGATCAAAAGTAAAACCAGACAGATAAAAGCAAATAACATACAAGAAAGTTACAGCAAGAATGCCAAAAGCAGCAAAAATGGGTGTGGAGCCTCAAGAGACACCTGCGGATTGATTAAGGGACTAACGTAAACCTTCTGGGATCAAGATTTGGTTCCTTCTCCATTACCTAAAAGCATAATTCTGCAAACAACAGCAACACAAAAACTATCAGAACTAAAGCTAAAACCACTGGATTTGGCAAACTGTAGTCCAGAGAAATTATTTGAAAAGTTTAAAATAAATAAATAAATAAACCCACAACCCACACAACCCAGAAGTCCACTGAGCAGTGATGACTGGAGGTGCAGAGTAATACAGCGAGGTGTGCGGGAATACAACGGCAACCTGTGGGAATACTGTGGGGAAGCTGCAGGAACCCAGTGGGAGCTGTGGCAGCCGGACCAGCCTCTCCACCGCATGGAGCACTTGATTTACAAAGTTATCTGAGTAGCATATGAATGAAAAAGTAACCTAACCCACTGAACCCTTCAGCACAGCCCTTTCATATCAACAGCGACCCAAAGGCAAGGCCAGGTGGAGCGGGCAGCACCCAGCGGGGCTGCCCACACAGACTGGAGCGGGTTCGTGACTTGCAAGGGAAAAAGGGGTTCTGGTAAAGGGACTTCCATCAGTGCTTAGCAGTCACTCATCCCACATCTTTTATTCTGCAGCAGACAAGCTGTTACACAGTTAGTCCTGCTTCCCTTATCTCCTCATGACTTCAGCATTACCCGATTAGCGCACGATTAGAACACAAGCACTTCCCTAATTGCATGTAATCCCCGGGTTGTGTGAACGCTCATGCAGCAAATGCATTAACTCTGCACCTTTCTGGCAAATTTTTGAACCATCATAACCTCCACATTTATTTTCCTGGCCACTCATGGCAGCTGCTGTGGCTGAGGCCGGTGTCCCTGCCCAAGGACTTTGCTCACGGCAAGGGAAGAAGCTGCGCCACAGCCTTTCGGAGAGCCGCAGCCTCGCTCCTATCGAGTTATCTATTTAAAGCAACATCAGGATTTGTCATTAACGTTTGACTGGTATTTTTAAATCCTTACAAGAATTGCATAGACCATAAAAAAGTGTTACAGTAAAACACTGAAGCAGAGCAGCACTATCCTAAGCCACGAGGGCTGGCGGTTGGCACTCTGCTGTATCTCAACAGCTCTCGCAAGGTGTTAAGATGTCGTGACAGTGTCGCCAGGGTTGACTTCTCAGTACACATGGATATAAAAATGAGATTAAATAAGAAAAAGCTACAAGAGGCAGAACAAAACCGAAATTAAATCTAGAATTACAGATGTTCACTCAGAAACAAGGCATATGATGCATACTCTTTAGTTAAAATAAATTCAAGAAAGTTTGTGTTGATGATTTACAAGTTATAGCTGCTTGTAGACAGATGGAGGCAAAAGATGTATCCAGACGTACGGACAATGGATTTAAGAAAAATCAAATATATTTTGGGCAGTTATAAAACCTGAGAAGTCTCAGAAGGTGCGTTAGAGATGTTATTAAGACTACCACCATCAACCAAGTCTTGCAAGATGGTGAAGAGAAGGATGTCTAAGGAACATTTGGGAACATGTCATTGGTCTCATAGTGAAGCGCCATTACTCAGATAATGGCCCAGATCCGGCTATTAAAAAAAAAAAATCTGGCCCAGATTTTTTTTCTGTCATTCCAGGAAATGTGTTATGAGTACATTCAAAAAAAAAAGACTTCAACTTCAAGGGACTGGTTTAGTTATGATGCGACTTAAAGCAGAGGGAGCTGCCTATGTCTACAGACTGATCCACCTACCGTGGCTTGTCATTGGTTATTTACAAAACTTTTCCTTGAATATCTACGCAGAGTAATTTTGATACAGAGGGTTAAAAAAACAGACTTCATGAAATATGACGAGAGAATGGATTTCTTGTCAAGTTCGAAATGAAACATTAGACTAAAAATAAAGAAATTAAAAACAGATAGATGATGATAAATATTTTGCTTGTACACAGCATTAAATGTTAAATGTTTAAATGTTATTACAGGGAAACACTTGCATACAAAATATATATCATTAGAAATGAAAAGCTCGATGCTGATGTCTTCACATTCAAAGAAAACCACAATGGAGTACGAGGTACTTGAAAAGGTGAGCAGCGCCCCAGATGTAGTTAGTATTCTGCAAAATAACTCAGCAACAATAGGAATCACACTTTCAGAATTAAGATGATGATCTTTAAGGAAATCTCATCAGGGAATTTATGCAAGACCTTACACACAAACAAAATTAAAATGCATTGATTCTTCAGAGTGCGATATAAGTTAAAAATGGTGTCAGGAGGATGCAGCAACCCAGAAAGCCTATTAGCAATCTATCCACATTAACAACCTGGAGGAAAATCCAGCTTAACTACCCAAAATATCTGCAAAAGTGCCAGATAACTTTGATGGGAAAGCATCTCCCCCAGGCTGACATCTGAAGCTTTTGATGATCATCCTAGAATGATTATTTTTATTTTTTTAATCCATTTTCTCATACAAAAAAAAATGATTGTGCTCTTTAAAAGCAGGAAGGGATAAACATTCTTTCCCCATTCATTTCAGTAATGCAAAATACTATAAAAAATGTTCTGTTTACCTACTAGAAAAAAATAATGTTGCCATTTTCTTTAACATTCTTTCAGTGACGTGCCCTAAAATCTAACCAGCACGGAGAAGAGGAGAGTGTGCCATTGGACATTAAAATGGCATCAAAATTGGAAAGAAAATAATTAGTTTACCTTTAACATGTGATGAAATACTAATCAAAGCCTCTTTCAAATGTTCTCTAGTGAACCTCTATTCGCACAAAATAACAGCAAACCCCAACATAGTGAGGGATAGAAAATGTAAGTGGAAAGAAAATAAGATGCCCACTTGAATATAAAGAACAAGCAATGAGCAACATGGCCAGGCTTGTGCAATGTAGCAGCTGCCTTTCTCTACCAAATCCTGGCTCTTCAGCAGCCACCTTCTCTGGTCGAGGCTGACCCGGGTGGTTCCCAGAGAACTCAGACTGGTTTGATGTCTACCCGGCTGTTAATGTTGTACAAGCCTGGCAAGCTAATTTCTAAGTTACGAAAATCTAATACAGAAACAAAATACTGTATTAAAGATTGTGTTATCACCACAGATTAGAGCAGGGCTACAGGAATTAAGACAAACTAATTGAGCGCCAACTAGATCTCACTGCAAGTACTCTGGAGATAGGCAGCAGATCCTGCACCCTGAATTACAAATGAAGTTTGGCAGCAGGACTGGAAACTCTTGCCAAATTTAGAAATTCTGGTCTCTCACTGAGGCTACAAGGCACACAGCCCCAGAGGACAAGCTGCATATCCCTGGGTGCGATAAAACTCCCAATAAAAGAGAGAAGGAGCTGTGGGAGTTTGAATCGCTTCTTTAGTTCAGTGTCAAACCGTCCCCCCAGATACTCACTGCATGTACAATGTCAAAGGAACGTGCATACACAGCCTGGAGCAGAAACTGAGCTTTAAGCTACACTAAAAAAGTCCTTTCTGTTATCGTAGAGCCGGAATCTGCTGTTACATCCTCAGCATAAATCAGAATATACTCCTTAGCAGTCAAGGGAATCTAAACTGCAAATACTAAACTAGCCAAGAACAGAATTACGTTCTCCACTCCCAGCTCCCCACCGTACAGACAAAAGCAAAGTACTGAAGAAAAAAAATGTATTTATATGTGCATGTATATATACAGATGCATATATGTATATAAATTGTCAGATTTAAGAATTATACAGATTCATGAATGACTTTATGACAATCTATTCAGCAGGGAAAGAAAGGAAGACAAGACACATTTCTTGTCCTATGTTTCCTCACAGCCAGCAAGATGTGGCAGAATGAAGGGGCAGTTATTCTCCAGAGTTAACACGAAAGGCAGCGTCTGCCAGAGAAAACACTGCCCAGTAGGAAGCAGTGGAAGCGCCTTTTGACAATTCTGATCAAGAAAGACTCTTGTTAGTATTCACAATGGCCACGATGATAAATTACACAAATAATTTCAGTTCTTTGTCGGGACTTGGATAATATCTGCATACAACACATCTGTATCAGTGCCCACCAAGTTACGGACTAAAGGACAGATTGAACAGCACAAAACTTTTCTGCACATTTTTTACAGTCAAAAAATGATATGCTCATGCAAATTAGGGCACACATCATGGAGGCAAACACTATGCTCCTTGTGCCTTCTCTCTCCTCCTCCACAGGTAGCCCATGGGCAGCATTCGAGCAGCTACAGGGCTTGGTAACAGGAATCATCAAGGCTGAATGGGAAAGGAGCTGAGAGGATAGCGGCCTGAGCACTGGACTGCTGGGCGCGCGCACAGCACAGAAGAGCTGCACCTTACAGCGGTGAGGCAGAAAGAAGACTCCAGGGCAGTCTGCTTGTAGTGAACTGATAGGAGAAAAGGGTATGGGGTGATAACAGGACACAGAGACAGCAAATACACATCTATGGGAATGTTCTCCCTCCCTTCCCTAGGCCAACAAGCAACCAAGCCGCCACCGCATAATAAAGAAGAAAGCTGCTCCAGGAGAGTGCAGGAGAGGCCAAGGCCTGAGGCAGAGCGTCTGGGCATGGTTACCTTAAGATCAGCTGTTTTACTTGACACAGTCTCAACTACCTCAAGAGAACATTGGCTTTGAGCTACACAACTTGTGGTCTTTTCCCCAACGCATCAGGTTTGCTCCACTGCTGGAGATGGCTTTGCAGGTGGCAACACATATGGGGTATGGAGCAGGTGGCAGGGCACTCCGCAGAGCTGTTCTCAGGGAGGACGGGATCAGATGATCAACTGATCATCAATTTAAATCATTTACAAATTTGCTGTAGCTGAACAGCATTTCAAATTAACGTATGATTCTAAGGTACCTTAAAACTGCATATTCTCATCAGTTTATTGATTAATGATCAACATATCTGATGTCATAGACTGGATGTCTGTACAGAAGTTTGAAAAATTGGAGATAAAAGCAAAGGGGAAAAAAAAAGTCAAGTGATTTCTGAAAGAGCTGCGTTATGATATTATGTCTGCTGTGCATCTGTGCAATAGGTACTCTTGTACATCCCCTAGTGTACAGTAATTGATACTGTGAACTGTTGGGCTGGAAAATTGCTATTGAAAACGTATAATCAACCCTTTGACCTCTATACATCCACAGAGATGTGAGATGCAATTCTGCTTCCTCAGGTCATGCAAGACCAGTCAGTTTAGACTTCAACCTCAGAAAATGAAAGTGAATAAACTGCAGACAACGACCCTTGTCCAGCATTTCATCATCCAAGACACACAACATAACCCTTTTCCGGTCCCCAAGTCTTTTGAAGGTTTCCAGATCATACAATGATATGGTAGCTACAGAGCCTTAAGATTCCCCATCAGCATAAAATGAAAGTTTAATTACTAAACAAATAAACACATACTTATATCAAAACCCAAAAGTCATATATAGTACAAAACTCTGTGTGTGTGTGTATTTATATATACACCCACTTCATAATAGATCAAAAAAATAAAGACCTTTGGCTTTTGATTCATCTAACTTGACCCAGTTTGATCTGTATTGCTTCTGTTAAAGCACCCTAGTCCGACTAGGCTGCTGAGTTCAGATGCCGTTGTTTTCCCCTTTTGTAGGCACACTCTACCAGGGAATTATTTTGCATCCAGGGTTAAATCATAAAAGGCAATTTATTACTTGGAATAGACAGAAAAGAGAATAACACATAATTTATTGGTTTGCAAGATACTGTCCTGCAGTAATGGATCAAAACCTTTGCCATTAAAAGGCATTCATCTCCAATATACCTCCATAGGTAAAATGCCAGAGTACTGAATGTAATTTGATGTTTGAATACATTTGTGCAATGATTAAATCTATCTTCATCATTTTAGAAGATTATAAGATTTAAACTCCTCTTTTCATGCCAAACTACTTCTAAAATTGACTTGAGATATGCTTCTTCGTTGGACTTCTGCATTGTCATCTTCAGCAATTAAAATCAAAAACAGTGATCAAAGGCTACAGTGTTTTCTAGTGCAGTCTCTCAGTGTCATCAGTGGCGGCTGAATCTGACTCTCGCAGGAACATCGGGTTACCGAGGTGAGCACACTACCCTCGCCCCACCACTGCACTTTTCAAGTGCTAATTGCTTCAAGAGTTACAACTGAGCCAGCATTTTCATATTATTCAGTTAACTTCTTGAAACGTCTTATATAAAGTCTTTGCAGAAATACTATTGACCCACTGGCAGGCAAAGAAGAATCAAGCTACATGACAGAAGTTTCATCCCAAGATTTATGCTTCCCATGCTCGCATCTCTTGCTCTTTAGGAATACTCATATCACCGGATCAACAGCTCTTGGTAGCATCTTGCTACCTTAAAGAGAGCCTGCTCTAAGACAGCTGTTTGGGGCACACAGCATTTCTGCTTCCAGTTGTTACCCCTAGACAGCCCCACACTGAGAAGAGACACAATTCAGTTTTAACCTGTATCCAGCTACTCTAACTCCTAACCTGGGCTTCTTTAAAGTATCACACTTGGTGTCAAATCTGTGATGCGAGCTAAGTTTTGATGAAAATTGTGGGCAAAAGACTCTTCATTTTCATCTGTGCTAAGGCTATTTTACTGCTCCCTATCAAAACCTCACATTATCTCACTCCCCCACAACTTGCTGAATTGGAAAAGCCTTTTTTATCTAAAGATAAAGGCATGCTCTGTGTGACAGGTTTTTGGAGCAGTAGAGATAGAATGAAAAGATTCTATCAAGATAAGTATTTTAAGATATAGAGGTGGTTCATTCAGCAAACCAACATAAAAGGGTGTTCCCAACACAGGGCAAGGGGTTAAGAAAGCATGCTCAATGTCTTTGGATCCTAACTCCCCACAGGTGTTCAGCTTCCTGATTTTTGGAGTATACCTTGCTGGACAGAAGTCTGCTGCTTGTCAAGCTAATCAACATCTCGGCTATGCAATTAGGATTTTATTGCCGAGTGATGGTATCAGACAAGTGTAAGAGGAGGGAGGCTCCCTTGTCCAGGTGCATTTGCAGATTTCATCCTTTCTTTCACGCATATTTTGTACCATATCTCCATGCGGCACAACCAGAGGGGCAAGTGGCTCTTCAGGCCATGCACTGAAGTCACTGCACCAGACAGGATTTACTCTGATTCTGTAAAGTTTTCTTCAAAGCTCTACAAATTGTAACTTCAAAATGCGTCATGCAGTGGATCACACACGCAAGATTTATGCTCATGTATCAAATTACCAGAATCTGCATCTGCATATTAGAATAAAAATGCTTTGGGATTTCACTAATGTATTTAAAGGAAAGATATAAAGTAAGACTATGAGTTATGACTACTTTCAAGAAAGAGAGAAGAATATTTTTACCAGCTACATAAGTGAAGTTACAAGCACACAATCTATTAACCATTTTATGAGAAAAACTGAACATGTGCTCTAGGTGACTCTGCGTGTGCAGGGGGGTTGGACTAGATGATCTCTAATGGTCCTTTTCAACCTGAAGGATTCTATAATTCTATGAATGTAAAACACACGGCAGCAACAGACTCCCACCAATTTAAGTTTTGGATGGGGACATCAGAATTAGGAAACGTTACCTTTCCAAAAAGCTGTTTTTCTCCTTTAATGGAATTTAGACAACTTCATCCTCACATTAATAAAGACTCTACATGCGTGAGCACAGGAGAGGGCAAAATTAAGTTTAGCCTTTTTGCACCCATTTATTCTGCGCTGCCTGGGTGACCACAGCAGCCAATATGGGGCCTCTCGCAGACTAACCCACAAGCAGAATGAAAACCAAAGCTTCTAATACTATTGCACCAGGGACCATGATTGCACTTCTTATTCCTGTGAAGTAACTAGTTCTTTCAATAAAAAATTGTCCTCCAACTTCAACTGTAAAGATGGGTTTAAGTACATCTTTTATAGATGAATGGTTACATGAATTTATTTTCCTTAAAGTAGACAGCAATACTTCATACGCTATCTTCTTTGCCATGGATCATGCTAGTGGCTATACCAACTAGCAAGACAGGACACTAAACTGTCTATATTTAGCCCATAATGGCTTCAGATTGCTGTAAATGATTTGTAGAATGATACATGAATGCAATTTGCCATGTTTCACTAGCAATCAGCTCCTAGCTTTCACACATGATTTTAGGCAAAGCATGTATTTGGAAATGCTTAGGAAGGACTAACAGCAAGTAAAATCGAACACACATAAGACCGCTTCTACCATCACCAGTCATTTAAAAAAACTTTTCCTTAATGTTCAAGACAAATTCTTATTAAAGAACATACTCAAACTCTTCTCAACAGTTACTTATTCTGGATCATAAGTAATTTTAAAGAAAATCCAGGTCATAATATCACCAGCCATTGCAGTGCTTGACTGTGGTTGCTGTGCTTGTGAAAAGCCAGCAAGCTCTCTAAGACTGATCATGGAAAACAACTTCCCTGTGTTGTTCTCTGAGAAGAGGCACATATAGAAATACAAGTCACCCTTACAATCTGACAGCCATATAATACTAAATTTTTTTTTAAATATCATCTTAGTACTTCTCATGAATTAAGCAGTAGTGATTCTTATACACATAATAAATAGGACTTGTATCCTTTTTAAAAACCTAAATAATTCCATTGGATGCAAGACATTTATTTAGGAGCTTCTGCCTTTGGTCACTGACGAGCTGACAACACCCAGAGATGACACGAAATGCTTAAGAAACTGTAAACTGAGCCTAGTGTGTGGTCCTAAAATACAGTAAGAAATTAGATTAGTCAAGATGTAGAAAGTAATTTGGTGATTTTATCTTACTCGCCACTTGTAAGAAAGACAGCTCAGAAGGCAAGAAGGTATTTGGGATGCTATAAAAAAGCCCAAAAGCCAGACCAACCTCTTAGGTGCCACATTATATCTCCTTTCCCTACTATTTGTTTAAAAGCATTTCAGCGGTTATTCTCCTCCTCACTGAAATCACAAGGCTCTGCAGAGGCGCGAAAAAGAATCATTACACTACAAGCCACTGTGACAAAAAGACTGCCTAGTTTTATGGACCATTAGTGGTTGATTGAATAGAACATAAAACCCATCTGAAAGGGCTTGCACGATCAAAGAACAGCTGAATTACACCAGCTAAATTTGGAACACTGACAATACAGATGAATATAGAATATTATTAAGAAAGAAGGAAACAATTCAGCGTAAATTCTCTGTAGAATATATGCTTAGATTGGTAACTTTTGGTGACAACAGACACTTCAATACAAATACACAGGAACTGTTTATGAAAGTGCAGATGTGAAGACAGCATGGATGTATTTTCCTTTTAACAGTATCTAGGAAGACAACTTAAGGATTTTGACTAAATCCTTTCCTTAGATACTAACACAAACATTCATCTCAATGGGGTTTGTGTGTGTGTGTGTGTGTGTGTGTGTGTGTGCACGTGTGTATGTATACACACAAACATAGACATATATATGTATACACTTACACACACACCATTGAGTTAAATATATACATATATAGAAAATTGTAGCTGGCAACAGAATTCAAACT
>VZSV01000008.1:10008777-10139074 GCA_013398735.1 Nothocercus julius
TTTAAAGTATTATCTAAAAAAAGACAAAGTCCAAAATACTGACTCTGCCACATACTTACTGCATCTTTAAGAGCCTGAAGTCCCGATATTCTGGACTGAGGTCAGGAAAAGAAATTCATCCACCTCTTGAAGCAGATGCAAGGATAAAAGCAACAAGCACCCTGGCAAGATACAGAAAATGCATTTTGTGCCCTTGCATTTCAGGAGGATGTGTTTGTACCAAACCTGAAGATACACTTAAAGGCTATACATGAGTAACTCAGCCAAAAATAGCCTACAATGGCCATCAGCAGCAACAACAGCAAGGCAACTTCGCTGTGGATTTAAAGCCCAGCTCAAAAGCTCAGAAAGGGAGGGAAATGAATGGCCCTGTGCAAGTTTCTGCACTTAAATGTTCTTGTAATGTACAAATATTACGACTGTCTGCCTGCTTTGCAGACAAAGCTAAGGACTGACAAAAGAACAAACAAACCAAAAAAAATCAAATCATTATCTACAGACCATTTTTTTTAAAATGAATTATGACTTTTTTGTAGCTATTAGACATGTTTATATATACATACGTATATAAACTATGCATATTATCTTTAACTTTTAAACCTCATTTGCATTTACAAAATGCAGCACTGTAGCTTCATTTTCTCAGACGTATCATCTTAATTAATCCTAACAGCTCCCTGGCTTTTTTACATTTCTGTTATCACTTTTTAAGCTTGAGAAAAGGCTTCTAATTGACCTAAATTACATATTCAAATTATCCCTTTATGAGCTGAAATTAACATACCACAGATATTTTGTGTAATTTGGTGACCAAAATGTCACCAAAGTAATTTGTTTTTAATCTATGAATTAGTACAACTCCACAAATTACAAACTTGTAATGAATTTCCCTACCTGAGTTTTCCCCTCAAATAGCACATAGTGTCGATTTCAAGGTTTCAAAAGGCATGAAATATTCCCCCATCTACCCCCTAGTCAGCTGGCAGCAGTACCGGGTCCTGCGTTCACAACCCTATTTCCTTGGCTGCTTCAAGATTTCTTTATGTCTATGCATTTTGTGCCACCTGGCAGCAACCACAAAAAAGAGAAACATCTTCTGGGATTCTCCCAGATCTACTGAATAAAATCCCCCGTTTCAATGACTGCAGGATCTAGCCAGGAAAGAGAGGCCTGGACTTGACACTGCAGTAGGTGCGGGGAAGAGCAGCAGTCCCTGAGTTTCATGTTGTTTAAACGACTCAGAAAGAATCCAGTCTTGGAAAGTCAGGAAATTTTCAGAAACAAAGGTTTTTGTAAACTGCTGATGAAATGCCATCACGCCTCTATCTGTATTCGATTTTAATTTGAACATTTGAGATTAAGTTCAGTTTTCAAGCAAAACTACAGTTCATTATTGTATTTCCCCTGAAGACTGACACTTTTCACCAAGGTCTCAATGATGTATTTTGTTTAGCGGTTGGCTTAGGTGAGTGATGGCCTCATCTGCTGTAGTTCTCTGCTCCCAGAGATGAATCAACTGTAGTTTCATCAATCCTGTCATCAATCTACTGGACGTGTGTTCTTTTTTTTCACTAAAGGATCAACTATTTATGAAAGACAACCTATCATTTTCTGCCTTCCTTACCAGAAGTTATAGGCGCACACTACAGATGAACCTTTTGCCTACTCTGAACGTAATGCTCTGTTTTTCCAAATTCAAACGCTTTAGGCATTTTATTCTTTAGCTAAAGCATCAATATATGTTAATGACTGCAGATGCTAATTGAAACTCACTGACTAGGTGTGCATCGATCTCTACTGCAAGTGAGCTTGCCTAGAGGTAGAACTGGCCACAATTGCTAGTTCACAGGAAACGCCAACTTTTTGGAAGTCTCATTCCAAAATACTAAATAAGTTATTTTGGAAAGAGAATTTCCAATGTCAAAGATAGATCTTCTATTAAGAGTCTAAGTTTATCAGTTCAATAAGACTTTAATGGCCCTTTCTACCGTTTTTGCTCATAACACAGAATTTCTCCAACAGAAACTGCAACTCATGTACAAATTATGTTGACTTTACAGCAGTTCCTCATTCATAGCATCACTGCAAGGGTGCACAGTTTTATAGCAACCTGTATAGAGTTATGTCTTCAAGGAACGCTTCTCAAATTTTCATCAAGTATTTGAGTTTTACAGTGAAATGAAAAAATACACGCGCACCATAGAAAATGTTTTCATGTTTCTGCTATCATTGAATCATAACAAAGAAAAACGCAGTTCTGCTAAAATATATAAGCTCTGCAACTGAGGTGAAACACTGAATGCAAAGCCTACAATGCCCCAAGTCCAGAAAAATCAATAAAGAAACTGCAACACAGAATGATACATATGTTAGCTCATGTTTTTAAAGTACAGAGGTAGAAAGGTTTTTTTTTTTTTTTTTTTTTTTTTAATCTAAACACCTCATGTGGAAAAATATACTTCTCTGTCCTCTTCAGGATTAGCTTCAAGGTTTCATGAGTCATTGCCTCTTTTTCCGAGTTGCTCTCTGAAAAATCTTGCCATTGTGAGCACAACTCCTAGTCACAGGATTATCCATCCTGATTTCAGCAAAACTACTACTCTGAAGAAGGACTCCAGGATAAATTTTATAAGATTGAATCCTTCAAAAATTTTGAATGAGGGGGAAAAAAATATCACCAAAGGATAGATATCTAGCACACTAGAAATTGAAGAGATAATGTTTGATTATAGGGTTTTTTCCACAACATAAAAAGCTTTTTTCCTTCTTTCATTACCTTCATAGAGTATATTTCAAAGTAGATGAAACATAAGGTTAAAAATATATCCATCAGAAAACCCTTCAAAAGAAACCCTATCAAATAAAGCCACGGGGTTCACTCCTGTCTTTGGTTAGCACTTTTGTTACAGCTCTTTGATAGTTTCAGGCTGGAAAGATTTGAACTGGCACTAAACTCTCCAAAGCTCCTTTGTAGGCAGTTATTCTGCTCACCGGTGAGTGGTAACACTATAATTACCCAGAAAGACCCAAAGTGGACAGTCCTGATGCATAAGATATTTTCTCGCCATTGGAAAAACAGTTGTCCCTAAGCCAGTAACTGAACATGTTGAAAGGAGAAACCTGCAACCCTCTGCACCATTTGCACAATGAATACAGAAAGTTAACCACTAGTGTTATGAACATTCCCTAGATGCACAAACTCTGTGCCTGGTGTTTCAATGCCCCTCACAATACTGGCCAAGTACCATTCAACCATTAATGGAAATTTTACCTTCCACGAGGCACTGAGGGCCGTGGCATTCCCATACAAGGGATGATACCAGAAGGTGTGTTTTGTTTTCCCCATTTCACAAGGCAGTCTGGCACATGTTGCTTAGCAATTCTGTTATGCGAAAATTAGCCTACAGTAAATCCAAAAAAACAAGCAGCTTAGAACACCAAATAAGCTAAAAATCAACAGATCTGAACATTTATTTTTAAGCCAAAACCTCAAAAGCTGAAATTAAATCAACTTATTACTCAAATTTCCCCCAGGTCTGAATCATCCTCTTTTAAAGGGTCTGAGCAGCAAACTAAGTCCTTTAATTCAGCATCTGACTTTGATAACTCTAAAACATCCCATCCCATTTTATTACTGTTTGCTGTTCCGACATTTGAAGGTATCGAGCATACTTTGCTGGTTATTTACTATAACAGCATGTAGCCAAATTGATTTACAATAAACCACTTCCCCTCCTAATTCCCATAACTTGGCAGAAACCCAGGAGTGAGTTCAGCTCTCCTTCCTCAGGCACTGGCTTTGTGCTGGCTTAATGAAGTCATGCCTGATTTATACTGACAGACAGCTCGGAGCAGGCAGAAAAGTTGCATCACTTTATCTAAAGACAGTGTTAAATTAACAAGGCAGCTTTTGTGAACTCCCACATGTCCCCTTACTCCAGCCTAATGCACTGGAATTAGCAACCTGTGTGTGGTTTCCTCCCTAAGGAATAGAGGGCTGTGAAACAAGTCCTCAGCTACCTCCATCAAGAACCACCACTAGATACTGTACTATAACTAATTTAGAGAGGTTTATGCAATTGGGTTTTGGGTGTGGAGCTGGCACCTCTGCTCCATGCTGCACTGCTGGGCACCACGCACACAGTCTGTGCGCAGTGCTGAGGTGAGGAGGTTTCCTCTCTCATCTCTGGCTATATCCTCCCACCTCTGCACCGGCTGTGCTGCCTCTTCACTCGTTCTGACCATCATTAGTGAGGTTGTGAACTGGATCAAGCAACAAAGCTAAAAATAACCTTGGCAAAAAGGTTCTTCTGCACTGGAAAGCAATGAGGGAAGCAGGGTGGTTCAGCTAGGACAGATGGGAAGAAAACTGCCCCGGAGCTTTTCGGAAGCGCTGCGTGTTTCTCAGAAACCAGATGCAGGGCAGAGCCTGCTGCACAAGAGGCCTCTGTCCAGGCTGCAGAATCCAGCTCTGTTTCCTTCGAACACAATAGGGATTCTGTTCCCCAGATATGTTAAGCAAAAAAGAAAAAAAGAAGGGGGTCCCTTTAATGCTTATGTACAAAATACACTTTCATCCCGATCAGCTTGATTTCATATCAGTGCTTTTGATTTATTCAAAGTGATTTTTTTTCCATTCTGATCATGCATCCTCTTCACTCACAGATTTAATTAAGATTAGGAAAATGAAAAGGTACTGAGAATTAGTCAGATTTCTGAGACAACATCTGTAACAATTATTCATTCAGAACTAGCCAGAAAAGCTTATGCATATAATGTATTTGGAGGAGAAAGAATAGATACCATACAGCAAGTTCTAATTTAAGGAATACAATGCAATTTTGTGCTAGACAGCTGTCAAATGCGGTTAATAATTTGTTTTTGTGGAATCTCACAGGTCCTTTTCTAGACACAGCTCATGGGAGAAGTAGGTTTCCAAGAACCCTGGTATTAGCTGGGGACATTGTCACACATCAAACACATATTTCACATTCTTTCTTAAAGGAATCTCCTACCCACAGGTCAAGAGCTCCATTGACTGCAACATTGTCTACATTTTTTTCTTTCTTATTCCAAACATATGCATCTTGGTGAACAAGAATAGGATAAAAGGGACCCAAATTAATTCAATGACAGGAGATACTGCAGCTCTTGCACTGACTGAAAAGTCCTTCCCCGAGGAAGGAGACTTGGTGGGATGGAAGGAGGGGAGATGATGAAGGTGGAGGAAGGGTCTCAGCTCCAGGATAACCCTGTTACAGGGACCAACAGGACCAGCCTTCCCAACTAGGAGCGTGGGTCAAGTTCTGTCCTCTGATAGTTCATGGCAATTAAGAGCAGCACTTAGCCCACTTGAAGAATCACTCTGATCACTAAGACTTCTTATAGTTGCACTTTTGCTCAGAAGGGTTTTTTTCCTCCCACACATATTAAGAAATCCTCATGGTTTTAATTCAGATCGCCAAGAAATGAAGATAGCAAACATTTGCAAGTTTCTTCCATTATGGACACAATTCTCTATTAGTCTTCATTTATGCAGTTTTAAGCAAAGAGGAAAAGACTATGGACCAATACCTGTCCACTAAATTCCCATTCAGGCCTTCTCCTGCTAGTCTTGCAGCTCCTCTCCGCTTGGCTCCCACAGGGAAGGAGATGGCTTTTCTTGGGAAGTGCTCAGCACTCTGAGGCTGATCCCACAAAGCACACGCTTTTATTCAATGTAAAAGGATATAAATGTGCACAAAGGAAGACAGGTCCTTAAATATTTTCTGGATAAGACACAGAGGCCAGTACTTTACAGGCTTGAACCTATTTTCACAAAAACAGAACTGAGTTTTCCAACTTACAAAGAACAAGAATATGCATTTGAAGAGTCATCACAAGGAAATACAAAAGGTGAAAAGAAAGAAAGAAATCTCTACAGTTCCTGGAAGCACTTTTAACTGGTACACATTTTGCAAGATCAATCTTTGTTAAGAGACCCAAGCTACCCTAAAGCGTGTGGCTGGACAAGGTGCATCGCATTGCCATTGCTCTGTCCTTCCATGTCGATAAAGAAAACTTAAAATGGAATCAAAATCCACGAGCAGAAGGTTGTGATTGCTAAGTAATCTGTGAGTTCCAAGCCCACAAGTGAGATATGAAAAATATCCCAAAACACTTGGCAGCTGACTGAAAAGACTGAGCCTCCAGCCAACATAGACCTATTCACACGGGTTAAGTGTAACGAACCCACGCGTGCATTACTAGCAGGGTTAGAGACATTTAACCCTTCTTAAAGTATCAAGTAGAGATATCCTCAGCAAAAATATTTAATCAGAGCAGGCTGCTTACCTGCACATTTAAACCTTAACATAAATAAATAAATAATCTCTGCAGCATTTTGTAAACAAGGGGGAAGTACCCTCAGCAAGCTGCCTTGGGGAAAAGGACTCACCAGGAACCAACCACCATGGGCCCCTCATGCTGCTCGGCACTGCTCTCTTCTCCAAGGAAAGACCTGTTTTAAGAAGTAATTTAAGTCATGGTGTTCGCTTCCTAATTTAGAGCGCCCTACAATAACTTTTCAGAATTGAACTAAAACAAGGCTTTAATCTAGGAACTGACACAACAGGAAATTTTCTCCTGAACTTGTATACCTATAATATTCCTCACTGTGAGTGATGCCAGTAGCAATTTCCTAGGGAGGAATTTCAAACTGAAAAATTGCAAATCTTCTGCAGAGGAATAATTTGATACAGAGGCCTTATATTGTATTTTCCCCATAACATTCTTGTGAGGTAGGGCAGCATCATCTTCCCCACTTTACAGATTGAAATGCCGGTCCAAAAATAATTCAGACCATCATTTCAGTTAAAGTGATATAGTCAGACACTTCTGGGAATTGCATCAGCACCCACGAATGTTGTCTACCGGCCTCCACCCTGACCAAGAGCAAAAAGCGCATCTAATTTAAGGTGGCAAACCTAAATCTGCAGCCTTAAGGCTTGTAAAAAACCTGTATGCTCTTTGAACAGAGGTAAGAATTGCATTTGAAACACATTAATAGTAAATTAATAGACTTTTTTTTGTATAATCTTGGTTAAAAACTGCACCTGAAGAAATACTACAAGTTGCATATATTAAGTCTAGTTACAGTTCAGTTTAATCTACCAACTAGACAATCTGAAGACATGCATATGGAGCCACTTACTCTGGGATTCACCAGTAACAGTTGAACAAATCAGTGCCTAAACAAAAACAAGTCTGCATCTTTGGAAAGATTATTTCTCTGCCTTTTAGTGCTAAATCCCCCTCAGTGATGATGATAAACACTGCTGTAACATTGCACAGAAATGGCACAGTCTTCACACATCTAAATATGCTAGCTGGTTAAGGTAACGAGGGTCCTGTACAGTCAGGAGGAGGGAGAGAAACAAACATTAAAATTTAGACATGATGAGTATACAAAGCCTGAAAAAAAATGGTATCTTTATTGGTAAAACTCAAGAAGGCAGGATGACGGAACAAGAATAGTCTGTAGATCTCCAAGACTATCTGCTGAATAACTGCAGGAAAAGTGGTTCACAAACATTTAGGGGAGCTGAGAATCGCAACGATCATGTGCACAGCCTTTTGTATTTGCTTTTCATGCACATTTGCCTGATAAATCGCTTGCAATGAAGAGTTCGATCTGGTGCAGTATTTTGTACACCAAGGGAGACGGATTACAAGAGGAAGTGACAGGGCAGTTCAATAAAGACACTCATCAAGAGGAGACAACCTAATCAGTGGGCTGATTTATTTTGCAACATTTTTGAGAGATGTAATTTATACCTACTCTTGATGGGACAGATCCTGAGCCTGCTAAAAACTCCAATTAAAAAAGCAGAGATCCATCTGTAAGATTTGTCTGTTGTTCAGCCTTCTGACCCATAATTTTCTTCCCAACTCCCACCCTGTTCAGTAATCAATCACGCCAAACAAGTCTGACAGGTCCCAATTTGTGACCTGACACCAACTTAGCAGCCCTGAACAAAACGAGCGCCACACGACTCAGGTGCCCCAGAAAGCTACAGTCTCCTCTGTCTGCCCGGAATATTATTCCCCTATAACCAGGCCTCTGGGACAGGGTGCTAGGAGTTTATTTTTGTAGTAACAAAGCCAGGGATTGCAGATTTATTATATTACAAATAAATAAAAAAGGACCAATAAAAGCCTCACAAGAAAGCCTATATTTCTCTTCTGGCTCTGCTTTTAAGCTCTTAGGAATCTCCTTTTCAATGTTCCTGGACAGGTTATGCTCACTTTTGCTTGCAGACAAAATTGCTGTCATCAGTACTGGGACATGCACCGAAGTTTCTAACATTTCTGCTGTTTTCCCTTATTGCAGCCACATTCTCCACAGGCTACAGCCACGTCCACAGCTACGTTACCAGCGCGTGCAGTGAAGAGATTCCTATCACAAAGCACAGCACATTCTTACAGCTTCATGCGTACTAGATAGTGGGATAAAACTGCAATGGGAAGCTGTAAAAGCTTTTCCGGAACCACTGCAAATATCTACTGTTACTTGTTGGTTACAATCCCTATGGATCTACCAAACAGTGAGTTATCTGCTCTATTTTCTCACAATACCTGTAAATAGATAAGAATCCTACCAAGCAATATTTTAAAAGGCTGACAAATGCTCAGCAATTTGATAATCTGCTGAGTGCCAAAACCTTCCTTCAGCTCTGAAAAATTGAAAACTGAATACTAAAAGTAATTAAAATGAGCCTAAGGCTCAACCTACTAATAATTGGTCACAATCATCCTGCAGAACTTCATTTGTGACACCAGTAGAACAGAAATTATAATGCTAGTTTAACAACCTGAAAGAACTTCTCTACTAAAAGACTGAATCATTTCTTTAATATTAAACAGTACATTTACTCTGTGATGAACCAGTATTTCAGCAGAATGCCCTGTGTTAGCCAGCCAAGACTTCTCCTTATTAGAAGGGAATAGAAATCACTGAGAGCCGAATCCCACAGTCCTTTCTCCTACAAAGCTCTCTTTGAGGTCAATGGAAAACATCGCTATTAAAAAAATGCCAGACAGTGACCTCTGGAATCACACAGCACAAATCATATTTAGTTTTGGAAATAAAGCCCTTTTCTAGGTCTGCAAAGATTTCAAAATAAGAGAAAGCAGTTGTACGGGACATCATTTTTCTGTTATCCTTTTTGTAATTTCACAATACCTGAAATGTTACAGTTTATAACAGTTTGACAAATCATCTCAGCTTCCTCCTGTGCTGGCCCTTATTGTTTATCGCCTACTTATTTGTTTCCTTAGTATGTATGAGAAGTAACGAAGGGCATGAATCTATTTAATCTAGTGAGAATGAAGAAGCATTTATCGTTAGACATTTCAAGAACAGGTAAAAAGAATACTGTCAATAAGCTTAATGTGCTTTATCAAACTAGCGTGACTGTTGGTGATGAACAACAGGGAAAGAATATAAAACAAAAGCCTTTCTTTTAGCACCATTTTAAGTAAGCACTGTGTGGAACTAGACTGATCAAAGCTCAAAAGGAAAAAGAGAGAGAGAGAGAGAGAGAGACATAGATAGATAGATATGGTGGGCACAAGAATTTACAGTTCGGTAGCTCTTCTGGCAGGTATTAGTATAGGCTAAGCCCGGCACATACAGGTTGTTGTCTGGATGCTGAAAAGCAGAATCTGCCAGACTTAAACTTTCAAAAATTACAGACAACTGCATCTTACTAAATTTGTAGTGTTCATTTCAATATCATGTACAGGAATGATGTCACTGGGAAAGACGTTGCAGGGCTTGCAGCTGACAGCCAGACCAGCTCACTGGCAACTTCAATCACGGCTTCCCATTGCTTACGCTCTCCTGCTTCTCAGACAGTCTTTACGTTGCAGTCAGCAGCCTCCTGCACAGCCTCAAGGACATAATTACACTGTTCAGTACACCTGGGGCGAGAGTAAACACAGGCAGGATTCAGGCAGCCTTTTACAAGATGAAGTTCTCTCTCACTGAGTAAATCCGGCCGACCTCAATAAGACTATGCCAAGAGACTTGGAGACAGATGATTTTTGAACAGAAAGAAACAGCATCTGAAGCTGGAGGAGGCAAATGGCACCTGAGCAGAAAGGCAGTAGCTTCAAGCTTGAAAATGAGCCACCACCCAGACAAAAGATGCTGCCATTGGACATACACTGGAGTTGCTGAACATAGTTGCTAGAGTTTGACTCTAAAAAAATCACATTTCATCCTTACAAAAAGTACATTCAAAAATGTACTTTTCCTTTGAAACTCTGGTCAGACTTTGTGACCTCCTTTTCATTTTCTATACCTATTAAAGCACCAGACTCAATAATACTTTTGCTAAGCTAAAAACCTTAACTTGACCACAATATTCAAATAACTGTACTTATTGCTCATAAATGGCTTTCCATTAAATTTATCTTGGCCTTTTATTTTCCCACTCAGCTTGTGTCAGGTGTCCTTCTGTAATGTATATATATTTTACGTTGGTCCTTGGCTCTAATTTTGTAACTTTTGAAAATTCTTCCAAGATCTGTACTATTATTACCATATTATTCCAAAGCATCTTCTATTATGCTGAAAATAGTAACTTCTATTTAACATGATATGATAGAACAATTTAACTACTCTTCAGACAGTTAGTTATATCTAATTAATCTTAGTCCTGCTAGGTCTGAAGTGTCCCTGAGCTCACCAGCCAATCCCTTCCCCTTCTAGACATCTAAACTTGGGTTTGAAATACATAAAATATTGCTTGAAATAAAATGAAGCTGGTCAGAATGTTTTAGACTTCAATCAAATCTGAGTCACTCACTTTAGGGAAAGATCAAGCACACAAAATGTCAGAGAGGTCTCCAGGCTTTGCTGGAGATCCATTTTGAGTGATCAGATGAGGAATTGCTATGCTGGACTGAAATGCCACTCATGTTCTAGCAAAATAACAGCTATAACTTCATGCCAGATTGCTCTATCAGTCTTAAAGGCAAGAGCTGTAACGGGATGGGAGTTCCCCTTGCAGCTGCCACCGCTCTCCGAGCCGCTGAACGCAGCCCTGTCCTGGACGAGGAGGACTCCTCCTTACCAAGCTCTTTGCTTTATGGCACTTTATTCAGAAACAAAACAATTTTAAGGGGAAAACAGTTTTTAGAAACTGATAATGAAAATTAGCTGAAACCAAGTGTTGCGTTTATACCTATAGTTATTTATTTTACATGACAATATACAATAGTCACATTCCAGAAAGCTTTGAGGAAACACAGGCTGCCGATAAAGCAGGAGTTGGCAGATGATAGTGGAAGGGGATGCAAGACAGGCTTACGGTTATTAAATACAAACAGTTAAGGAATTATAACATTCAAATGTTATGTGAAATCATAATTCAGTCAAATCACGAACACGATTTTTTTCAATAAATACTTCTATGCTCGACTACATGACTGAAGTTGTGGTTTATGCCTTTGTTGACCTTAGTTAATTGCTGGGCCTGTCCATACCTGCTCATCAGTCTCACTAAAATCAAACTCGAACATGCTGTGCCTCAAATTATTATATTTCTGCTAACTATAATTCAAAGCTGAATTATTTAGACCAAAATAAACAACTAATATCAGCAATTACCAAGATGCTCAGAGGATTAAAAGTTTCATCAGCAGGAATACAAAAACATATCTCCTTAGTGTAGGTTCCTACATTTTTTGGCTACCCTTATCAGGTGAAGACTAAAAAGGAGGCTCTCTGTTGCTTTGGCTGCTGAAAACCACTTGTGAGTCCCTTCTAAAGCAACCTCCACTCTCTTGCAAACTCTCCTCCATACTGAATACTACTTGCTTCTTAACGGCAACGGGGCAAGCTTGAAAGCAGAGTTTTCCTAAGGTTTATTGAAGGCAACCAAAGCCACCAGCGTGTCCGGACAAGCCTAGCTCAGAGCATCCCAAAGGGCACGAGGCGGCCAGGCCAGCAGCAGCGCCCAGCTGAAACGCAGCTGCCGGCAGCAGGCACCTGTGTGCCCGCAACTCACCAACGGGCTGGCACTTCTCACATCCCAGAGAGAGACGATCATCTAAGAACACATACTTGCAAATACTGCAAAGAAATACTTTTGTTCTTATAAAATGCAAAATAAAAATGGAAAAAAAGCTCTCTCAAACAGCTCCTACATTATCACCTGCCCAACTAGTCTGCAATAGGAAACTTCTAAATGCACTGCTGGTGGGATCCAGCTTTAGTGAAGAAAAAGTAGGATAGCTGTATTTAAACAAATAAGCACATTATATTAAAGTAGACTACACATTTGGTGACCTCCAGTCTATACGTTTTAAATAACAAAAAAACAATAATGTGCCACAGAATTAATTAAAAATAGACTGCCCAGCGTGAATGAAAACCAACAACATGCTACGGTCTATTAAATGAACTGACGATTCTGAATTGTAATTGCTTTATAGACCATTGAATTGGAAACCGGGGAGAAAAGATTTATTATGAGACACATTTGAGATCACTAGCAAAAATTAATAATTATTATTTCTTTAAAAGGCTAAATCTGTTTCTGCCCATATGCACCCTCCTCTTTTTTACTAAGTTAAGAACAAATATCACCAACACCATCACTATCTAAAATCTCTTAAATATCTTATGTACTCTTAGCCAACTTAATCAGATGAATGCAGTTCTCTGATCTCAATTCAGCAAAGCAAATAGCTGTATCTTAAGCCCCACTGGGACAGATCCTCATCTGATATACATCACATTTATGGAGCTTCAGCATGCACCTCCATGGGACTTAAATGCTTTCTAAGTAGAGTTCCGAACTAGGTTATTAAAAAGAAATAAAAAAATTGTTACTGAAGCCATCCTATAGTTTTGACAATACTAAAATGAATTTCTACATGTGGCATTCATTATAATGATTTTTATGTAATATAAACATTTAATACTATATATAAAAACTTTCACTGATTAACATTACAGTAACATATTACACTATACCACCATTATTGTGCACTAGATGGTAAAGCAGCAACATTTTTCAGTCTAAGGTAACACAGCGCTCCCTCAGAGACTGTTAATGCTCCTTGTGGTTATGCAATCATTTAGCTGGGGATCTCATTTTGTAGCCATAGCCATTAGGACAATACAAAACTGGTTACAGGAAAAGACATTAGTTAATTGTATAGTTATCTAAAACAACCCCAAAGGAGAATCTACTTGCTTTATTCTAATTGCTAATAGATAGCATAAATTCTGTGGTTCTCTAACCTGGTATCCTTTCTGGGGGGGGAAACTATAGGAGTAACGGTGTTTTAGACTCATTTATGTTATTTTCTCACAATTCACTTACAGCTTTTACTGGCGAGAATTGGTCCAAATCTGAGGCCTGATACTGCTCACATTGACAACAACTGCTAGTAGGTGCGGAATAGGGGTCCCACCTTCTCCTTACCTGCAGGGACTGCAGTTTCACACCACCTTTCACTGGCTGCTCTATACCTGCAAGCTCACATGAATTAAGGGTGCAGAATCCAGCCCAAACCTTCCTTAAAAACATACCCACGAGACACCCATTTCCATTGTTTGCCCTGCAGTCTGCTCTGCCTTGCAGGCCAGAAGCCCCCGGAGACACAGTTACCATTGCCAGGGAAAACGGGGCTCAACCTGTTCGTGGTCACAGCAGAAATGTTAAATAATGGCAGTCAATATCACATGACAAATATGACCTAGATTTGTTTTCTGTTTCACAATATGGTGATCTTTTTGGCAGAAATTGCCTTTAGATTTTGCACTCGTCCACCTGCACAGCCAAATCATGGGCTAAAACTGAGGCAAAATGAATCCCACAGACTCCTGTGACTGGTCTAGATCAATTCTTGGATCTTGCTTCTTAGCAGTTGTGTGTTCTGGTACCGATTCAAATGACATCTGATTGCTCATTGCATCTTACACTACCAAATCCCACAAGGCAGAAACAGACACTTATTTCCCATAGCTGTATTTCCTGTACAGCATGAAGCAAGTTTTTCGTTATTTATAGGCTTTCATTATGCTCATTAAAAAGTTTATTCTAATCACATACAAGATCAAGTGCATCCCACACTTGAGATACCACAGGCAATGCAATATGTACACTACAAGTCAGTCTGCCACACTCCTTCCTAGAGCACTGCTATTGCTAAGGGATAGCCGATAGCTGCATTCTCTAATGCTCCGTTTCTGCAGGCAAACATGTTTCTGCCTGAGGCATTTAGCAAATGTAGAAGCAGCTCCTGCATGCCCATATGCAACTGCCATGAAGTGTTTTGTAACATCACTGTAATGAAGTCCTTCTCACAGAAAGATGCATGAGGTCCTGCTTGGCTTTCCACTGCTTTCCCTAACCACCTACCCTGGATCCAGCACCCACTACACAGATCCTGCCAAAGTCTTCCAAGGTCACCACTTTCTTTAAAGGCTATTTATTAATAATGGGGAAGTGAGAGAGACTTGGGGAGCTCTGAATTAAACCAAGCAACTGTGCCTCTGAGCTGTGCAGTAGCTGCTCCTGTTGCCCACATCTCGGTGGCACAGCTCTCACCACTGACGTCTACCCAAGAGATCTCAGCAGTTTTAGAAGGGAAAACATGACATGCAATGTTTGTAACAACTTCAGTAAGGGCTTGGTTGTCCAGCTTCTATGACAGGAAAATAATTTATCCAAATGCATTACAACAGAGATGGGAAGATTCATACTGCTTGTTACTACAGCAAGAGATTCAAAAGGGCTGATTTTCCTAGTAGAGCTAGAGCTTCTCCCCCAAAAGCAGGGGGTAGCTCCCAGACTAAGGTCTTCATTAGGAGATCAGCAGGAACTAGCAGAGGCTGCTCTGGCACGTGCAGGTGCTGCTGCTGCCTTCCCTCCCCAAGGGCCGAGGGCGCCCGGCCTGGCAGCGCGGGGCTGCACACCAGCAGAGCCCTGGTCAGGGCCAGCGCTGGGGAGCTCACGAACAGCCACATCAGCAAACTCATTTTTGCTTTTTCCTTTCTCTGCAGATGCACACACATGGCTCCTTTATTTAGGCAAAAATCCTATCAGCTTGGAGTGGGACAGTCGGTTTTGAAGAAGCTACTGCCCCTCATGAATCAGCACTGATTTAGCAGGTACAAAGCTAAGCTGGCACAACTTTCCATCTCTGCAGGAGACAAAGGTCATCATTTCAATTGTAATCCTCATTATTTACTATAATTAAATGAATTTGTTAACAGTGCCAAAACTCAGGTTAACATAACTAATTAAGTAACAGACTATTTTGTTCCTTGACAAAGCATTGTTTCTTGATCCTCTAACCTTTTTCACTTTAGCTAACTTTTGCCTAAGGAAAAACATTTAAACAAAAACACCAAATCGCAAACCTGACTCCTGCCACCAGCAGTTTCCTGGAAGCCGCTCGGTCACCAGTGCGCTGAGACGAGCGCTGCCCGGGCCCCGGCGCAGGGCAAGTGGCACCTCGGCCACGGGCGGCACTCCGAGGTCAGGCCTCAACCTGAGCCCAGGCATGAGAATTTGGGACTGTTTAAATCCAAACCTGCTGTTCCTGAGAGAACAGGCCCCTTTCCTCCCTCTTCACACACCTTTGCCATTCCCCTCGGCTCACGCAGGCCCCTGGTTGTCACATAATTTCACAGCAGAGCCACTATGGGCAGGTGGATGGGGACGGCACTCACTAAACCCCCATCCTGACTGCCCATAGGGAGACCCCAGTTTGTGCATCATCATCTCAGTCCTACACTAGCCCTTGCCTAGGATTAATTGATGGATTACTTCAGAGATGGGGGAATTAGAAACAAATAATTCAAATGATAAAAGCCATTAGCCCTAATTATAAGGGGGAATCACAGCTTGGGCACTGAGGTGGCAGTTTTTCACCAGTAAGTGCTCCCCATGCCATAGCTGTGCCTTTCTTGCTAATGGATTAGGTGTAATTTTAGGAAAAATAAATGAAATGTGTTTCCCTAGTGTATCATTTGGTTCTCAAAATGCAGCAATATTTCTGTTTTGCTGAACCTGGGAATCCGACAGCATCCTCAGTACTCAAAGCTCCCAGTACATTACAGCTGTGCAGAGCACTAAGTTTTCCAGTGGGCTCCAATTCTTATCACCCTCAAGCTTCTGCAAATAAATATTCCAAATCACCTTGTCCTTCCCAGATTTGTAAGATCTTTCTCCTTCCTTTAAAGGTTACTGACTCACCCCTTCCCAGGGCTATCTGCACTTTCACTGACTCATGCCCAAAAGCCTCCAGCAGACGTTCTGCCCCTCTATCACTGTGCAAAAGATGATTTTCCAGTGCACAGAATTTTGCTCACACACAGAACGGACAGAATCTGTTTCTGTCCAGCAATTAAACCATCGCTCCTATAGAAATGGTCACAGAACCTCACATGAAAACATCCCCCATGACTGTGAGAACCACGATGTTTGAACATTTCTGGTAAAATGCTGTGAAAGTTACGTGCAGCTTTATTTATCAGATCCCACTTCTCCTAAATCCCTTTGAATCTGGCCCAAAGCATGTGCCAATTACAAGAAGCAGCCACAGAAATAAAAAGCTTCAGAATAGTGGTAATTTTGCTATAAATAGAGGATGTAGCCCCAACTAACAGAAGGCATCAGCCCCCCTTCCACAGGCAACACTGAGAACATCACGAGGCCCGGATGCAAGACCTACCTTCCAGGCCGGTGATCTGCCTTTTGCACTCAAGTTTCCTACCAATACACACGTGAAATTGCATTTATTTAAGAACTGGGCAAGTCACTGTTACACCGCATATGAATAATAAGTAAATTTGTCTTGGAACCTGTAAAAACATAATCAGGTTACCAAATATATGTCTAGCTGATATGCTGGCATATCACAACCAGCAGTTACATTTCTATTTTATCAGATTCTAACTATCAGATCAAACTGTGTCATGACTTTTGCAAAATAAAATCTATCCCTCCTTCTTCAGTTTTTATATCATGCTAGCTTAGTTTTTTGCATGTTTTGAATCTTTTCTGCATGATCAAAAGATGATGGCATTTAGGAAATACTGTGCACATTAGAGTCTTCCAGCTTGCATAAACCAGCATGCTCACGTTCCTCAGTTTAATTGCAACTTTTTACTTAACAAAAAATTCCCTTATCCTCCCTCCAGTTTACATCAAGTACTCATTTCTAAAAAAGGCTTGTATCCTTTCTTTTGATACCAGATTGTGTGACCCAGGAACCTCTTCCACACGCTCCAGTTGAGCCGACGCTCTCCCTCCCGGTAACCGCGCAAGCCGGTGAGCACGCGCAAGGCGGCAGCTCACGGGGCTGTCACTGAGATCGCAGCTCCGGAGCCTGCACATCCTGCTTGATGAGACTCTGACCTGCAAAGTAACTTAGCAAAACCTTGGGGGTTTGCTAGAGTGGATCTCATTTCTGTTCAGAGTGCCTGTCTTTCTCATCTCGTGACCCCAGTTGATGACTTTGCTGTAAACCACCATGAGCAGCAGTTAACAAAATGCAATAGAAGATGACTTCTGTAATATAATCAAATGAAAAGCACATAATCCCAGCTGCTCCCAACGAGAGCCGTTGTTACAAAGAGCAAATCGCTCAGCGCTGGGTTCAGGGATCCCTGCACAAACCACCTCTCCTGACCTCTCTTGCCGCAGCGATCTGGCACAGCGGAGGCTATTAGGACGCGATTATGTAGGCTTATTAATTCAGTCTCCTGAGCAAAACCCATAAATATTTCTTGGTAAAAATAAACACAGCTATAAATATATGTGATGCTCTCTAGCCTGACCTACAGCTCCCTGCTGCCTTTTTGGGCTGAGTCGGGCCGCTGTCAGCTCTGGCTGCCCCAGAGCACAGCAGAGCCTGGAGCAGCCTAGTGCCCAGCCCGATCACTGCTGCAGGGCTGCGCTTTGATGGCCAAGGCTCTTCGTTTTCACTAGCAGCGGAACCAATAAACTAAAGGACCTCTACCAATAAATACCACTCCAAGAACCTCCAGTACCAGACAGCAAACTAAGTGGCAAGTTACTTCCTAAATGTAGGCAGAAAAAACACAGATCTGCACTGTTACTACAGCCATTTGATTAGGAATTTTCTCACCTCCTACCTGCCCACATTGTTCTCCATGAAAACATGACAAAATAGAAGAAAATGAGACATTATGTTCCCCCAAAACACACCACAAATCTCACAAAGCCCGTTAAGAATTCATCATGATGTTAGTGTTTATCTTCAGTCCTGTAACTGCACTTTATACTACTCTTGTAAACATTAAGTTCCTTTCAGAAAATTACGAAACAACTTGCTTCAGCAGACTCTAATTTAAAAGGAATTAGAAAGTTCAAAAGGTGCATAGGTGTCCTCCTAATACACACAGGATAGCAACACTTCTTCCACACTTTTCTGTAGCCTCCTCAAATTCTGTTTTCATGAAACTGAGACATCCTCATGTTGCTGTAGCATCTGCAAAACCACATACTGCAGGACTGCACTTCCATTCTAAGAATCAGAGACGTTTTAAAAGTGAGAGAAATCCTAAAATGACTCATACTGAAGATGAGAAGGTTACCATTAGTCCTGGATACTCACAACAGGTTTAAATAACAAGAAGTTTACGAAGAAACACTCAGTTCAGCGACTCATCCTTCTACTTTTCAAAACTAAGTAGCAGAAACCAACTTAGATCATCCCTCCCAAGCCTTATATCATTTACAGGGAGCCTCTATTTAGCAAGATGCGCAGCAAGGAATAAACAGCTGTCATTATGCCCCAGAAAGCTGCAAAGTGAGGCCGAGAGAAAGTAAACAGAGCTAGCGGTTTTTCTAAGGGAGGGAATTCTAATAGCCACGTTTCCTAGAAATGCCTGAAAAGAAAGCATTTAAAATAACTCAAATAAAAAAAGTCTCCATCTATCTCTTGAACACAGACAGCTCAATTAAACCCCTTTTTCCCATTATTTCTCCTTTGGTGCTCTGAAGGCTCCAGCTTTCCCTAAGCTGTCCATTACAGCCAGCTTGTGCACACTCAAGGGCCCACTTCCAGCCCAGCCAAACTACCTCAATTAATTCTTGGTCCTTTTGCAATATTACCTCCAGCACGTGCCCAGCTGGCACAGGAGCATGGTCAGGAAAGATAAGAGCCTGAGGCCTAGAGGTCGTTTCCTTCCCCACCAAGAGCAAAGCCCCAGCTGACAAAAGGTACCTGAACATAAAAAATCAGTTGTGAAAGGGGGTGCAAAAATACTATTTTAGAACCTAGAAAGGAAGCAGTGGGATTCCTTACCTTCTGATCAGTCATATCTACAGATCTGACAGGAGCTGAGGGATTCAGCAATGTTCCTTCACCTATTTGTACTTTAAAGGAGGGAGATTTTCTTTCCTTAACTAGAACCGTAAGCATCATCTCCAGTGAAATAGTAAAAAAAAGACAACTGATCATACAGGCAGAATAAATTGCTCTGTACTCAGTAATGTCCCTTTTAGTTTAGTTTATGCAAAATCACCTTAAGTATTTTTTACCCCCCTCCTCCACCCCAAAACAACCTCTAAAGTCAAAAGATCAGACATTCTTTATTTTTCTTCTTTTTTTAAAGACCAAGTATTCCCAGTGTTACTGAGACAACTGCAGGATAAAAATCTTGTAAACACATCCAAGATTTAATTTTTTTTTTTCCAGTTCCTATTTCGTCTGCAGAAAAATAATGGTGAAAAAGAACCTGCCCTTGGGTGTATCTGTACTCCTGAGTTCTGCTTCTCTTCAGTCTTTTAACATATCCTTAGATACAGATACCATGAATGCAAAACGGAAAATGCCAAGAGTGTTTTCTGATAAAATCCTTGTATTTTTCATCAAGAAGCAGTGAAGTCCAAAATTAATTCTTAATTAAGTTTTAGCCCGCGTTGAAAGAGGTCAAATATACCATTACCATTATTAACATCAGTGTTTTTCTTCAGCTAGAAAGCTACAAATCTTTTTAGTCATCTTTACTTGCGTTTTGCAGGCTATTATTGGATCATTTTGTCATATGCAGAATATTATCCATCCAAAGACCATGAAAAGACATTAAGATGTGCTCTCATTATGGACACACTGATTATTATAAATCCTTCTTTTCAGGTCTTGGGGTAGAAACTCACTAGCAGATGCAATTTATTAAAACATGCACCAGTCAAAGGTTTCTCTGGAACTAAGAAATGTAATCATATAATGACAGTACTGGAGTCTCTCCGAGTGAAACGAAAAACTCATTTTCAGATCCTTTTGATCATTTTGCCTTGCATAAGGATAAACCTTGTCACATACTAAAAGCTCTCATACATTACAGACAGTTTGTACTTAGAGAATCAACATCTTTCATAATGAATATCCATTTCTTTCATAAGTCAGTGAAACCTTCTTTTGTCCTTCTTCCTTTGGATTCACCTATTAGCATTTGAAGAGACTGATTTAACTAGTACCTGCAGCATGCGACTGCGGAGTACAAGGTGCAGGAGCATCCGTTTCACAGCATTTAACCCCATGACACCTCCAGAGCGAGCACAAACACAACCCGACAACAAGGGACACAGGCCTCACAGCACCTAGGCACCATCAGGGACACTGCAAAGGGACCTGGCTTTCTCAAATGCTTTGCCATAAAAGCTAATCAAACGTGGCTGACTAAAGCACTGCTAACTGGGGTGGCCTCGCACTACTCAGTACCTCAGTTTTCCTTTGAATTCCAAGGCTCGCTCAGGTATGTTCCAAAAAAACACTTGCCTGCTTATAGGGGAACCACACATTTCTTAAGCTGGAAAGGACTCACAAACACATCCCAGGGCTGTGCCTCGATGAGCACGTTCCTTCTTCAGTACTCACCAGGAGAACATGCCTGGGCCATATAGCACCAAAGCCTTCTCCTCCTCCTATCTCACTAGTACCAGGGAGACACTTTTCCCACCACTCTCCTTACTTTGGATCCTGTTGCACAGGCTGGAGTTCTCCACCTGCTCTCAACTCTCCTCCTTCTCCTTTCTTTTTCAATAGGAAACACCCTTCCTTTCTCTCCCAGACCATTTGATAACCAAGGGCTGGTTGAGCCTCGTCTCTACATCGCTGCATCGGTGACTGACAAAAACATAAGCTATTTGTATGATTCATATGGAAAACAATAGCGGACTACCCTCTTCCTTTAAGGAGCAAACTGAGAGTTTTCAGCTGGAAGCTCTTGCAGTTTCAAAACACTCCTTATCTGCTTTTGTTCACAGTTGCTAACAACAACTGAACTCTTGCATCTATCCCAGGCTATTACAGGAGTTTAATCAAGTCACTGTGTGATATGTTTGGTGACAGCAGATATAGTGACCCTGCTGTGATAAAGGGTTGATCAATGTACTATTATTTTTGTCTTTATTGGCTTTTCTTTCTTCTCAGCAAGTGTAATACTACAATATCAAAGATCAAGTTTTCTACACTTAAGAACTCACCAGCCATTTCAAATCCAAAGACAGTATTTCCTGTTTTATCAACAAAGGCATTTATTTTTTCCATCTTAAAATTCACCATTTTCTAGCAATCCTTTGCTTTTCACAAGTGAAATAGTAACTGCATTGAATTTCGCATATTGGTCACCATTAATTGGATTTTTTTTAATAACTTAATGTAGATCTTTTCCACAATACTCAAAAAAAGTTTCCTGAGCTTCCAGTTTGCTGCCACTAGAAACCAAAATATTCAACTGGACTGACCATGCCTGGATCAGTGAGTTTCAGTCATAAAGCCACTGCCCTCTGCCTTTTCCAGCGAGGCTGGGGTTAGGTTGAGCTGCTAGAACATTTTTCAATGTACCCACAATAAAGACTCAGCCAAGCTCTTGGCTATATACACTTTGTGCAAAGCTACACAAATTTTCATAGCTAATTACTTTCTGCCAAGATAGAACATGAAATCTCCTTGGAAGAACTGAAGCATGATTATGCTGATTTGCATAAATACTGCAGAGGGTCTCCAATGTCTAGATCCCATGGTAGCTTTGATGCAGCCAACATCAATATTTGGTCAAATCCTCAAAAAATGGTTTTACAAGAAATCAGAACTCAACTCTTTTGATGCAAGCAGAATCAGAGTCAACAGATACTAAGTTTTTGTGTGTTTGTGAAATATGACTTCCTTAGACGTTTTTAATAGCTCTGCTTTTGACTTGGGATTCAATGTACACAAGAAGTCACAAGCACTGAATGTGTGGCTCATCATATTTTGTCGGCCATCTCATAGAATATGGCTTTCAGATCAGGCCTGCTTTTTTGTGGGTTTGAACCTACAGCTTCAAAATAATCTTTCAACATACATTATTGTTGAAGAATTTATGGATTTTGAAGATTTGGATTTTAAACGCCTCATGCAAAGCCACTTTGTTCTACATCTCACCTAGTGAACACCATCTTGGGCTGTAAAATGCCATCCGACACCTAATAGTACAGCACAACAGCACAAAATCGCCAGCAACGCTCCATCCTACAACTCCCATTTTATCTAAAGGTCTCCCAATGCAACTCAGAGATATTAAGAGAGTCCAACCCTTTGGCGTAAGTGGGCAGATTTCGTATTAAAGATGAGTCTGTGCTGTCTATAGAGCCTGCCCTGCTACTCAGGGCACAGTTATATATTAAAAATATGTATTAAATTTAATTTTACATTTAAAAGGTGATTGAAGGATCAGAAAAGCTAAACTCCCCTTCAGGCTTTTTGCTTTTACTGCCATTATCCATCTTACTATGCAGTGTCTTTATCATGATGTCATTTCTTGTAAGGTAGTAATGGCAATAAACGCAGAAATCATTCATCTAAAGAAGAAGTTTGGAATGGGCACTTAACATTGGAACTTACCTTTACATTTTGATTATAAAAGAAAATGGCCCATATGGCATAAATATCTTCAAGTGAAATGAGAGTCCACAAATTTATAGCAAATGTGATGAGAGTAAGAAGACCTCAAGAGGAAGTGCTGCTATAATTGTATTTTAATAGATTTGAGAGGGAAAAAATGGTCAGCTCTCACCACAGAATATAAGAAAAGTTGCCAATTATATAGAAAAGAATCAAGACCAAAATTCACATAATAAAGTTAAAAGTGCTCTGCCTTCTAAAGTTAAAAGGTAAATTCTCTTAATTAGAGAAACTTGAAAGCAGTGAAGAAAAATATGAAGACATCTGCTTTAGTGACTGTTAAGAGCTTTTTACTTGTTTAGCGCAGAATACACTTCACAAAAGCTGCTGAAATGAGTGTCCTGGGTTTTTTGTTTTTTGCTTTTAAATCAGCATCATGTTCTTTACACACAATGAAATTACTTCAACGTATGCAAAATTCAACTTTCTGTTCACAGGAGTATTAAAATACCCATTTCTTAATGCTATAATCCACAGTAGAAACTGCGGAAAGAAAAGATCTTCAGGGGTGGGGGGTAGATGGATCAATCAAGGGATCTAATAGCATCATACCATTTGGGGACATTGCCATACATGTGTATCGGCTGAAATGGAATACAGAAGCATAAACTTGAAACATTTCTTAAGTGCCAACCAAACTTTATTTTTGTTCAAGTGAAGTATGTTTTTTCACGGATTAAAGCTCTCTTTCTATACCTGGTGTTTGAAGAAAAACGGCATTTTGAGTATTTTACTATTCTACAGTACCACCTAGTGACAGTGCAATGAATGCAAATGGAGGTTCTCTGCAGAGCTACTTTTCCACAGTGCAATCATTGGACCAAACCCTGTAAAACCCAGTTTAATCATTTCCTGCTTGGCTTGTTATGAACTGCAGGATGCTCCTAAAAGAACGTGTGGTTAGACGATACAGCATGGAAGAAACAAAAACATTTGAGTCAGACAGAAGACATTTCCCACCCACTTCCAATCTGCACGGAGAAGATTTCAGTGAAACTGCAAGTCTGAAAAATGTCATTTCTAAAACCAGCTTTGAAATACGATTAGTAAATTCTTAGGTTAATCTGTTGTTACTACATGTCAGACAAGCCTGCAAGAGTATCTTAGCTACAGAGAAAAACCAACAACAAGCCCTGTAGAAGCTGGCTGCATCTCTGGTTCCCGCACCATGAGACCTGAGCTGGACCCTCCCTCAGGACCTATGGAGAAATCTAAGCAGAAAAAAGTTATTTCAAAGCACATTCTAATATTCTACTGTGAGATGAATACAAATATTCTTATCACAAAAGCATTCAAATAGTGGCTGTTAAAAGACTGTATTCATTTAAAAAAAAAAACTTCAGATATTGTTCCTACACACCAAGAGAAATACCTCATTTGTAGACTGCCTTATCTCAGCTGCAGCGGGGAGATTGTGAGAGACAAAGATAATGAGTTTTTGCAATGTCACAAAAGGTAAATAGGACCCTAAACTAAAAAACAACAACAAAAAAAGAATACTTAAAAAACTTTTTTTTTTTTAAAAAAAAAGATTTTTTTAACAACTCCTTACTCAAAAGGAACCCAAAAATTTGGATTAAAAGTTTTATTTTTTCAGAGATGTCCTTATCCTGCTCACAAATAAACACAAAAGCTCGCTTTCTATATTCTCAACCATAGCTTTCAATACCTATTCCTAACTACAGTACCAAGTATCACTGAACCTGCTGTAGTGTCAATTAAAACCAACCGCATAGCTCAAAAACTTATTTTATACTAATATTGTTTATACTTTACAAATTTCAGTTATTTATATCCAGCCAAATCAGAGAGCATTTTTTTTATGCAGTGTTTAGTTTTAAGGCATAAAAAGCAACTTGGAAAGAATACTAGAAAAACAGTTAATCAGAATTATCAGCTGTGCTTTATTTCCTCCCTCCACCCTTTTAATTTGCTTAACATATCCAAAACAGCTATGATTCAGGGAGATAAGAGAAAGGAAAGTTTTTAAAATCAACTAAAAGTGCTGGCAGAGCCAAAGCTGGACAACCGCTCACCCACACTTTACTCAGAAGAGGCAGATGAAGCCAAGACCTTTAGGCCACAAGGAGAAATACTCCTCCTGCCAGTTGTTACTTCATGCTGCCACCTTGGGCATCTCAGCGCAGCTACCCTGGGTGATCACGAGCAGATGACACCAAAACACTGGCGCAAAGACAAGCTTTGATGCTACCTGTCTTACCAGCAACCAAGAAGGCATCAGCTCTCCAAGCTTCCACCTCTCCAACACTTCAAAATCAGTATCTAGTAAAGGACCAGGCTCTGAATGAGCACTTATAGAAATGCACGTCCACAATTCACATGTTACATCAGGCACGAAATTATGACACTTCCAGATATTCTTGGCACTGCTTAATTTTGCTGTCACTGCATTTATCTTCAATAGACGGAAACATGTGCAACAAGGGCAAATTAAAACTTTGGAAAATGCCAGAAGCACGTGCAGTGTGACCTAATTGAGGCCTAAGTTTGAAAATGGGCTCTATGAATTCAAATTATTTCAATCACCCAAACCTACTCTGCAGCACCATCTAGTGAAACTAGGTTGGTTTCACAATAAACCAGAATTCCAAAAACTTTACAGTTCTTCCAAAACCTAGTATTAATGCATTGCATGCAACTCTCACTGAGTACTCGAGAAGCCTTTTAACCAGTATGTTTAGTTATATGTAAAAAAAACAACCAACAAACGAAACCCCAATCACCTCCAGAACAGACAGACCATTGTTGCATCAATGGAGAAAGAAATTACTTTCTTCTTAACCCTTCCACGGGGTTCAAAGACTAGAAGATACCTTGCAAAAATTCTCAGAGTTGCTCTTTGCACTGAAACACAGCAGAAGGCCAAAAAAGTAAAACAAAACACCTGCTAACACTGAGAAATTTCTTTCAAAGATCTACATTACCTAAAGAACTTGTTTAACCAAAAGTAGGGAAAATAGTTTTATGCCTTAAATGTTCCTTCCTCCCAGAGTTTTGAGTTAGACATCTGAGGAAACTATTGAGTTGGTGCCTGTAATGCACGATTCATGTCACAGGATCGCTCAAGACTTTCCACATTCTCCTGCAGTACTGACATCTTCTTGACTCTCCAGAGGTCTCCTGACCTTTCATGATACCTCCAGCCAAGACAGACACATCGCACAGCTGCTCCGAGGGACAGTTACGGATCAGCCCGGCCCCAGCCTCTATAGCTGCACTGCTGCCTGCCTTTTCCTGAGCTCTGCTAACTCCAGCCTCCCTCCTGCGTCCAGATGCCAAAAGCAGTAAAGGTGCTTGGGGACGTTCCCCATATCCTCGGCTATGGTTGAAACTGTTTGGGAGCCACTAGAGCAGGAAGGATAAACAAGCAGATAAAACACCCCTCAGAGCCACAGCTTCTGCGGGCTGCACTGAGACTGCGCAGGAGCGACCGGCTGAGGCAGCAACCACCTCCTGCCTGCAAGAGGTTATTTTTGCATAGAGAAATATTCAGAACGAAATGCTATGGTTACCAGACCAGCTGTACACACTGTAAGCACATGAGCGTAAGGAAGGTAACTCCTTCCGAGGGGGCTCACCAGCGGGAGGGAAAAACAAACAAACAAAAAACTACACACAGAAAAAGACCCTTGTTCCTTTTACTCTTATCCTTTAGAACTGCCTTAGTACACACTACAAAATCTATTAAAAAAAGATTGATGTCAGCCTTAAAATACTTTGCAGGGTGAATTAGATTAAATGTAATTACATTTAAACTCCTTAATATAAGGGCTGAAATTACTGGAAATGCTGACCACACACTAATAGGCTCTTATAATTTTCATTCCAAAACTAGCAGAGTGATGTCTATTCAAAGGAGCTTTTAATTACGGACTGCCATGGTGCAGTGTCCTGTAGATTGGAAAAGCAATGGCCGAGCGTCACTAAATTAGAAGTTGTACTGTAAACAGAACAGCAGCAACATGTTCACTAATCAATCCTCAGAAATTATAAAAGAAGATAAAGAAACTGATCCAAATTAACTAGAGAAAGAAGACTCTACTCCCTCTTGCGAGGTTTCCTGGGGAGGCAAGAAGCTGCTCTAGGGCCTGAGATGGTGGCAGCAGCAAAGGCAATGAAAGCCAAAGGTTACTTTTCTACAGGGAAAAATCTGTTGTATAATCAGTTTAAGACGACACCATCCAACTGTTTAGCTGAGATCTGAGTAACATTTTTAATGAATAAAGTATTAGCACTGGAAAGTGTGTTCTCTCCTACATGGGAATTTACAAGCAAACCACCATCTATGGCAAAAAACAAGGCTACGTATCTGTAAATATTCATGACACTTTCATTTCATGTTGTTTTTATTCTAAAAAGAAAAAAAAAAACTCAAGGCTCAATGGTATTTTTGAGGGCAGCTGTATTAAAAGGAGAGTAGATACAAAGGTCAATCTGACCATGCACAATTGTTTTAATTATAAATTTATGATATGACAAACAAAGACAAAGGTAATGCCAGAATTAATTAGGATCCATACACTTTAATCTGCTACAAGAAATTAATTCATTGTACCGGTGCCTTTGGGATTGCCATTATCTGTAGATGCCTCCCCCAACTTTCTTTTTTGAGCAATGAGGGTATTCCCAGATGATTTTATCCACAAAAGATGACGGGAAATAGAGATCAACACAATGAATTAATTTTTCATGGAACTAGCAGGTAGCCTATGTATTACAATAGCTGCAAGCTTCCAGATTACTGGAGACAGAAACTGTTTAAATTCCTAACTGACCCCAAACAGTCAAACCCAGCATAGTGCTACAGTTGGCAACAGTCCCTCAAACACAGCAGAATACAAACTGCAACAGCTACACAGCATCCTACACAAGCCCTAGGTATTATTACAACCTTAGGAATCTTAATGTGCACTCCCTTGAATGGCTATTTTATCTTTTGTAATTTGCATGCAGAGTATTTCCCCTGATAGGGTTTTTTCACTAAACATTGCATTCCCACTATACCAAGTGCACTGATAATCACATATTATAAATGACTCAATTTTTCTTTTTTCTTGTTATCAGCCATTTGAAAGGAAGAAAGCTACTGATACCCAGTAAAGCAGCTGCTGCACTTCCACTTCACGTTTGGGGCTTTATGTCACACTGGCAAACAGAGCACTATGCTACACAGGATCTTAGCAGGTGTGTGAAGGAGGCATTTGTGGCAAAACGACCACTCCACAGGCTTGAACTACTTTGCTTGTGGAAACATTTCTGCAGACTCCAGTTTACAAGGCACAAGACACTGGGTGCACTGCTTTCAACAAAATTTCCAGCTAGGTTTTGGAAGAGAAGACCTACTAATGAAACCAGGATTGCACAGAGGCTTCTCAAGCCAGGTGAAACCCCATGTCTGCACCAGGCTGTAGACACTGAGCTGAGCCAAGCAGGCGCCAGCAGCCCAGCTTGCTCGTACCTGGGTTTGCATTGTGAACCACCTCCCACACTTGTTAGGCCGTATTTTACCAGAATGAGATGTCAGAATATTTGTACCCCATATACTCTCTGACAGACAGTAGAGTGCATTACTTAGACCTTTCCAGAGTTCTGCAATTTGGCAAACCCTCTGTGCACCATGGAGCACCACACACGTGGGGACAACGCAGGCGCCCAAACTCCTCCAAAGCAAGCTGTTGGTGACGAGGCTCAGCAGGGGCTTCCTGGCAGGTACAAGCTTTCTTCCAGACATACAGTAAGGAAAAAAGTAAGAGGAGTCCCCAACAAAGGCAAATTCCCTGCCAATAAGTGCCAGAAAGCATTTTATCCACTTGCTGCCATGTTGGAAGTCTTGGTCACAGTTTTATGAAGCATCGCTTTTTTTCAGCTACAGTTAGACTGGAATTAAAAACATCAGGGTAGCTCCACTGACTAAAGCAAAAGCCCAGCCTATGACTATAAACAAATTCTCAGATGTTAGATGCTGCCATTTAAAGAGTTTTTGCCTTAACAGCAGAACAGACATCACTGCAATCATTTTTCACTCTTCAGCAAGCCACCATATGGTGCTTTGGCTTAGGTGCTGGCACAAGAAAGGAGTTGATGAGTGTGGGGTTTTTTTTTGGTTGGTTGCTTTGTTTTTAAGAAAACCTTGATCGTGATGCCGAATCAAAAAAAGTGAATTTTTAGTATATTCATTATTTTCTACTTGAGTGCTTTTAGTAAGTGACAAGAAAATCCTCATGGATATGGTACAATAGATTGCACCATTCAATTTCTCTTCTGGAAGCTGACAGAAAACCTACACAGCACAGTAACGTGCAGTAAATTCACTTGCTCTTCGACAGCTCCAGCACTTGAGAAGAACCTACAAACTCCATGCACCCAGTGCCACTTGCAAACAGCCGCACAACAGTGACATTGCAAAGGTAACGTAAGACTTCCAAAACATGAAAAGGTTCAGTAATCAGTACACATGTAATAGAACATATGAATTAAAAGGAAATTCACCTTTGATAAATATGTACTTCAATGGGTACCATCAACTTTTGCAGTTGTGTGAACATCAAGCTCAACTTCTGAAGTGCACTTCTAACTGTCCCGTATATGGTGTGCTATGGTATGTAACAAATCCACCTTTTAATTGATACTTTTTTCATGAAGCAGGAAGTACCCCTATACTCACTGCTTCACATTCGTTCAGCCATGCCTCCTGCTTTAACTGTAATCACTGCTTCTAAAGCACATACTTCTTCAAAGTTCCAGACTTTCAATTTCTTTAATAATGAAATCAAATTTCTAAAACCCTTTTTACAGCTTTCCAAACAAGTACACACATTAGACAAATAAATCACTATCTCATAATGTAAGTTTGTAACTGCATCATTCACTGCTTGAGCTAGGCAATATTTTTTCCACGCTGCAGTAGTTGTTATTAATGGAGTCCAACTAGCACTGCATGTCATTATGTCTTACATGTAATGACCACACCTTTATTTTCTGTGCAAACAAAAAAAAACTCCTCAGAAAAGGACTCTGGTGCCTTAACTGTGTTTGGTCCACTGAAGACAAGGAAAGGGCCACAGTCTGAGGTGACACTAGACCCTTGCTTATGTAAACTTTATACAATTTACTGCAGTAGTGACAGAAATGCTAGGCAACACAGCCACACAAGACATTAATAAAGGGTTATTTTTTTTCTTGTGCCTAAGGTGCAACTTTGTGTCCAGCACAGACACCTAGTTTTGTGCTTACGGCTACTTCTACACAAATAAGGCAACTATATTAAACTACTACAGCACTTCCCAACTCTGTCTTCTGCCCAAGCATTTATTGGCTTTTATTAGCAGAAATAGCGTAAGTAAAACCTTCCTTACCTTTAACTTTCCACCAAGACACAGAGCTGGGCTCTTACTAGAGTGTTTTCATAGCTGCAAAGCTACTAGCTTTGGACAGAATAGTTGTGGTTACAGTTACTTAAAAGGAAAAGTGCCTATATGTTCACAGAAATTTTGAAAAAAATCTATTTGTCCTTTTTCAATTTTATAGTGAAGTTTTCTAATCACTTCCAACAGTATAAAACTGACTTAAAAAAGTATCCTTTAAAATTTCAAATATTTACACATCCGGTCTCCCACATTGTCTCTAAAACAACCTGTCTTAAAGAATACCATGATTTTCACCACCTGGAAGATGCAAGAAATAAGGAAGGCTGGCTGAGCACTTCCCAGTGAAATTCTGGTCATCCCAGGCCCCAGCTCTTCCCAGCAACCCAAGTAACACGTTGAGCTGCACAGCTCCTTCCTGCAGAGCCAGGACTAGCGACCCTACAGGCCTGCAGCAGAGACCCTGGCACAGCTGGGAGCCACTTCTGGCCACTAGTCGTGGGACAGGTGACACAGGACAGTGCTCAGCAAGCAGCACCTTGCACAGGGCTTGCGTCTGTGAAGCAGCTGCCTGCACTCGCCTTCTTCATACTCACAGCCAGAAAATTTCTTTCTAGCAGGCCCTCACAAGCTGAAATGTTGCTGCATCAGCTACATGGAAATGTGTGACCTTTCCTTTACAAAGTATCTTCCCCCTTCCATACCTGGACCCTAATGAGTACCTGAAATGCAGGAATTTACTGCCTCTTCCTCCCACATGTGTTACTATGAACGCGAGTTCCCTGAGCGCCCGCTCTGCGGCTGACTCACCAAAGCCACGCACAGGTAGTTCCTCAGTGTCCTCCCCTCTCTCAGGAAGCACTCCAGCAGCTACACTCCAGCAACTACGTAGCTTTCAATAAAAGAGAAAAGGGGAGAAACGCATTATTTTGGACCCTTACCCAGGGAGGGCAGCACACTGCTTGCAGATGGCCAGTCATTATCGCGGAGATTACAAGGGGAAACCTGGACAACAGAAGTTATTTCAGCTTTCCGATTCCTCCCTGACAAATGACCAAATTCAAGAGACATTACCACCTGCAGGACAGGGCACCACTAGCAAAACTATTATCACCCATAGGTCATATCTTATGTCCAAGTTTAGGAATTAGGGGTGTAAAGTTTTAATTGGAGTAGTACCCTGCACAAGTCTGCTTCAGTACTGACAGAGAAGCAACATAATCCATTTTAATAGAGAGAACCTAAAAAACAAGATTTTGACTCCCTAATCCAACTCACCAGTAACTTCTGAAGACCTTTAAGTTTCTCCCTCAAGCAAAGACATTAAAATATATGATTTCACCTCATCCATAACCCCTGCTCTAGGTTGCCCTAGGGTATTCACTTAAGGAAATGGCATGAGAATTAAAATGCAGATAAAAGCAAATGGTATTGGTACACATTAGTTACTTTAGGCATGTAAAAAAGCCCTACCATTTTAACTGCTAAGGAAAAGTAGGGGGTGGTGCAGGAGGGAAAAAGAGCAACTTAAAACCATATTTTTCTGTTGCCAAGAGGAACATTCACTGAAGGGCAAGCAACCACTGTTGGGCTCCCACTTAAATAGACCTTGAGAAATTATTAAAAAATCCAAAGGCTCTTTAATAGTTTAATTGTACTGTTTAGTTTGCTGGTTTGCTGCAAGAGCTACTATTAGATGCTTGCAAAATTAGAAGAGGGTAAGACAGAAGGGCAAACTCCTGCAGAAGTTTGAATTACTCATCCTCTTTCTTAAAAAGAGGAATAATCAGCTACTGGGCTGCACAATCCAACTAAATTAGACAGAATTAAAAGGATTTGCTTTGTGCTTTTGCTGCTGCTTTTGTGCATTATTTCTTTTTCATCCACCTTTACAAATAGCTGCTACCTACTGTAATCCCCACAAAAGTAAATTTATTCTTATGTGGAGGAAAAAAAAGCACTTTGGGCACAGCAGTAGCAATTGTTTGTACTTGAGATGACATTTTTCCACCCCAAGAAAGATCGGCTGTGTGTATGGAGGATGACAGACTTGCCTTTGTATAGCAGAAATGAGAAGAAACCATTACTTATGAAGAAAGATACAGACAGGGAGAAGGGAACCACCGGCAGTTTATTTTTGAGAACTCAAGAAGGATGGTACAATATAAGAGATTAAACTTAAGGACTGGCAAGTACAGTGTGCCTAGAGAAGAGCAAGAACTGGGTAACGCAGCAAAACACCAGAACAAATCATCAGACTGTTTCACTGCACAGAAGACAAAGGAAAAGAAGAACAAACACAATCTATCACAGAGACATATCAAGTTAATCTCCATCTGTAGATGGTAACAGGCCTTATAAAAAGAAAAGAGCAATAATAATGTTTTGTCTACATCTTGACAAAAACAGAAAAGCAGTAATTCACATAGAAATCCTGGTATCAGGAGGCCTCTGAGGAAGGGCAGCACACTGTGCTCACAGCCACCCCTAGAGATGGTTCCAGCAGCTCCCTGCCCACAGCAGAGCTCCCGCTGGATACCCCAGGTACTCAATGTGCAAACATTACCAAAGCTAGGAGGGCCAGGAAACACAGCAGAACCCAGAGAGAAATTACTGATCTTAAATTGGAGATGAGCTCTGGAAAACATACGGATGAGCAAAAGGTGCAACCAGGAGGAATCATCAGCCACCGCAGTGAACTGCTGTTGTTCAGCACGTTGTAGAAAAGTAGATGACAGTTTGGTATAAAAAGGTGGAGGAAGAGGTGTATGATCATTTTTACACACATAAACGGCTGCAGCAAACACTTTGCCTTTGTGTCCATGGCCAATATGGACAACAGCAGTGTCCCCAAAAACGCGGCAAGACATATTCAAGATAGACGTTGCAGAATTTAGTCAAACTAGAATCATGAACAGTGTAATGTACCTGCAAAAAAAGCTTAATGAAGAGTACAAAGAAACATGTGCCAGGAATGACTCAGGCCTATTTGATCCTACTTCAGAGAAAGGAAAGGATGAAAAGGTCCTGCAGGTTCTTGCCCAGCCCAGTGGTACCATGACATCTGTTTTTCTTCCCAGTTGTCTACCTAAATTTGTTTTTCAGTTCTTTCGCCATCATCCTTCTCTCTTCTGGTTGCTTCTTTTTCATCTTCAATATCAATTTCACCACATTTGTGAGTATCTTTGTATTAAGTGCATATCATTTTCTGGAACATCACTGATGCTTCAAAGCTCTTTCATTCCTACCTCATCATAGGCACCTTCTCAAGCATCCTGAAATCTCAGCTATAGAACAGCCAGAAAGTCCAATCTGCTGGGATCAGCTTTGCATAGGACTTGCCTAATGTTAAGGCAAGGAGGCAGGAATCCAAATGATCCTAGTACTGTTTCTCCAGCACAGAGAGTAGTAGCAACAGAAAGTGCTGAACAAATCTGGAGACTGGATTCCGAGGGACCAGGCCAGCTTCACTAAGCTTGAACTGAAAAGGCTGTGCTTTTTCTGAATATTACACTCCATCATCACTTTTCTGTGCTCTGCCAGTTTCCATTTAGGGCCACATATTAATTTTTGTGCAGGGATACTTACAATTTGAGTAAAAACTTCCTAATCACTAATAAAACTGGCTTCAATTTTGTTTTAAAAACATACAACAGCCATAAACACTGACACTGTGGATAATGTCAAAGGATAGTTAGTTAGCATCAATTAGAACTTTATAATGAAGAAATAAAAGGCATCCCAGAAGTTAGAAGGTATACAGAAACAAAGATTAAGGTCCTGAATATGAAAGCTCCCATCAGCTGTAACTGGACTTCAACTGTGACTCATTAATTACTAACCCCTTGAGAATACCTACTAATTAAGAGACATTACCCCAAATTACTGAAAGAGCCGAGTGTTTACAAAGAAGCATTTTTCTTTGTTCTAAGAGATGTCTTACACATTTCTGGCATCTCAAGCAGCTGACATCAGAGCTGCACAGCAAAGCCATTCAGTCACATAAAATACTACAACAGGTGCCTCAAGACAGTTTTCCCAAAGCTTATTGGAACCAAAGGGGTAGAGGAAAGTTCTGTAATGATTATGGCAGACACACAAACTACCCCAGCACAGCACGGAAAGGAAGAGGACTCAGCAAGAACCACCGGAGCTGCCCCGTACGAGCGAGCTCTCCTTGGGCAGGCTGCACAGGGGCTGCCCTCCAGAGGCTCAGGCCATGGGGCTGCCTTTCTGCACTGAAACACACTGCTCTTACTTAAAAGCAGGTATCACAAGGCACTGTAAGTAATGAAATGACTGGCTAGTTCTTTAAACAGCTACTGCCACTCCAAAGCATTTAAAGCTTTGGGCAAAGCAGCTCAGACATAAAACTGCACAATAATGTGACCACGGACTCAAGGTGTGTTTATATCCAAAAGGGTCATCATTCAACACGTTTTCTTGGTGACACAAGACTATGCTCAGTGCTTTGGAAAGCACATCCTTGAGGTTGGGGAGTGGGAAGGAACATGCAGAACTTCGTGGCTTTACAAACTACACATCATTCCAAACAAGAAGAGCTGCAAAAGTACCTGTCAGTTATCTGCATCCCTGTAATTGTACACTCGGATGGTGATTATTCAGACAGGAGAGGGGGAAAAGTTATATAACCATAAATTATATAGTTTAAAAAAAAAAAAAAAAAAAAAAAAAAAAAAAGACCTTTGGAAAGGCAACCAAAATATCTGGGACGGGCATCTTGCCATGATAAAAAGTTTAGACAATATACAGTCTGGACAACATACATCAGAGCTATTCCCAGAAATAAAACACTCGCCATTACACTATGACAATATCCAAATAACAGCCAGTTGAACATCATGCATTTAAACTAGAAATCAACTGGCATGGAATGATCATTTTCCTCAAAAAAAAGAAGATTATGCCAGGCAGTGTGAAAATAATACTATAAGAAAGAATAATTGGACAGAATTATGTTGCTTCTCACAAAACAAAGTTCCCCTCTTACAAGTACAGAGTTGATGGCCAACTGGCAAGTAGCCTTTATATCTAAACAATCGACTGGCAAGCACTTGACCAATGTTTTTGGATGCTATTGCAAATATATTTGAGGAAGACAATTAGTTTATTTCAGTGGCAGAGAGGATGTGTTTCTGAGGGAATTTTCAACAAACTGTTTGTTTCTTAATCTGCTGCGACCAGCCAGCAGACAGCTGGTGGGCTCTTGTGCATTTAAAGCAAAAAGCGTGGCTGCCAAGCCTCTCTCAAATCCTGAGCAATAAAGCTGTGCCCAAGTTCCACATCTGAGGCAGGCCTGGCATATTTCGACATCTGTATTACAACCATAAAGAGAGAAGACGATACAGGACTTAACATCCTGGGGGAAGTGGTAGCTAATTGAGTTGAGTCTCACGACACAGAAAAAGATTTGGAGCGGGGGAAATGAACCCAAAGCCAAGATACTTGCACACCCCCAATCCACCCTGATTTTACCCCAACACTGCTTGGAATGACTGGGTCAGGAGTCGTAAAGCAGCTGCAAAGACACTGCTGCAGCCTTGGCTGATTTGTACGATAGCAGAGCAAAGAGCAGAATCAATTATCTTTCTTCTGCACAATTATCTTTCCTCAACTGTTTTAATGCTCTTATTTCATTAGTTTGTCATAAGTAGAAATTTATATTCAAGGAAAAAAAAAAAAACTTCAAGAAAATATTATGGCTTAAAAGCATTTGCCAAAGCCTTTTTTTTACTGGAATGTAAAGCAGCACATTTCTAGAGAAGGTTAACATTATTCCAAAATATGCTCTGAAAAAAGACTCACAGGATGGAGACCTATGGAAAAAGTGGAAAGTGGTTACAGTCACTTTAGGCCCCTCTGTGGTTTTGCAACAAGCTCATTGCAAAAGGTCCTAAGGCAGCATAGGGCCAATGTCAGCTTGCTCATAAGGCAGGCAGGAAGAGATACCTCTCAGTATTCCAACTGCCTTGTCCTTCCCAGACTTTCTACTTGGAGATATTCTGCTTCAAGACTACTTTGTTTACACATGGCAGTCTCTGCTACAAGAAATGGGCAGAGCCCTTTGACTCTGCTCATCTATAGACTCTCACAGATGCTCTGTAGGACCAGTCTACCCCCATGCCTGCTGCCCAGCTCTGCAGGCGCAAATTTGCGGCTGAAGCAAATGCCAATAGTGACCATACCAAGACACACACCAAGACAAAGACACATCCTGCTGTAGCAGGATTCAGGAAGCTTGAACTCTCCTTCCCTAGTCCACCAGGAAGCAGGAACACAGAGAAAGAACTGAACATGGCAGTGACAGGGCCCTAACTCACTGTGCAACCTCTGACCTCTTCATCTTGCTTTCAGTCTGCAAAACCTTCTACAGCAGCCAGACAATATATTTAGAGGTTATGTTCACTTATACTTTAAGTAAATTCAAGTAAGGCTGGACATGACCAAGCAAACTGAATTACAACACTTCATTTCAGTCCTGATATCCTTCTCAGTGCATGCCACCTCTATTTTTCCCTCTCAGAAATCCATATTTTCTATGTTCACAGATTTACAGCTGAGATTAATAGGAAGATGGCCATATTAAACCTGAAGGGGATGGGGCTGAATGCTTTATTGTTTTAAGCCAGTTGCACTGGCTTTTTAAGCTACTGATAAAATTTAGTCTACATAAATACAAGTGTCATAATAAAGTCACAGTCTAGTGCATTAAAAAAGCACTTTCTAGCCTGCTGGGGACAAAGACGATTAAAATCAAGTTAGCAAGATGAATAACGACAGTGTCATTTTAGCTAATGCACCAGACAAAAGCTTTCTGTCCATGTAAGTCTTAAGAAACTCGCCATCAGCACAAGTATGATTCACTTTGCAATCACTAATGACTAGCAGGAACTCTGAAACCAGACCTCCAGTTCTATCCTTGTCAAAATAAGATTGTGCCCGTCATCTGAAAGACAAATCAGGAACACCGGACCTTTACAGCAATGATTCATGGCTTATGAAGGAAAGCACTGCAACTACACCCACAAAATGAATCTCGCTCCTGCTTTTCTTCACAATTTCCCTTACATTTACTCCACTAGAACCCACATGGGTGCTCCACAGACAAAAGGAGTGGCAAGAGAAATTCACTCGTGACATCTGCCCCACACCTACCGCAGACATCTCCAGCCAGCGAACACCACCAGCAGCCCCCTGAAAAAGCACTCCTGCCTCCTCTTCTTCCTCCCAGCTAATACACTCTGGAAGCACAAGAATCCCACCCCAGGAGGGGCCAGGCTACTTAGCGCTCTCATGTACATCAATGATCTGCCAGTTCCAGACATCAAGCACCTTCCTCTGCTCTTCACAGCCAGTTCTCTGAGGAGCCTCCATCCACTACCATTTCTACTATTTCATCACAGTGGATTTTATTATACTGCTTTTTCCACATCTAGCACAATCACCTTCATCATGACATTGCACTTGCTTCTCATGGCATGAACACAAATCTTGGAGAACACCCTACCAATTCCATTTTAAATATGGGAGCAGGAGGATGGTGATAAAGTGAACTAAATTACGGCAACCAAAAATATATAATGCACTGGAGAACAGAATCCCCTTTGATCTCAGATTAATGTTTAGTCTCTCCCTCTGTTAGATAACCTCATCTCCATTGTTGTTTTTTATCCTTTCAAAAGCTGTCCCCTTTAGAGGTATTGCCTCGTTTGCTCTCCCTGTGTCATCCCTTCTGCAGGCCTAGGAAGAGCTTATCTTCCTTGCAACGATGCACGTGAAAATCTTTCAGAAACTGATGCAAGGCAGGAGCGATGCTCCAGGCCAAGTCAGTCAGACCCAGCAAACAATCAGCCCCCAAAAGAGCTTCAGTGGAGGCACAATGCTATCCCTGAGCTGAAAACAAAGCAAAAATGTGCGTGGAATCACAGAAACACAGAAGTTAAAAGTCCCTTCTTAATGGTGACGAATCATTGCTAATCTGCTGTCGGCTGTACTGCCATTACAAGAGTCACACAGATTTTAGCAACAAAAATACCCTGGGTAGTGCAATTACCTTTTTATTGCTCTAATAAGTAAAGGAGAAAAAAAAGTTACGAGGTGATAAGAACATCATTCATTTGGGGGTATTTTTGTCCAAGTCCCAATGCCAAATGCATTTGCCCATTTACCACTTGGATTTGACTAACACCTCAACTGCAGTCAGTCTGGAACCACTCCTCCCCAAAGACAGTGCCCAACAAGGCAACTTCCTTCAAAAGCCACGTCGCTCCACGCACTGAAGCTCACCAGGACAGGCTGCACTTACCACTGGGGCTGCCATTCCCTCCAGCAACAGCGGACTTTGTGCTGCTTAATTCTGCTTTACCTGCTGAAGTAGCTTCATGTGCTACTTCTCAATCAAGTTCACTGTTTAAAGAACATACTCCTGATCGATGAGGGAGTAGAATATTTTCTATATTCTTTCAGCTAGTAGCCATCTACATGCTGATACGTTATGCTTAGTGCATTCATAGATTATGTCCAAGTTACATTATCTATTAATTATTAAGTATTTCCAGAAATAAAGCATTAAAGTGACCTCCCTAAGAATTGCCTTTGCCTTGTACATTTTTATCATTAAACTCAAAGCCCACTATATCACATCGCTACTTAAAATGTCTTTGGCAGTAAAGCTGTGGCTGGAAAAGTGACTGCTCAAACAACTTTTTTCTGCTATGCATCAAATTGCATATCCATCTTACCAGTAAAAATTTCCTCCAGGCCTACATAAACAAATAAACAAATGTTTTTTTTCCTCTTTGAGGAGGCTAGAGCTTCTGCTAAACCAGAGGCCCATAGAAAAGGGTTGAGGTTTCATCCAAGATATTTAGCAAATGAACTGGATAGTGGAATGTAGCATTGATTTTTCTTCAAGGCGGGGGGACAGGACAGCACAGTGCGGGAAACCACAGCCATATTACAGGAACTCTATAAAGGGCAGCAGTGGAAGTAGCAGAAAGCTACTATCATTAGGTGCCTAACACTGCACTGCAATCTGGTGAGATGGCAAAATACCAGTCCAGATTCTCCACTGCTTTGTAGTTAGGCTTTTTTTGTTTTAATTACTGATCAAAATTTGCCAATTTGAGTGTCATAGGCGATTCAACCCACCGCCAGCTCAAACAGCCCTGCACAGCCTGCAGCACCAGAGCACAAGGGCATCTGCAGGCATCCGAGATCACTACTAGGGCACCTCCACTTATCTACTGCTAAGATCTAATCAATCTGCCACTTTCAGAAGTTGAGACCTGCTAAGTATTGATCACTTCCACTGCTTACTGTACATTTGAATAATTTATCCTGTATTCAGGCCTCGGAGTGGAGGACAGGTCCACTGGATACTTCATCATCTCTACAGCTATAGATTTTGCCATTATTGTATTTGCCTTGTGTTACACCAGGTAAGATTGTATTTTTGATTTATAGCAGCAGACAAGCAATTTATTCTGCTGTTTACTTTTACAGTTGTTTAGGTGGGAGTAATATACAGAAGAAGACACTTCCCTAAGCCGCTAATAACTTCTATTAAGTGGTATATATTTTTATTTAAAGAAGACATTTAGTAATTTGAACGGAAAACAAACTGCGAACCGCAGGCAGCAGCAACATCACCACCACCTACTGAAGGTGATAACTTATATTAGTATTGCATGTCCATGACTGTCCTGAGACTCTCAAGCAACCTCTGGGCAACTGTCCTGTGTCAGTGTTGAATTGGCCCTGCTAAAGGCAAAGATTGAATCGCTACCTAAGCACAGTCAGGCTAAAAGGAACCTTGACAATAGGTTTTAAACCAAGAACTGTGTTTAGTCTGACATCAGAGGATTTTCATCATGTGGCAGGTTTCACTGCTTCCCATCACATGGGGGAAGGAGCAATTGTTTGTCTTTGCTTCTTTCTCCATATTAGCAGCAAAAGAGCCCAAAACAAGAACACAATTTAAAGACTTGCCCTAAAGCAGCTGATCCTGCAGCAGCAGCAGCAGGACTGCATGCAAATCCCGCAGTTGCAGCCCTGTTGGACTATGGCCAAGAAGTGCCAGGTGCCTGCAGGGCAGGTCAGAAGGGTGGTTATGTTCACAGGGAATGGAGCACAAGGTGCTTTGAGCTCCCCTATGCTGCTCTCTATCAGCTTTCCCTCTCAACTTCCAAAAAGCCTTCCCTATTAGATCGCTCAAGACTCAAAAAGAGAGGTGACTGGAGATTTCACAAATTCCTCTTTTAACAGGGACAAACAGCCCACATTTCAGAACTGCTTTTGAAAAAGATACTTTTAAGAAAGACCATAGAAGCATTAAGTGACTAGTGTAAAGAGAGTATGATGAAATGATGAAACCACCTCAAACAAACAAAAAACTCAAGCGCTCACTGATGCAAATGAAAGACGTGTAACAAGCAGAAAACTACGATAGCTGAACACGTGGTACATCACTGTAGAAGGAAAGAGACAGACCGATGCTTAGGAATATTCTATCTAGAGGCTCTAAAGTTTGTATGAACATCAGTTTGCCTCATATACTTAAATGCAATTTCTACCTATTTCGAAGTTTAGACGCATAGGGGAAAATAACATTGGCCAAACCCTTAAAAAGGGGAACAAAACACCTTTTAAAACATATATGTGCATGTACTTCCAAATAATGCACTGAAAAAAGCCTGATAAGCCAATCTGTGCAGGTGCAGAGCAAATGAACTGCCCAAGACCTTACAAAATGTTCATATGGTTCATGGGTTCTGCACACACATGTCACAAAACCACAGCTGAAAAGGCTGAAGCTTCAAAACAACATGAAATGCATTCCTTTGGTGTAAGAGTTCCTTTCAGTGGAGTTTATTCCTCTGGAGACTTGGTCCAGAGAGAGCAATGACACCAGAGTGTTACTGCATGCTGGGCTCCTCCTATGTTAGCAGTTGAAGGTTTGTTAGCTCCTGCTTTTGGCATTCTCCTACAGTCCAGCAAAGAGCTAGAAATGCCACTTCTTGAGAAGAACAAAAATAAAAACCTATTAGCAGATGAGACCCAAGCTAGAGGGAACATTCTCACCACCTCTGCGGTGAGGTCATGCTTATTTATTCATCTCTCTCCCCCAAGCTCTCTGCTCAGCAACAGGAGGTTAGGAGTTTCTGTTTCTAAATAAACCCTGAGGGAAGGCAGCAGACAAGTCTCCAGCTTGCACCCCCTGGTATGAGCATTTGCCAGCACACAGCTGCCTTCCTGGACACCGGGGAAGCGCACTTCGCACCAGGGCACTGCTCTAGGGACACATCAATCACTGCGACGCTCTTCCTGCTCGGCAAAGTGCACGCGCGTGGGGAGCAGCATTGGACAGAACTGCAAAAGCATCAGCAGACAACAGAGACATCCTTGCTCATATCCTGAAGCATCTTTTAACTTCAGAATGTAAAAAGCTTGCAGGATGGTACTGCAGTATCGCAGGATGGAAGGAAGAAAGAAAAGATTCTCATCTTCCCTCACTTGTCTCCCTCCAGAATCCCCCCTTTTCTCCTGCCCAGAGCCAGCAGCATCTGCTCAGTTACTGGAGGCAGAGGGGAATCGCTTAACCACTACAGTCCCACCGGATAGGAGGAAGAGTGCAGCCCCAAGGGGCAGCAGGACAGGTAAGAACTGCTTAGCACCTCAAGCACGAAGCCCAGCGGCCCATCCTCAGCCAGACGCGCACAGCGAGACTAGGCAAAACTGTGCAACGGCACCGAGAAGAGGCAGTCCCAGGGAGGCCAGGTCAGTATTTTACAGCGTGGAAATCAGCCGTTACGTGGCACCTCACATCTCCTCCTTCTCACCACCATGCCCAGCCACCGGCGTCTCAGGGCACGGGCACATCAGTGCCGGCATTTCCAGCTACAGCTGGGCTTTTTGCCATGTCTGCTCCTGTTACTCGTGGTGTAAGGGCAGATGAAGCTTTAAAGCTGCAGAGAGGAGGCTGTACTGCAGGCTGCCCTTCCCCAGGCTGACTGGTGTTGCTTTGCGGTCAGACGTGCACTGTCCAGGAGGAGACTTATTCCTGACGCCCCTAGCAGGGGCAGCGGCCACTTCAAACAGCCCCCTCCACGTCTGCTTTCCACACTGCTGCCTTCCAGGGCCACTTCTCACAACTCAGCAGCACATGGGAATCAAAAGTATCTTCTTCAACAGAGGAACTTGTGTCCGCAAGCCATCAGTTCATCTTTTGGGTAGTGTCTCAAGGGAAGGCAGCAGTTTTTAAACTGAAGTCATGGCTCTCTCCCTGTTGCGGATTTACCACACGCACAGGCCAGGACAGCTCCATTCCTCCAACTTTGTTCACACATCGTTTCAGAAAGATTTAGCACATGTTCCTCACCAAGCAGCTCTGCAAGGGCCCCCACACGTCCTCCCCACAGATCAACAGCTCAGAGCCCAACACAGATTCAGCTCCTGTTTAGGAAAGGGGACCACATCCCCAGAGTAGGTCACTCTTCCGCAAGCAGAGCTTTACCTCAGCTTGAGAAGTCAGTCAACAAGCAACACTCCAAAACACTTACAGCTTCCCCCGAACACCTCACAGCAAAGCCTTCTGAGCTCCAACGTGGGCTCTGTAAAGCCTTGCTGCCCAGCTCTTCCCTTTAAAGACTCTGCTCTGGCCCCTTGTTAGGAGGCAAGTGACTGCAGCTGCTCCTTGCCAGGGCCCAGGCACAGCTGCGGAGAGCTGCATGGGAACTGGCGGGAGAAAAAAGAAGAAAAAAAGTTGATTGTGTTTTTACAAGTTTCTTGGCTATAGCTCAAATTTATGTGTTGAAATACTTCCACTTAATATCTATAGATGGGATGATTTACTCAAGAAGATCAAATCACTGTGTTTTTAATAAGGAAACAGATCTCTTTGTGTCTCTCGCATAGTTTGTGTTACTGTCTTCCTTGCCACGTGCCCTCACCCAGATCAGCATCACAGGACTGAAGGAAGAGAGATTCTCATCCTCCTTCAGTCATCTCCCTCCAGATCCCCTTTTCCCCCTGCCCAGCGCCAGCAGCATCTGCTCAGTATTCTGCAAAGATTCACCTACACAAAATGAAACAAATGCGGGACTGAGCAGGACCCGAGCCCAGGAGCGCATCCCCATTGCCTGCTGCTTCCTGGACCTGCTGGGGAACTTCACCAGGAATTGGGGCCCAAACTTAGCCTTTTTCCTCAGAGAGCATCATCTTCTATTCAGAGCAGTCTACTGCCTGCAACTCAGCAGTGAAGTTTATTTTTAGTACCAGTAAACAGAATGGTTTCTGACATTTTGTGAGAAGACTTATGGAGGAATGTCATCATTTTCTAAACCCGTAAGGAATATCGATGATAATTCAGTGTCTAGATTGATGTCAACGTTAATTACCACTATATTAACAATATTGCCTTGACATAATACTGCTGAAATCCTTAGCTTAAAGCTGAAGATAGTATTTTAACATCAGATAGAATAAAGATATGAAAACCCATCCTCTTATCAAGTGGCAAACAGCACAGGAAAACAACAACAGAAAGCTAATTCCACCCTGCAGTAAAGCCATGGCAGCCAATGGGACTACACCACGTGAAGCCAAGTTCCCAGTTCACTTGAACTGCACAGACACCATCTCTGGGTTGGCCGGTATGGAACTGAAAACGATTATCAGCTCTACTCTGGAACAGAAATGAGATTTCCAAATCACCGCATCTTCACCCAGTAGGAAAAAGAAAGGCAAAGAAAGAATCTGGTTTTGTGAGTATTCGGTTCAGCAGAAATAAATCCACTGCTTGCTGCCCGAACAGTTCCTGATGTGGCTCCTGTATACCTCGTACATGCAACAAAATACCCCTGGAAATTTTTAAAGAAAGGCTGGGATTTTGCTCTGTTTGTGTGGAAAAAAAATGAAATTAACACAGATACTAGGTTAAGAATTCGAGAAGATAAGAAAATATTTTCTTATCATGATATGTTAGTTCTGACATTTAGAAACCATAACTGTAAAATTTGTATTTATGTGCAACTAAAACAAATTGGCTCAAAGGTTCCTCTTCTCCAAGACAACATAATCTATATTTTAATTTCCTGAAGGTAATTGATTATCATGGGTAAAGGCATTGTACTGAAAACTCTATTAAATCATTGACTTAATGGGAGCAAAATGCTTTTTTTCTCTTTTTTGGACAAAGTTTTACATTCCTAAGCATTTTAAAACTAATGTATCAAGCTCTTAAATATTTTATGGTCTGTATAAGCACTGTTTGGGGTTCACGTCCCCTCAGACTCTAACGCAGTACATTATATTATACAAAGCAATTTGCCCAGAGTAATGAGTTCTGTAGCAGCTTCATGAAGACCAGTATTGAACTGCTGTTGCTGCAGGAAAGTATTTGATCTGATATAAAGTATACCGCAGAAGGGACTGGGAGACTGTTGCTCATACTGCTTGTCCTATAGCTAGCAAAGGCATAATTATGCCCTAGCTACTAGGTTACGGTAGGTGCATGGCCTACAAAAACCAATCCAACGCTACAGACCAGATATTTTTAAATACTCAGTATCAACATGGCTATGAAGTGTAATCTAGTAGATAGTTAGAAGAAGAAAAAAAAGAACAAGGGAAAATGATGATGTGTAAATGGAATAGAAAAGCTATGCATTTTCAGCAACTAATACCCTAAAACTGAAGATCAGAGCTAACAGAATAAAAACTAGAAGATAAATTCAAATAATATCTACGTTTTATTAATCTCATGTCTCAATGTTCCTGTAGTGTTTGTGTATACTGATCACATTTCCCAAGATAATTTTCATTTTATGACCAGTGTATTTTTCCTTATAAAATTCATTCTCCTTACGAGTTTCTGTCTAGCTTTTTAGCTGCATAGATTTAAATATGTTTTGCAAGAGATATATGTATTTTAAAAGATTCAGATTTTACTAATCATAGGGATTCTTTGAGAATCCAAACACAACATTTTTCTAGGAGATTGCCTATTCTCTTGTGACAATCTCTTATGATTGCTCAGAATGTGGAAAAAAATCTTGTCCAGTTCTTTAAATGTAAATCTGCAGTATATTCTATACAATTCTTTTGAAGGAATCCTCCTATGATCGCTATGATGGTCATCATCAATGTTTTGAAGGCTGTTCTGTTTCACAGCTTGTTTAATAATTGAGGCATTTCAACCCTTAACACTTTATTCTACAGTGAAATGTGGACTTTGAGACTGCTTAGTCAGCCATGTCATCCCTCTTTGTGGCAACTTCAGAAAACCATTCATCCCACAGGACAGTATTCAAGGCTGACTTGCCACTAGTTACATTTGAGGCTCACCTATGAGGAGAAAGCAGCTCCCATCGAGCAATGATGAATGCACAAGTCACGATGATTTACACTGCGAGCCATCTGAGGAAACTACCATGATATCAGAACTAACAGCATCACTCCTTTCCTAAACTGAGATAGTGTCTGCAGAAAAGTTTGACCACAAGCAATAATTTCATCATTTTATCACATCACATCAGTAAGTTGCTCTCCTTTTATTGACCCTCAGTAGGTTCACAGAATTGAAGAGATTATCAAAGGACAAGATAGTCCTTTAATAAACTGCAATTAAGTGACTCTATATCGTGTTCCAAAGAGGGGTGATAGGTAAGATCTAATTTGGAATACTGCATATGCTTCTGATTAGTCTTGTTTAACCTGAATTTAATTGGAACAGAAAAATGAAGATGGGTTACTTTTTGAAGTATTTGTCCTCTGAAAAGAGACTGGAAGGGGTTGACTTTGTTTAGTTTATATAAATAGAAACTCATCAGTGGACATGGGGACTGTAAGGTCATCTAGCGTAAACGTTGAGAGATAAGTGACAGAAGTGCTGTGGAGACAAAAGATCTGGAAGTTGGGTGGGTGGCCCTGTTATTTTTTGGGGTGTTAGAATTTTTCAGAGATGCTGGTATGTCTTATCAGAGAGATGCAGAAACATTTCTTTCAGGCAAACCTGTCCAGGCCAGTATGGAGCTACGCTTCCATTCTGAACTTAGTATGTATTCAATCTCAGTAAAACTCTAGCATACACATGGTTTATACGTTTACGTTCTTTGCTTTTTAATATCTTTAAAGCACTTCAAGAAAATAAGAAAATACATAGGATCTAAAGACCTAGAAGCAGTGTAATTACTGAGAAACTATCAAATAGATGTAGTAATTAAAATAATCTCAGGGAAAAGGTGTTTAATGGGACAAGTCAAAGTACCTCCAGAGTGTTTAATCCCCTGGAACTCATTTTACATCTACTTTATTACAAATGAAATGTGAAGACTTAAGCATTGGCCTTGCTTTTCCTACTCAGAAAATAGAGTTTATAATGATCTCCATAAGGTGGGAAAGTATTTAAATGTTCTCCTTTAATCTACAGCCACATAGCTATGGTCCACAATGCAAATCCTTCAAGGGACTAAAACACAGGGAGATCAAGATGACAATTGCAAAATAATACAACTGTTGAGTAGTAAAGTGTTGTATACAAAATTTTACGCACTTAAAAATACAAATTATTTTCCTACTAGGAAAAAAAATAAGAATAGGAAGGAACTGCCTCTTCAGTTTCAGGGACACCAGCAGTCCTTGTCAGAAGAATAAATCAGACAGTAGGAGACAAAAACTATTACAGACTCGCTGTGTGAAAAAGTGACCTCACTGAAATTGGCTTTAGCATTGTGGACGAATGCCCAATGGCTCAAAAGAAAACTACTTTAGTCAACCTTATCTTCTTCAGAGGAGATATGAAATGTCTTAGTTATAAGGTCAGCAATGCAAGGTCAAAAGCACGGTTCGGCCATGTCCAATGTGCTGGATATTTTAAATGTAAATTTATCCTGGTTTACCTCTTAGAGCTTTTCCAAAAATAGCAGAAATGGTCTCAAATGATCATGTTCAATACTATAAAATCATCCGTACTGCTTCAGTTCCTCGCAACTCTTACCTGAAGGTTGGCACTGTAAATCAGACATGGTCGAAAGACTAATGGACCAGATCCCAAGATACTGCGTGTCTTGAGATGCTGAAACATGTAAACAAAACTCTTGCCCTATTTACTGGTAGCATCTGCATCCTTACACTAATAGTAGTAGAACACAACTCACTTGAACTAACATCCTCCTCATTGCAGTAGGAGCTAGTAACACAGAACCACTGCCTACAGAGCCAAAGCTCACTGTGCCATTTAAAGTATCACCATGAGAAAAGGAAAAGTTGTGAGTTATATCTCTATTGCTCTGACAAAGCCAGAAAAACAAAACAAAAATTATTCCTTTACTTTGAGGGGGGAAAAAAAAAAAAAAAAAAAAAAAAAAGAGCAGAGAAAAACAGTCATTTTAATCACTTCATACAGAGTTTAATGAAGAGGACAAAATGTAGAGTAACAGAAAACATAGGTGTTTCTATGACAACTAAGAAGTCCTCACAATAAAACTTCCCACCATTTAGAGAAGCCAGGTACTTCTAACAGACTACACATAGCATCACTTCTGCAGTGCTTCATTAAAAATATTCATTAGAAGAGTTTCACCTGGCATACCACGACCCCCTTATCCAGGGGGGACAAAAATGTGTAAGATGACAGACTCCTGGCATGAAGCTTGTGCACTGAATTTCCTTAAAGTAGGCTACTCTACCTTCCCCTAAAGGTTTGCAAGAAAAAAAAGAATTGTATTTGAAATTTAAGGACAGTGCATGTGGAAACATGAACAGTAGAAAAAGGCTCAACATACTTCAGTGAATTTTTATGTGCCCATATTACCTACGTGACTTTGCTGGAATTTTAAGCTAAGGCCACCCCAAGGACTTGTCATTGCCTGTAATAAAGGAAAAGACAAACTGAATCACAACACAAGAGAACAGAAAAATTCTAAAAGGAAAACAATCTAGCAGAAGTTCAGTGAGCCATCCTCCTCTAAATTTACCACTGCTGAATGCAGTGAGGCCAGACAGGCGTATTTGCCTCAGGCTTGACAATCTGTCGGAAAACAATGCTAGTCTCCCGTGACGTTTTGCATTTGGTTATAAAATAAATCATGCAGTGTTTTTTCAGGCCTGAAAAAGCTATTCATGCTCTAAAGCATCTAAAAGGATAGGCAGAGTCCATTAATGATAACATTTTTCTGGGGAAAAGCAAATGGGTATGTGCCGGGCTGCAGTTCAGGGAAGTGCTGCATTTAAGAAGCACTTAAGCACATTGGAAACTGCTGCTTTGAGATCTTGCTGTAAAATCAAAAGCCCGACTTCTCAAGTCCTGTGATACTCTTCATCTTCCAAGCAACTGCTAAGTGCTACCTAATCCTCCCAGGAGCATCATGAAGCTGTGCCCCTTAGCACCATCGTTCACAGCAGCGGAGTTGCCTCACGCACAGGTCTCACTCAAGAGTCAATCAGGAGGTGTAACCTGTGGCTCCCGCTGCCTCGCTCCCACAGCAAGAACCTGCTTCTCATGGTTGAACTTTGTTGTTTAACAAAACTTAGGTCTTATGAACATACTGCTCTCTGATAACATAAGCAAGTTACCTTAACAGGAGCAGGAGGAAGACTTTTTCTATGTAGCAAGCCTAAAAATAAATATATATATATATATATTTTGTTTTAATAATGAATCCTACTTCTGCTTTGATGGAGGGATCCACAAAATAAAATCACTCTGTGCTAAGCCTTTGCTTTTCCCTTTGAAGGCACTGTTTTGCTGGACTATTTCCAGAGGACCAATTCAGTAGGCTGCCTATCAGCACTGCACAGGAACAGCAGAGAAATGGAAAAGCAAACTGCAAAGTGAAATGTGATTTCCTATTAGCACTGGGGCTGTTCCTTTAGGGTCTAACAGTTCTTTACTTTCTAGAAGGGCACTGCCATCATTGTATACGTGTACAGTCTACCATTACCCCCAGGCTGGAAGAAAATATAGTCACAACTGCAGGCTTGTGCTTCTGAGCATGGCATGACTAGAGTTGTGAAAATATTTTGCCTTCATGCTGAATGTTCAGAAGCATTTTGGAAACACTCTACCTACAGACCAGCACCAAAGAAAACAGCCACTCCTAAGCAGAATGAAGAAGTCTGTGCACAAAATAAATTATGAACAGAAATGTTTGGATGCCAGTGCAACACTGTTTCCAAAAGGAAATTCTATACATTTCCATATAGACAGGATAGACATTCTTCATCTGAAATGCTGCATATGCACTCCCTTTAAATGGGCACGACTTACTTGTAAGAGGACAAAATACTTACTTAAACTAAAACCTACACAGACCAAAACATTTACTTAACATACTTTTATATTCCTTATCATTATAGGATAATCTGCTATTAGATAGTCATCTTTGTGATATAACACTATATACTGCTGCATTTTCAAAGATGAACAGGAAATAACCTACTAAAAATACCTTCATAATTACTTTTCCTTCTAGTCAGTTACTCTGTAACTTCTTCCATGCTATCAAAAAGATGCATTAAAAAAATCCCATGAGTGTTTTCAGTCATAAATTATGGTGGCTTATGTGCTTGTTTGTTTGTACTTAACGGATGCTACTTCATGAATTCTCTAGATGCCTTGCTCCACATCCCTACTATTTCTGAAATAATATCTTACTTTTTTAGTTCATAAAAAGCTGTGTTTATTATTACAAAGGCTTTCACATGTGTGGGTGAAGAGGTGCATAGGTACCATAGCATATGAGCATTCAAAACATCATGTCCAAAGAGTCACAGAGGATGGGATCAGCAGTAAAAGAGAAAGTGAAATACAAGCAGAAGAAAACAGAATGAAGGAATATAAAAGAGGAAGGAAACTACAACAAATAAGCAAAGGGAGAAGGGAAGACTTGAGAAATACAAAACACGAAAAAAGCCATAAACAGAGAATCACAGAATGCTTAAGGTTGGAAGGGACCTCTAGAGATCATTTAGTCCAACCCCCCCCTGCACAAGCAGGGTCACCTAGAGCATGTGGCTCAGGGCTGCGTCCAAGCGGGTCTTGAAGATCTCCAGAGAAGGAGACTCCACAACCTCTCTGGGCAGCCTGTTCCAGGGCTCTGTCACCCTCACTGTCAAGAAATTTTTCCTTAAGTTCCTGTGCAACTTTTGGTGCTTCAGTTTGTGGCCGTTTCCTCTAGTCCTATCAGCGGCCACTACTGAGAAGAGGCTGCCCCATCCTCCTCACTGCCTCCCTTGAGGTACTTACAGACACTGATCAGGTCTCAGTTTCCTCAGCCCCAACACAACTTTTCAGAGTGGTTTGCTGGTTTTCAAAATAATTCACAAAACGCAACCACTATCTGGCCGGTCCTGCTTGCAGTATTTGAACACAAGAAAATGCAAGAAAGCTGGTATCAGTAAGAAGCCTATCTTACACCTAGAGATAATCATATCCCTGGCACCTGCAATAGAAATAAAGCTTTCTAGCTCTTCTCTTTCTCTTTGCAAGAGGCAAAAACTAACGAAAAAGGAGTACCATCTCTTGCAGCAATCAGCTCGAGCACATTACCTCTTCAGTTCAAATGCAAGCCATAAAATGCCACGTGAGAGGTGAGAATAGTATCAGCAACCCCTCCTGCATGCCCAACGCCATGCAAAAATACACAGACATCACAGCCACGGCTATCAGTTGTGTGCAGTCTCCAGAGGCTCCTGCAGTCTGGATCTGCACATCAGCAGCAGATTTATTAGACTGTGACTATGTGCTCTGCATACAAAGAGCCAATGAATCTTGTGTTGGATTGTGCAAAATTGCAGGTGTACAATCTCTGCGATCCAAAGAACAAGGAGCCATTTTTCACAGTGAAACACTTACCAGTTGGACAGGCCCGAACCGTCTGCCTGGTGGCATTTGTAACTGTTCTTTACATTGCCACATAAATCAAACGCATGCATTTGACTCACCTAGACTTAACACCACCAAATAAGAAGGTGCAACAAAAAAAAGCCTTCTGTTTGAACTTAGAATGGCTTTTGCAGAAGAAAAAATAATAGCCAACAATACTCCCTACTTTTACAAAAAATCTGATATGAATTTCATATAAATAATGCCAAAAACAGATAACTAGAAATTATGTAGCTTAAGCAGCACCAATATTCTGTTACTCTACACAGAGATAACAGTGGGGTGAGAAAAGGGGAAATGCAGCCATACAGAAAAAGAGAACTCAATTAGCTCCACTTATTTAGTTCCTTTGAATCTGCTCATAAAACTGCTCCAAATTGCTTTTCCGTAGCAAGGGTGTTTAAGAAAATATGGATGGAGGGGCAGATGGTTACAGATGCGTGCACTGAATCTGCCTGCTCATCCTCAAGCAGACATACCCAGATATCCTGAACTTGCAAGATTCAGTTACGACAGCAAAAGTTACTGTTATTGTGGGACTCCCTTGGCATTGCACATAAATATCTAAAAACTGGATCGTATTTATTCTGACATTTCCTCCCACAACATAGGAAAAATATGATTAAGTGGCATTTACAGGAAGGGTAACTGAGGCAAGGAGAGACATGTAGGAACGCGATGCCTATTATTGAGGACAAACATGCAAGACCCAGGTAAGTATGTGAAAGCCAGACCTCGTAATAAGGGAGAATATGAGGAGATCACAGTCATTTATAATTTATTTAAAGTGGAAGAATACTTCTCCTCTGGCAGGAGTCGTTCATAGTTTGCTCCCTTTCTGGGCTGATGTATTTCAATCTGTTTCAGCCAGGAGTGGCAGTAGAAGCCCGGGGTGCCCAGGGGATGCTCACGCTGAGCGCGGCACTCGCATGAGCCACGTCAGGTAGCAGCTGGAGAGCTGGACGGAAAAGGAGAGCCCAAGCAGACCACTCCAAACTCTCAAATTTACTATCTTTCTTCACATAACACAGTGATTAACAGGTCTCTCAAATAGCTGTGTGTGCTTTATGCCTTTTTTTTTTTTTTTTTTGGATACTTCCAATTCTCCTAGTAGACAAGTCAATTTAGGAAAATTGTCTTATTTATTCAGAAAGCCTCAAAGTCTCTCTTAAAATAGAGTAAATTTTGAGAAGTAACCTTTCCTGTCTCTTTTCCTCTGAGCAAAGCATGGATGTTAGTAATTCACACTCCGAACTTTTAAAAATCTGTTTTCCACTCAAAATGGACATGGACAGCTTGAGTTTATTCTGTCCTCCAGACATTGCAAAAGTAAGCCAGGTACCCTTAAGACCTCAAATGAATAAAGGCATCCTCCAACTCTAGGACATTCCCGCAGCTGTTATTTCACATTTGATGAGATTCAAAACAACACGGTAATCAAAACTAGGGTGAAAAAAAAGGGAATCTTTAAAAAAAAAATCTATTCCGAATGCACCTGAAAGACCTGGACTAAGCTAAGTTCTCAAGAAGACTGACCATAGTTTTTCTTTTGTTACTACTCTAGTTGAAAGGACAAGAAGGTTTCTAGGATTTGGAATAGAAAGAGGGTAAGCATGTGGTTTATCTTCCATCCCTTACAGTTTACGAAAAGCACCATTCATGATAGCACTTTTATGGTACAGAAGCTTTTATGACATATACAGACATATAAAGACACAATTCTTGTGTTGCAAGTATAAGCAAAACTTATTTACTTGACATGATCATCACAACCTGAACGCAAAAAAAATTCCTTATCTTGACAAATGGTAAGACATACTACTCTTTCTTCATTAAAAAAATGCCCACTTTGGAATTTCATTATAGTGGGAATGCAGTTAAGTTTAGGGGACATCTTTATAGTAGTACCATACTCACCATATAGCAATATTTTTGGCGAGTAAGAAAGGAAAGTACTCAGTATCTCAGGGAAACAGCTGAGAAGTAAGAAAAATCAAACTAGTTGTTATTTTTAAAAATAATACATCTAAATGACAAAAATTTGTGTAGAAATGCCCGCATCAAAAAGAGAAAAAAAAAAAAAGCAGGTTTTCAAAAGAAAACAAAAAGTCTATCTGCAGTATTTTTCAGTTGAACAATATGCCAAACCTTCTGCTATATCTTACTTCTAAGAAATAAGACCTGGTTGCATGCACATGGGGAAGCCCCATCATTTTACACTGAAGAAGAATCCCACATTAACTGCACCAGCCTCTCTGGGCGTTCACTATTGACAAATACAAAACTAAAAGGAGATGATTGTTTCAAAGGCTGTTTCTCTGTCTCTTTCTCCACCAAGGTATTTTTGATTCAAAGCTGCACACGGACCAAAATGATTTTTGAAATGCTCTCCTTTTTTGGTCCTGGCCTGAAATAGTGATTGTTATATTGGCTTACAATTAAACAAATTATAAAATCTGACCATACACTGAGATGTGTCATTCACTCAGGAAGTAGATGACCTTGGTTATGCCATCTTCCTCATGTCTCTTCATTTTAAAACAAATCATTATCTGCTTATTACTAATCATTTGCGTAAAGCAATAAGAACTTATGGCTAGAATTACTAAGTAAAGTCTGTGCAGAAATACATTGTTGTCATTTCCCATATCCACTATTTTTCAAAGAAGAAAGTGGACCAGTTCTCACAGTTAAAAAAAAAAAAAAAAAAAAAAAAACCCTGAGCCTACAAAGAAAGTCTAGATAACAGGTAATACAAATCAATCCTTCTTGTAAAGCCAAATCTCTCTTTATAGGAAAATCTTGTCAATGTAGTTATGATAACTATCAACTTCTATCTAACTTGCATGTAATTACTTCAAAGAGGCCAAATAAATTTGAATGCGGATGAGATCACTTCTTTAAAGCAGTTTCTTTGTGGCTAAAAAAAATGTATTACAATCTCCCTGCATGATGCAAGAACGAACATACATACAAAATCCAGGCATCTTACAATAAAATGATATATAAGTTATACTATAAAATGAACTGTGTCTTCAACTAGTCCTTCAAAAGTAAAATGAGTATTTGTTCCTTCATATGAATTGTTTTTGCTACCGTGTATCCCACTGGCATGGCTAAACTTACCTGTTAGGGTAATTTCCTCCAGTGACAATTCCCAGAAGTAGTTTCAATTGGGTAGAACGTACCCCTTCACTCCACCCCAAATCTGTGTGTTGTTTTGTCCAATTAATAAATGTTTTCTTCTGGTCAGAGGTGACTGGATAAAAGGAAATCTTTAGCTTAAGCCACCTGTATACTTCTACCTGAAACGATGTATTTCAGAGGTGAGGACACAGGAGAGGGGCATCGTGGAATATTTCACACACCAAAACCACATAGATTAAGAGGTATTTCTGATGTGCAGAATAATAAAAGATCTTATATAGAGAGAATATTATTATTATTTCCTGGAAGTACTCAAATCTGCCTGTTTCACCTCTAGATGTGAAGGGCAATAGTTAATTTGTACAAAGTAGATAAATGAGATGGAAACTAATCAGAAGAAGGCTTGTTTATCTGTTCTTTGATGATATATTACACTGCAATAATAAGACAGTAACTGCATGTTCTATCTGACTGAGAATAACTTCCAACATCATTTCTCATTTTTACATATCAGATCTGAAAACACCTCCCAGTCTTTGAAGTTCAGCAAAATTCAAAAACAGTAATTAAGCCCAGCCAACTGCTAACAAGGGATTCTGACAAGATAACTAACAACGTTGAACTGTTCTGTGTCTGCAATATGTTATTCCTCTCAACTGACTCGAGTAGCACGTCTTCTCGGGATTTAGCAGATTTAGCATTTTAAGAACCAGTACCAGATCCTATGAGGGTAACTTTTCTTTGATTGGGAAGCTTCAAATGTGTGTTTGTTTTTTTTCTTTAATTTTAAAAATGCAAAAATATTCATTGCTGTTTGTTAGTACATTTTCTTATGGTACATGCAAATAAGAATTTTTTTTGGATACACATAAGGTCTGTAGGCCTGAACATGCCATTAATGATCCCCCATGCTTGCCAGGAAGTGGGAAGATGGGGAGGGTGTTTAAAAGACAAGCTCCTGTTTACCAAGGGGCTCACGTGGCTCAGCAGAAAACACAGATGCTTCTTCATCAAACACAAATAAGAAAATAATGTAGCTCATAACTTCAGTTTACATGCCCAAAGGCAAAGGCTTTTTTCTCTCCCTTCTGATAAATATTGACATGAGAGTGCTTTATGCCTGCTTTTCCAGTGATTCTTAACAGTATATCCACCTTCGCCCTCCAAAGGACAAGGGCTACAGGAGTGCAGCAATGTGACCAAACACACACTGCTTCCTTTCTTCCCAATTACACAGCACTGCTATCTTTCTTTGAGGATGCCAATTACAAGCTACATACATTAAAAAATATACAGGTTGGACAAAGTTCATGAGGAGCTACTATTTCTGACAGTAGATTTATCAAATAAGAAAATGGTAAAACAAATGAAGGGGAACAAGTCAATATAAGCCATTCAAAGGGACTAGACAGAACAAAAATTAAGTTTATATTGTAATAGCAATTAGATTTAACAGAATTTCTAAACCATACAACGGTCTTTCACACATACGTAAATACAAATATCAGTCTAACACTACCCCGTTTTTCCTTCTCTGCAATCTCTCTTTCATAAGAGACACTGACAGCAATGAAAAAATAATGCATTACTTCAAGAGTCTTTAAAAAAACAAGCTGCATTATTATTATGTAGCAACAGCCCCATCATCTACCAACTTGACACATTTTCTTTTACAAAGCACACAAATACGAAAAGCAGAATCTGCAGCCTTGCATCAACAGTGCAGCTGTCAGCACTGGGGATTCTGCCGGCGCTCATTGGGAGGCCCAGGAAAGAGCTTCTGGGAAGCCACAACACAACTTTGCAGATACTTGCAAAATCAGAATTGCTGATAATTATGATCATCTATCGATGTTCTGCTTGAGAATACAGTGCAGTAAATGCATGGGATATGAATGATGTGAAAAATCACCTACATTGAGATATTTAATATTATGCCAGAACCAGTCACCCTCCTAGCTTAGACTGAGCAAAATGTGTATATATATTTTAGAATGTATAAATATATTTTGGAAAACCAGATTTTTAGAAGCAAATATACAGTTTATTGTTAACAGATCATACAAGAAAGAGATTGTTATTGACAAAACTCTTTCTTATTTTGCTACATTTTTAAATTTACATTCATCTATAGTGCAGCTAACCTTCCCCAAGAAAACATGTGGGTTATTTTGCTCCAAAAGTTTTAATCTCTCCCCTCTTCCCTAAGAGAAAGGACTGACGCTCTGTGCGTCCCTCAGACAAGGGACTATGGGAGTGCTTAATGGCATTGCTGCTTACAGCTCATTTTAGCTACGCAGCAAGTTCTTCAGTACGCCCTAGTCACTCACAAATAATCTGAAGTGTTCAGTGGGGGAGGGATTTACCCGTGCAAAACCTAGAGCTGTATAATGAAAACACTGATAGTCTTTTAATTATCCTTTTAATTTTATTAAGTGGGTACCCACCCACCTAGTGGTGGGTACTACAATAAATCTCTTTTCTAAACATGGATGAATCACGAAACTAGTAAGTAGCCTCAAAACTGTCTAGGATCAAAGCTGGTCAAAAAGATTGTACGAGAAAAGCTACTACAACAGAACTGAGTATGAAAACAGTCATTGGAGTACCCTGAAACACCTGAGACGGACAACTAAATGAGAACACACTACAGTATTCTGCCGACAAACATTCATGGCAAACATTCATACACATTGTAATTTTACTTTTTTCTATTTCCTTATATTTATGCAAAGCATCAAATAGGGTAAGCAAAGGGCATGGAACCCTACAACAGAATGACAGTGTGAACTGCCCACCGACGTTTCCAGATCTTTCCAGTCCCCCCTTCACTGTGGAATGAAGAGAGCGGCCGTCAGACATGGGTGTCTGGCAAAACAAGGGCTCTGCCAGCTGCTTCTGTCCCCCTCCAACACCAGTGTCAATGATGCACTGCAAGATCATAAAACAGGGCAGTTGACTCTGATAGCAAATACAGCCTCTAATAAGGAACAGCAAATTAACAGTCCAGCAAAAGCAAAAAGGTTGAAATCTATCGATGTAAAATACTTGAATAATTATCAATAGATTAACAGCAAGTTTGCTGTCATGTTAGAAACATGAAGAGAATCATTCGTCTTAAAAATGAGCTTATCTATCTACCATTTGGAAAACCTGTTTTTCTGACAGAAATGTGGTATTGATCAGTTGAATTCTGGACACAGACTATAGAGAATTTTAAAGCTCCAACACTTATTCCAATAAACTGTAACATACATTTCTAGGGTTGAGAAAAACAAAATCTAAAATATTACCAAGATCATTCTATTTCAAGTTTATGCTATTAAAAAGGTTGAAATGACTGAAATTAAAATTTCATCAGTATGGTGAAGATGAAACAAATGTAAAGTCCTTGCATACTTAAAATGGGAAGAAATAGCACTCCTAATGAAAAACAAAAAGAGTCACAGAAGTCATGAACATAGATAAATAAAATATCTGCACTAGAGTTTTTGTGACATGGAGATAAAGCACCAACAAGATTTCAAGAACACGAAGGGCATTACACCACCCGTGGGAACCTTTGCGCCTTTAAAGGCCTTGCCATAAAACAAGGGATAATCACTGCAATTAGAAATGTTTCAGGATTGTCTAAGTAGCTGTAGGGGAGCACATAGAAAATACAAAGGAAAGCAGTGATGACTGGACAGCAGTGATAATAGCACAACAAAAAAGTAATTCATCTGCAAACTGGGATATTTGCAAACCTTTGAATACAAAATACACTGGATTTAGAAATGAAATATTTTGCAAATCCTATCAGCTATAAACTGGAAAATCAATATGTATTGTGATTTACACAAGAAAATTGCTAAAGGTTATACAGTATGATATCCAGCTCCTGCACACAACTTTTGAAAGTATGTCTCATTTTCAAATTACAACTTTCCAAATGTCTTTTACTTGGACTTTCTTTGGTGTTGGGAAAAAAAAAAAAAAAAGTTATCTCAGCTGAAGTTCCGAGTTGTCTAGTTTGTCTGCTCAAGCTAGAATTTAGGTGCACCTAGAAAATCCTATCCCAGAATACAAACACAACAACGCCAGGCAGAGGAGCACCATCCATGGTTTGCATGCAACAAGCTCAGTGACATTTCCATTTCTGCAATTCAATCTTCTTTCTTTTCTCTCACAAAAACTGCTGGACTTTCAAAACCTTCTTACTTAAAATATGTTCCTAAACACATATATTCTGATAAATTATTTTTCAATTGTAGGGTAAAACACTGAGCTCTTGACTCATCATATAACAAGCAAGCAACAGAAGTAGTGAAATGTGGTTACTTAAGGATTTTGGTCAGGTGAGTGGCTTTTTGGAGCCTGAAAAGGTATGAGCTCATCTGAAACCAGAACATGTTACTTTCTGCAGTGAAACAAGACAAGAAGAGTGATGAAGCAGCATTCAGAACACAGGGAAGCTGCATTTACGTGCAGTGTTTACACAGGAGCAGAATACACCAAAATGCAGAATGAAATGACAAAGCAAGATACAAGTTATGAGTCCAGATACAACATTCTGGCAACAATCAGGCAAAATAAACAGATGTTCAATAAAATCTGCTTCATTTTTTATCTTTCTCTTCCAAGGACACCTCACACAGAAATAGCATCTAAGAATGGCATAAGGAAATCAGATGCTAAAGGATGCTGTAACACATTCAAAACATGCTGCCTTGCAAGAAAAGTACATTCTCTGATTTTTTTCTGGCATGATTTGTAGACAAAAAAAATGATATTTGTTTCTTACAATGAAAATTTACTGAAAATCTTTAAATATCAAGAAAGTAACTGATGATAGTACACACCATAAAAAGTACCCAGTAACAGTAATGTTCCAAGCAGACAGAGACTAATTCAAATTCCCATCCAATTCCAGAGCAAACAACTTTTTTTCAGATCCCCTATTGTAAACATTTCAATTAAACTTTAAAAACAAGAAGGTATTTCCAGGCACGGAACTATTTGTCCGGACTGTGGTGATAAAGCAGCTAAATTAATGTTAAGCAAATTTTTTTTTAGAAGCCATTTTATTTAAGAGATGGTGTATTTTTGCATAGTTACATCCTTCCCAGAGATTTACTGTACAGTAGGTTGGCATACCCAAACGTTCCTTCAATGCTCTCAGTGTGTTGTAAGCACTAACAAGGGGCAGGCATGATTAAGCCCTCGTTATTAATGACTGAACAGGATTTCCACTGCAGGAGGCCTAGGTCTGATCACATCCAGCCCTGCCATGACCTGGACCTGAAACACAAGTAACATCAAAATTGTTCTTCATTGGCTTGGCATAGTTTTCTATTATTTTAGAGGTGGTTTAAATGCAGCATCACTTGGAACAAGTAGTTGAGATCAAATCAAGAACCAGAATATTCCTTTCATTTTCTGCTTTCATGGACTCAAAAAGAGTATTTTTAAAACAGTCAACAGAATGAGAAAAGCTGTTAAAATAGAGTATCAGCAAATGAAAGCCAAAGTAGGAAAAGATGGAGAAAAAAAGAACAAACATGAAATCCAGAAAAAAGCAAAATGCTAATAAAAAATTATTTTCAATATGAGTAAGTTCCTTTTCTCTCCCTCAAGAAAAGAGCCTCTTTGAGGGACTTTGTGGCTCAGTATACTCATATTTCCATTACTAACTTTTGCTGGATACTTAGTCCAATTCCCTGCTGTAAAGATAGAAAACTATGAAGTTTATAAAATAATAAAAAAAGACTAGAAATAACACTTGTTAATTCTAGATGTTTACAGAAAGGTATATATAATAACAAAATAAAAAGAATGATTGATACTTCAGACAAGTTACTTTACATTCTGTAAGTGAAGCCCATTGCAAGTGTTCTTGAAATACCCTCTTCTAATTTGCTGTGGTGGTTTGAATCTGGTTTTGGAACCAGGCCATATATTTTATGAAGCAATTTTCTGATGCTCTGCATTTATTACAGCCATAGTCTTGACAGTTTGTACCTGACCTTGATTATGAGTCCATATTTATGCAGTACTAAATGAAGTCTTCTGCACGAAGCTGCCACAACAATCACGTATAATGTTGCTTAATTCTGCAGTGGGATTCTTGCTTATTATCTCAATCTAGATAGAAATTTAAATCTTCCTGGACAATCAGTGGAGAAGGAGACACAGCAGGGGAATCATCTGGTAAATAAATGAGAAGGGGACCTGTCCACTCTAATTACTGTATAAATTAGATGCAAAGCCTGACTAGGTAATTCAACCTTCTTTTTCATAAAAAGGGCAGCTTATGTTTATATTTCTTACACCAGATATAAAACAGTCTTCTTGTTTTTTAATGAATGTTGAGCAGAAGGAAAACTAACTTAATTATCTGGGCTGAAAAAGCAGGCCAAATGCAGTACGACAGAATTCCCAGATGTTGAGGTGGGGCCAAGTTAAATAAAAATTACACAAATAATTAAGTTAATATTCAAGGTACATACCAATTTCTTTATCTTTTCTCATTTGAAACCAAATGGATATTTATTTGACCTTTGTTACTGACAGAATTCAGAAATACATTAGCATTTTAAATAATTACAATAATTTTATCATAGCTACTTGGGGGGAAAGTTTTATATAAGTGCATGTACCAATAATGACAAATCTAGCATAATGACAATAGGGTTGGTCAGGAATCTTATTTCTCATGACACTTAAAAAAGTATTCTATTCCACAATGGAATGAAATATGACATTTTCACTCTCCCAACACTGAGAACTCAAAAAACACTTTTAATATTGCAAAATTTTTCCTTTTTTTTTTTTTTTTTTTTTTTCTCCCCTCCTCCTTCCTTCTAAATCTTCCATTTAATAGCCCTTGATGTCACACTGCATTAAAGCCAGAACTTTGGAAGCCCAGCAGTCAGTGAGCCAGATTATTAAAGCTGCTAAAGAGGAAATAGTGAGATTTTTAACAGATCTTTATCAGCTGACTGAGGACATCAATCTGCCAGGAATAAACTGGTACTATTTTGCATTGTAAGAAAAACAAAACAAAAAGATAAAGATACACTATTTATACCTCTAAGAAGTAAAGAGCCATGTTAGTTTTGCCATCAACCACCACAATATATTACAAAACACTCGGTATAGAGTAATTTAAAACATTTCCACACTTGGCTGTTCCTTGGTTCTTTCTTGCTGGGGAATGCTGGCCTAATACACTGCCAACGCCTGACAAGATGAGAGCTTTCTCTGATCTGAATTTACCCACCAGCTGCCAATTACGTAAAAGTCCTGCATTACTTATGATACATAACTAACACTATAATACAACTCTTCAAAATAGTCAAGTATTTACATGTTCTGAAAACCACCGCCCTTTTTCTGGGTGCCTCAGGACAAGAAGCACAGTGAAACATTTACAGCCATCTCCCCATAACATTCAACAGTTTGTTGCATGAATTAAAATGTTTCATGGGAAATCACAGAAAACTCCCCTTTTGCTCCTTAGACACCCAGCAGATGACAAAGCAGATGACATGAAAAAACACTTCTGCTTCTCGATTGTGACTGCCCAGCTAACTCAACACCAGAAATACCATGAACAACGTGACTCCTTTCCCATTCACACAGCTGCATCTTCTCACACGTATGTAATTTGACGGGCACGGTGAAGCCTACCATCACATTTGCACCTTTGCGCATTGTCTTTATTCTCATCTGATGAAAAACACAGTTTTCTATAATCTTCAAGTAGTGTAGCACTTAAGCCATGATCTCTGCCACTTCGTACAAAGGTGGCACTTGCTGAAAGGCTACAGAAACTTTATGACAGAGAGAATCCCTTGCATAATTTGCTCTCACCTCCTAAAAGCATCCTTTATGTGGCTAGCAATCACACAACCGCTCAGAAAAGAAGCACAATTAAAATAAACAGAGCAATTTTAAGCACTTTAACATTCACAATTTGCTATTCATTGTTATATTTTACTGTTCACTGAACAGAAACAAAAATGTTTTCTGCTTAGAAGCTCACCTCACCCACACAAGGTGGGTGCCTCGGCAGCTGTAAATTGAATTACTTTTCTTCTTATTTCTCAATTAACAGAAAGTGAGCATCGTCTCCTTTCAGCTTCCAAGTTGGCTGAATTGCCTGCTCTGACCTCCCTGAAATATTGGAGCACCATTTGGGAGCTTTATTTTAATGGGAGTCAAGATGGGAGGATCAGCTGCCCTGGATGCTCAGGCCGGCTGCACGCAAGGGAGAATGAGCATTTCTCTAGCTGCTCGGGTAGGTGACAGAGCAGCGTTTCAAAGCAAGGATATCTTCACTTTTCTACCACAAGTTTTGTTATTTTGATTTCCACGATAATGGACCATGCCTGAAATATTTATTTTTCTTTCTCTCCTGCCATCTTCTTCCATTCTAAAATGTTTTCACTCCTACAGGCAATTTTCACTTGCAAATTCACAGTGGCACATCCAGTTGCACCAGTTATATACACATACATACATATTTATATATATATATATATTTTTTTTTTTTTTTTTCCTCTCCTGTTGATGCTTTTGTTATCCATGGAATGGATATCCGTGGAATGACAGCACTTCAAGCTCAATTCAACAGCGAGCAGAATTGCTCTAATTTCCTACAGAATGTATGGTCAATATTTATCCTTATAGTTTGGCCTACATTCGTGATCAACTCCAGGACATAAATCCTGCTGTTGTTTCAGCCTATTTAGAATAAACTAACAATTATTCAGATTGATTCATGTCATTTATCCAATTCAGAAATATTTCAATAGTCTGTGTTCAATTACTAGTTTTGTTGTCACTTTTGTAGAGGAAAGATATGGGCTATGCAAGGAGTCCAGGTTATCAAATATGCTTTTCTAACTACAGTAAAGTTACATAAAATTTTAATGTGTTATTTCAGATTTTTATTAATTAATTTCAGACTGCCTTAGAGGTTCTCTGGCATGCTGCAGTATGATTTTCGTGAGCAGGACCATTAAGTTTTTCCAGTCCAAATGTTTAGTATCTGCAGGTACTTGATTTTAAGATACTGTTAGCTGCCAAGACTTTTTGATACTCTTTAAGTTTTATTATTCCAATAAATGTGGTAGGAAATTGCCTGTTTTATGTAGGCTGGTTGGTTTTGATGTCTTTGCAATTTGTACTTTTTCCTAATAATAGGCAGAAATAATTGCCATTACACATGTGAAAGGAAATACTTGTATTCAGGACAAATAAAAGGGTAAAGAAACATACTTAGAGGAAATCAGGTACAGCAAGGAAGGTGGCAAAGAGAGCAGGAAAAGACCAGCTCTCTAAAGCCAATGGACTCCATGGAAGCAGAATCCATTTTTTCAGCTCAGTGAATCTGCATCGGCACAAGGGACCAGTTCAGAGTGTTAGGCTTTCAAGATGAGATCTCACTGATCAAGGTAAGAGGAATTTTAAATTCCCTTTAAGAGGTATTTTATTTAAAGGCAATATCTTATCACCATCAAGTTTGACAGGCTTTTAAGATTTCAGTTCGATCAAAACGTAGTTGTTGCTTTGAGTATTCACCTCAGCAACATCAGTGATGAATAAAGTTGTTGCTTTTTTTTTGTTTGTTTGTTTGTTTTAATGAATAGGATGGATTTTTGTTTACTGCCTTCCTTGGTGCTTACTCCTCCAAGCAAACAAAACTCTTCATGACCGTCAGTACCAAACCTGTGTTACCAACTCTGCCCCAGATTGGCCTTATAATTTACAATAACATTTTGGGATTCTTATGGATGAAAGTGTACAGTATAATAATTTATAAAGAATCTAGATAACCAGAACTACTGTTTCTGGAGGGAAAACAGAAAGTTCTGCTTATGTACAAAATACACAGTGATCATTACACTTGTCATTCATATTTTCTGGTTTTCTGATATAGCTGTGCATTAAAATATTTGACCAGGTAGCTATGACTACTAGGGAAATACCATCTGTATTTCACGATAATTCAGTAAATAACTTGTGCCAATGCCGTAAGAAGACTCATAAACTGCATGATTTATTTGATAATGGAATAATGTTCTTCTTTGCAGACCCAGACTTTAAATTTGATTTACTTCCACAGAATTTTTATGGGCATATCTACACAAGACGGATCATATTTTAAACATATTTAGTAGGAAAACTGGAGTGGTGTACTTACAATGAAACTTAAAGTTCATATTTTAGAGTAAAAATTACAGTAAAATATAATGAATGGCAGAAAACAAAAATAGATTCAACTCTTAGCATTACAAACGATTTACTGACGGATAGAACCTTTTCCTTCTTCAAAAGTCATGTGGTTTAAGTGAATTTTATGCACATTTTCAGACACAATTCATCTTTTTTGCAGCAGCACTGGAAATATAAGATGGGGAAAGACTGTTACAGAGTTGAATCTGTTTTGTTTTCACGAAATATTTCTGACAACCTCATTCTTCAGGAACCTGATCTTCTGGTGTTCTTCTCATACACATCAGTTGAGTGAAAACACTAATTTTGATATTATTCCATGTCCAGTTTTTCACTCAATAAAAGGTAAAATGTATTTCACAATGTGTGTGGGGGAGAAAAAAAAAAAAAGTTCTGATAAGCCAACACAGCAAAGCAACTGTGTTCACTGATATTTATTGAGGGAAATATTGACACTAAATCTGAACTTTTTTCCACTCCAAAGCATGTTAAGGGTCGTAAATCCCCACACATCTCCAATATTTCTTGCAGGAATATTTGCAAATATCAATGGTAAGCCACTGATACAAATAACTAAGTCTTCCAGGCAGAGACTTTTTAAACAATCATATAGGTCTGGTAAGATCTATCACATTCTCACTCCAGTAAAACTGCCCTTTTTGGCAGTACTCTGAAGGTTTTAACTGCATAATCTGACACAGCAATATGTTACTGCAAATAACCACCTCTCTCCCCTTCCTTTGGCCCGTATTTTAATATTGTAACTCTCGTTGATCTCAGTCAGTGCAGATTTATCATGTAGGTAAAGGTGTTATTTAGTAGAGGAATGCACTAACCAGCCACCATGCCATGTCTATTTTTATTAACCTGCTAATCCGGTAGAGGTTTCATCCCTTTACACAAACACTATCCATAACAGAAAAGTTGGTCTTGCTAAAGCTTTTCATTATATAATAATGGATTCCATGGGCAGAATTTTTTTGTGTGTATTCTCGTTCAAAACAGATCTACCTTGTGCCACATTCATCATATCTATTTCCAGGATAATTTAAAATATAAAGGGGTGCTCTATGCAGCATTCTACTCTCTTTATACACTTTCTCAAGCTAATGAATTATTAGAATTCTAATGGGCAAAATAGTCAGCAAAGAGAGAGAGAATGCACTCTCTTCTGTCTTATGAGAATAGGACAGAAACAACCAGATTATTGAGCATTGCAATTGTTCTATAAATGAGAGGCATCTTTTATAACTCTGTGATATTACAAATAATTAAAAATCTAATACTTCATTCTGTGGCAGAAGTAGTGAGCACAGAAAATGGTACAACCCAAAGAGTGCCAGGAAACAGAATGAAATATGGCATGCAAGTAAATAACTCATTTCATTGCAGATAGAGGACAATGGTGCCAGTCTTTTTGGATGCATATATAAAACGTACACACATGTATATATATATATGCATACACACACACATATATACACTGTACCTATCAAAGTCAGTTATGAAAACAGGATTTTTTAAAAAAAATTATTATGGCTACTAGATATCTAAAACTAACGATACTTCAACCTGTAAACTATATATGTCAAGATGTGTGGGATGGAACCGGACATTTGACTGATGTTTAAGTAACCAAACCATATATCCATGGTTTTGACACAGAAACAAATTCAGATACAAAAACTACTTGATTTATAAGGATATGAAGCAAGCAATATTTCAGATGGAATTGCTGCACTTACTGTATAGAACTACTGTATTTGATTTACTTCCCTACCTGCTTGAAATCTGTATTGGACGATCCCACACAATGTCGGGGCTGAACAGGATGCAGGCAGCAGCTCCTCTGCACCAAGACTTGACTTCGTAAGCAGACTTCCACCTAAGTCCCAACCAGGCAGCCACAGCAGCTGGAACACAACAGTGGACTGTCAGTAATGCAATCTCTTTAGTTTAATTTACCTTTAATACAAGTTTCTGTCAGTCCGTTTCTGTCAGTCCGTTTCTGTCAACTTTAAGTCATGGAAAGAATTTTGAATTTTCTGTCTTCAAGCACTGCAAAACCAGCCAAAGGCTATAATACTAATTAGCATCTAGCTGTAACACTAACTAGTATCCCAAACAATACCAAAAGGCAAAAAAATGTGCTTTAAAGCTTCTGTTTCAGCTGACAGCATATAGCTTCACAAATCAATATTGTACAGATTTACTGACTTTTCTCATTAAACTTTTCATGAAGTTTACTTATAATCATCCTCAGGAAGCTTACTTATCAACGTTCATGTCACATGAAGTCCCTTCTTACGGAAGGCTAGAATGTATCACTTTGCATCTTTTTCCAGAAAATATATTCAGCTCTTCTTTACTCAGAAATGGGTTATTTTGTCTGAGATTCATGACCGTCAAGTCTAGAGAAGAACTCCAAACAAAACTGTATATTTTCTGATTTTAATATGATTAATTACTTCTTGATTTTTATATTTGATTTCCAAGTGAAATGTTATAATGACATCTTTAAAATACACACATACTTAAAGCATTGAAACATCAGTTCAGTGATTTCTCTTATTAAATTATCATTTATAAGGATAGTGCAATAGCCATTTCTACTCGTCTTTTCAACCATCCTAAATTACAGTGGGACCCTCCTTTCAGCTTTGGATTGAAAGAATTAAATCATTTTAAATTTCTTTTGAATCTCTTCGCTAGAAAAAAAATATTTCTGAGACAAAAAAATCACCACCAGAAAAGCCAATCATTATAAAGCTGTATAAGACACAGAATTTCAAATGTGCAAGATGGATTTTTTTTTTTTCATACTTATAATTTCTAAGCAAGGTTTAGTTATCAACAGCTGTCTCAGCGTGGTCTTTGCTCAGCAACAGAGTATGTGTGAGATACATATCTTACATAGTAAAGCCAGATAAAACTAATTTAAAGAATCACTATCAAAATTCCAAAGTACCTTAAAAGCAACTGCCCCCTGCTCTTTCTTAAGATCTTAGAAATGGCTGGAGGAAAGCACAGCACAGCCTTGTCTGAAGAGCTATTTGTGCCAAGAGTCCTAATTACATTTACTAGAAAAGCATTTGTTGGACTTAAAATCCATTTAAGAAGAAAGAACTAGGACAGGTTTTCTTGGATTACAGCTTGCAGAACAGCAGCTACATTGAGGGCAAGAGCTGAGGTGAAAGTGCAGCGATAAGCCCCAACCGCACTGTGCTTATTGGAAATACACCATTTACATTGGGTGAAGTGGAACAACAGTGAGATGCTACAAAGCAAAAAAGTCTTTAGGGTTTACCCACTGTAAAAAGCAGAAAGTGTCCACTGCCTCCCTGTCCTGGGCGCTGCGTTCCTGGCACAAGTGCCTACCCTGCTCGCAGTGTATCTTGGCTGAGCTCAGCTTGAAGAAAGGAAAAAAGAAAAGAAAAAGAAAGAAAGAAAGAAAGAAAAAAAGAAGCACCTTTAAAATCAGGGTCTTTGCAAAAAGAAAACGGTTGACATGCCATACAAACACAGAAACAAAACAAAACAAAAAAAGATTCTTCAGATCCTTTCAGTAGCTGGTGTAATTTATACACGACTTCCGAATCCCTCCGTCCCCTCCTTTTCCGCAGTGGATCACCAAGACAGGGACATCAGATAAACCTGAAAGTGGCCAACGTTAATCATTAGGTCTCCATGTAATAACAGAGAACTCAGCCAGACAAGCCACTTTCTAGAGCAGTGACTCCACCTGCACAGGGGCCTTGCTGCCTGCGTCAGGAAACAGTGTCAAGTAGCAGCTTAGAAGCCCAAGGCTGCACATGCTGCTGACATTCCCCAACGCCACCCAACACCAAAGCATATCCTAGTAAGACCACGTTATGTTTCACCAGCTATCTGCTACAGAGAAAATCACGTAGGCACAAGCTTTCTGCATTCCTCCTTATTATGGAAGGCAGGAAAAAGGATCAATTTGTTAAGTGCAAATATATTGACCAACAGAATGGCTGAACAACTCAATGATAGGAAGTGGATACATCTGCTGACAGCTGCAGTGCAAACTGTTCCTCTTTTTAGGGCTAATTTAATGGAAACAAGTAAAGGAATTGCTGCTGTTGTATTTACAATATTTTGTGCTTAGAAATGACCTTTATTTCTCAGCCAAGGTAATAAAATACTTAAAAATAGAAAAAAAAAAAAATGTGCAGCTACACAAACTGTTATATCAGGTACCTCAAAACTGCTGTTCCATTCAAGGTGAGTCATCTACCAGACTACAATAAATGACTTAGACTTTTCTAATTCCAGCAAACTTAAAAGTGAACCTATTTTTAGTGCTCTGTGGGTCTTATTATTTTGCATAATACCAAGTAACATTGATTTGAATCTGCTAAAGATGTATTTCCTTGAGAGAGAAAATGAACTACTTAATTTATTCCACTCTTTACGGTCTACATAAGCCCATCACTGGGATAATTCTCTTTTTGATTGTGTGTATCACTTTAGGGCCCTAATACATAGAAATGTTTTTATTATGTCCTTAAAATTGTTTATGTCTTATATGTTATAGACAAAACATATATGAATGTCTATAATCACTATTTAAATACCTCATTTACTATATCTCACCACGTAATAACAGGATTTTATACTATACCACAGAATCTCAGAGCATTATCTAGCTAAATTATACATTTACCTTGTGACCTAGGTAAAGAAAAAGATAACTTTCTACACTAATGAAATGAAGTCATGTTTATGAATAATGTTCTGCTTAGAGAAGAACTTAAAAATGCCCCGCACAATGGCACATTGAATTATCATTCAATCAGAAACCTCACTACACGATATTCACAATGAGGCCACTGCTCTCAGAAAACGCTGTGCAGTTATGAACGCCCTTGACCATGTGTAAGCATCATTTTATGTTACTCTTATGAAAATCAGTCAGAAAAGACTAAGCAGTTTGACTTTGGTGTAGTACCTTTTGTTCAGCTCCAATGCCTACAAAATAAACTACACAGCTGAAAAGCTTTCTAAAAATATTCTTAGAAAAGCATTTGAGATAGAGAAGGCTTCTATTCTTCTGCTGATCTTAAGGTGAGATCTTTTTCAATGTAAACCAGAACAAGTTCATTTACCATTCTTCTATGACACTGTCAAAAAACATAAATAAGTAGGTGCTAGGCTGTACTTTGAAAGCCAAAGCCTCACAAACGGTAAAACTAATTTTAAAAACACATTTCAGAAACACCCACCCACTTTCATTTTTATAAATAGGGGGTGCTAGGAAAATGCACCAAGCAGTCTTTCTGTTCCAGTTCTCCTAAAGGCATCCAGGCTCCTTGCAAGGGACTTGGGTCAGAAATCAAGAAGTTCATATGCCTGGAAGCAAACCACACACCACTGAGCAGGAGACACAATTAGTATCATTTGGGACAAACTGGAGTCCAAACAAGCCCTCCTATTGAAACCATTATCTGAATATCTTGCAAAAGTGAGTAACAGAAGTAGCTTTCAAGAATACTTGTCCAATCCCTTGACTTGGAGGAGGATAGTGCGGGGTTTTTTTGACAGCTCCTTACAGCTGGTGAAGCTTAAAACAAAACTTAACACATCTCCTATAAAATTTAGCAAAAATGTTGAGAAGCATATTTTCAAATTTGAATTACACTTACCATATGTTTATACACAACTTTCTTCACTTTATGAACAATATAAACACTTCCAGTAAAGCCCCACTAATTAAATTACAAATGAATATGACAAAAAGGATGAAGAGCTGGCAGTTTTCATAAGCATAAACCAGACTAAGTAATCATCTTAAATCCTAACAGCACCATCTGATGGAGGATCATCACAATACCGCAGCGAAGATTTAAAGCGTGCTAAAGTCCATTCATTGAAATTCATACATTTCCTTAATTTAGGCAGTCTACTGTAAATATGGAGAAAATATGCACAATAGCTATGATCTACTGAATATACTTAATGTAGGTTCCTAAATATTAATAGAAATTTGGTTTATAATAATGACAGATGTTATGAGTCTTTTAAAGTGAGTTACAGTTTTGATTTAGTAGGAAGCAAATCCAGTCTAAAACAGAGCCAAAAGGAATAGAGAGGGATTTTTTTTCAGTACACCTTTTTACAGAGCACTGGAGATAAGCATATGCAGGCTCAAAGTCAAGTTCTTAAAGCTGGCAGGCACTCAGGTTCCAGATATGAAAAAAACAAGCACTTATGTTCCCTTAAAAGGCATGCAGTAGGACCATTTTCTAATGTGGGGGTGACTGAATATTAGTAATGTAGTAAGAGAGGAAAACAGGCACCAGAAAGGTGACTCTGAAGGGGGTAAGTGCGGGGATCAGAAGACCTACACAAAACATACCAAATGGTTTCTAGCAGTGGTGACATTCTTCAGCTAAGCTAAATGAATATAGCATAGATAAAGAACATTGAAAGAAGTTCAGAATATAATTGTTCCAAGAGCCTAGAGCCTTCAGGAAAAACAAAACAAAGCCCCAAAATCTCACATGGTTCTTGCTCTCCACCAAATGGAAAACGGTATTTGCAATGAAGTACTGTCATGGTCAGTGGGGTGGACTTTGAAGCAGGTTTCCTAACCTCAAGGTCCTGACAGCTGTTTTGTACCTGAAATTTTTGTTAAGATCAGTGGAAGTTCGTGTACTCAAACTCCTTAGAAAAAGGCCTTTGTTGCATCTGAAATATTTAGAAACAAATATCGTCCACAATGGAACTGCTCAGATTTGCCTGTACAAACTGAACTATTACATACAGGAAAACATTTGGAAATGTTTGAAAAACATCTGAGTCACTCTGTACACTAGAGTTTGCAATCGTGTCTGAGCTGTTTTTATTGGCGATAAGTTTATCTTAGATTTGCAAATGCATAATTGTTGATGCACATTTTTACAAGCTAAGATGGTTGTCTGTGATAATCAAACAACATAAGAAGGATTCTCCAGCAACAGCAATCGAAAGCAGTGACTCTCCTTGCTGTTCTGCTGCCTTGTCTCTCTCCAGTTTATTTGTTTATTTATTCTTTTTTTCCCAGCATAGCACAAAGTTAATGATACTGAGGTGGCTTAGCCTACTTCAGACCCTGGCATATTTTTGGTCCTTCATAGTTAACTGACTCTTTTGAATCATATAAAAGTATATTAAAACTAATCCTGCTTCACTGGAGGCATGAGGAAGGGAATAGTTGTACCTTCTTTAAAGGCATAAATGTAATCCATCAAATCTAATTGGAAATATTTTAGCAGATATGAAAAGTCAAAAGTGGTTATTTAGCCACAAATTGCTGTTTTACAAAAAAAGAATTAAAAGTTTCTCAGTAAATGAGACTTAGTAAAAACAAGCAAAGAAAAATATTGAAAATTAGTCAGTCATGGCTGTATTGCAAAACACTGAGGAAGAAGTGATTAGCCACAACATGAGATTTTATTTGATAAAAACAAAGGCTTCACATACTAGCATTAAAACAGATTCAGTGATATGTAACATGCTACATACCACCAAATCACATCCCCACCTCACCGTAAGTATTTCTTCATAATAGTCTATTAAAACCAGGCTTGTGAACTGTCACGGTACGCACTGATGACTAGCAACAATGAGAAAAGAAATAGTACATCATTAATAATCAAAACACTGCTTTCATTCTACACTTGAAAGGAATTTTTCCTTTTATAAGGAACAGAAACTGTTTAATTGCCTGACTTCTGAAGGTGAAACACACAGAGAAGGCAGCACCCCATACTCTCAGTGATTCAAGTTAACCTACCTATTAATTTAGTGCAGGTGTCTTTGGCTCTCTGAGCTATGAATACAAGGTCATAAACCTTTAAGTTAATGCAAATCTCTGCTGCAGGATTCCACCACTTTTTACATCATATTCTTTCTGCTCTCATTTGAGATGATAAACTCTCCTGACTGGCCATTAAGGAAAAAGCTGTATATAACCTGCCCAAAAGCAGACAGAGAGGACGATTTCTGCACATTTTTCTCTTTCCATTAAGTCTTTCCTACACATAGGAGATAAACGTCCAAAGGAAGCTCTGTGGCAGTGATGGATCCTGGCGGGAGGAGCGCGCTTCATGGCCTCGCTTCTGTGGCGACTGGGCAAGAGGACAGAGAACGGGGACGGGAAAGGCAGTTTGAGCCATGAACACCACAGCGCGAGCACCACAAGGATTAGCTGGCACTGTAGTGCAAGATAAGGAAAACACCACACAAAGTGATCACGGTGAAAGAATTAGTGTCATTTTAGTTATTCCTCTTCTCAAAAGCAGAGCCGTACGAGTGACTATAGAAGTAGCCAACATCAACAGATCGACTCAAAGCAGGAGCCATAGCAAGAGCTTGGAGCTAAGCAAACCTGCAACCTCCTCTCTGAATATTTCACTCAGTACTTACACTTATACAGCTTTCCTCATGTAAGTACATACTTCTTTGCATGACAGGACAAAGAGAAACTGGGCGCATTCTTGCAATAAAAACTTAAAAGGCTTGTCACAGCTTTTTTTATTGCCTTCTATAGGCATTGATGTTTATGCTTCATTACTTTCTGCTTTTCACAAAAAAAAAAAAAAAAAAAAAAAATTGACTAAGTTTCATGCCAAGAATAATTTTAATTGTTTTAAAAGTTTTCATCAAAAAAGTCATTTTTTTCATATAAATTGAAGTAGGTAGAAAATATATGAATTATTTAATAACAACATTCTATTTTAAGAGAATTACAATCCTTTCCAGACCCACTGTTAACACAGTCATTAATGCATCAACAGCAGCATGAATAGGCTAAAATCCTTTTTTTTTTTTTCTTTCTCCTGAAGTCATAAAAACACCTCCCATTGACAAAGTCAGTACCTGTATTGTAAAATAAAAAAGGTGAGAATTATGCTTTATGTAGAGCATATGTATCACTCTCAATGTGATGGGTTCCCATACGCGAGCAATGACCCCCAGGAGCGGCGCTTATCAAAGGAAAACCCGGGCCCCCATGTAAGGGCATTCCAAACTCTACAAAGAGCCACAGGAAAAAAGCAGACTATCAAGTAGGCCTAAGAAATGATTGGTATGGATAGCCAGACTCTGCAAAAGCTGTATCACAGTGAATCAATTTTCTTATTTTATATTGACCCTAAAATAACTTGTAAGCTGCTCAACTCCCTGCCAAGCAAGTGCCAGAAAAGGGAAGGATTTCAGGGATCTAGGGACTTCAGTTTTGATCTACTGTATCACTGAAGAGGAAAAGAAACATAAAATAGCCACAGCATGTGTAAGAAGAGAAAGAAGAATACCGGAAGAAAAAAAAATAATATTCTTTAAAGCCATGTATTGTGGAGACAATTTTTAATACAAACAAGTTTCTAGAGATTGTAAAGAAATGTATCAACTGATAGTAACTGATGCAACTACTCCTTGTTACGCAACCAATTTGATGGATATTTATTGTATTGCACTTGCACTTGCTCTAAATACTCTTTTAATGTAGGACCATGATTTGCCACTGTTAAATGCCTGTTTTATGCGTGTATTTAGAAATATATTCACATGGTGTCCACTTAGTGGAAAATTTGGACATTCATGACTTAAAGACTTAAGTCACTCACAAAAATAGTTCATACACTTTTCAAAATTACCTAAATACTTTTTGTTTCATGAATTAGCAATCTCTGGTTACTAAATTAAACATTTAAACACAAAATATCCCAAGAATGAGAAAGTAAAGTAGTTATGTAGTTTACAAGCCTTCAGTATTTTTTTTATGTCTTCCTCACCTCCCTCAACGCCGCTCCCCAAGAAATTAGAATTTACATGGCTTAGTTAATGCAGAGTGGCTGCTGGTTGATATACTATTTAGCCATACTTCATCCCTGAGCAGGTATCATGCATTTGTACCCAAAAAGGCTGAGCACCCAATACACCTTAAGATACAGAAATGTTCAATTTGGTGCATTCCGCAATACAGTGACACACATTAAAAGCTGTTCCCTCAAAACAGGCTCTTTTCAAATTCTTCAAGACTGTAAATTTCATTCAGTATTTTATATCAATTTATAATTGGCAGCTCTGAAGATCATGAGAAGACCTTGGGAATATATAATAGTCATGTAGACACACAATTGCTGTTTATTGTCAAAAAGCTTCTGAATTTTTCTACTGTCTGTAAGAATTCCTCTGCCCATAGCATATTTACTCATCTCTACTAACCTGCCTTAAGGAAGAGTCTGAATTTTGACTCAAATAATTCTGAAAAATATCAAAGACAAGACAATGCAAATAAGAACATATGATTGAAAGTCGGTCTATGTTACTGTCAAGACACCAGAATTCTGTAGTGCACTTAATTTTGTCATCTATGTTTCTTAGTTGTAAATCCAGGTGAGAGTATTTCAAAGGCAAATGATAGAAGGTGGGTAAAGAAGGAACAGGAAGGAATAAACAGATCATAATTCTAAGCTTAATATTCATACCTTCAACATTTTACAAGATAAAAATAAAATCTTGATAGCTTGGTGAAACAGTTCTACTTTAATGGTAAAAATGCTGCTGAATCTATTGTGATTAATATCCATGTCAACCTACATAAACAGGAAGATGAGGTTTCAAGACGAGGAGCAAGATATTCTTAACAAGCTTATACATCAGCATATTTTATGTTTATTACCCTTTTTATGGCTTTATTTTGACTAACTAGTTCTGACAGCAGCAAAGATAAACAAGGAGATTAAAGATGCCCATTTCTGCTTCTTTTACATCACAAAAAGTTCAGAAACTATGTAGATTTTGCTATGCACAAAACAGACTCCAATCTCTTGAATGCAGTTTATCTAGATAAAATTTCCCAACTTGCAATATGCAACTTAATTCCTTTTGTAAGAATTTCTTCATAGAAAGCCACGAAAGACCAAGAAGAATCACAAAGATCGGTATTTTAGTTGGTTTAAAATAGAAAGTAATAGGAAGAAGAAAACAAAAGTGATACGTCATTCTATAGTTAATTGCAGCACTGGTAGTCTGACATTAAAAGTTAGGCTTTCTTCCTTAGTAACTGCAGTAGATATTCTCACTACTCAGCAGGAAATACTCTCACTACTAACAATAGCATAATTTAGATGTTATTTTAAAGCAAGTAGCACAAATGCCAGATAAATGAATCAGCCGTAGCAGTGCCACCATTAGTGCAGCTGATCGTCTCCAGTAAGTCAACAATTTTCATACCTGTATTTGGAAAAATCCACACACCAAAATGTGAGCAAATGCTCCCAAAGTCTGTCCTTGTAATCACAGACTATAATCCTGACTTTCCTATGCTCAGCTCTTCAATTCTTGTCTAAACAATTCTAATATGAAAAAACATGACTTGTAATAGCTCCAAAAATTTCCTCTAGGAAAGAAATAGACGCAATTATATCAATTTTGACAGGCTAGCTTTATTCCTCATAACAAATTCTTAAATAGACTGTCTTTCCACACTACTAACAGAAAGAAAAAGGTAGTAGACGTAGGACAACTGAACAAAACAGGAGAGAAAAAAAAAAAAAGCTGATGTCCATTAAGAGATTGATGTGCTTGTCTTTTGGCCTGAAAAGCTACATATTCAGAACCTTGCAGCACAATTTCCCTGGGGAGAGAGAAGGACTTGACTCTGTAAATCAGACATTTCTTTCATCCAATCTTGCTTATTCCCAAAAATAAGAAAGGTGAAAAAAAAAATCCCATTTCCCTGAGGAAAAGAGAGCAGAATACTCTCTGGCCTTACTGACAACCCGCCTGTCTACATCTGTCTACCATGAGGAATTACTAGTTAAAATGTTCCAAAATGTGGCCAGCCTGGGCCAGTGCCCTCACCCTCGCATGTGGAGTGTGCTCACGGGGAAGCGTCACCCGTCTGACTTTCTCTCCCATTGCTGCTTCCTGCTTGCTAACTCTTATAACAATTTGGTTTCTCTTCGTAAAATACAAATGGACACATAATCACACACTTAAGTCGGTAAAACAGAACACAGAGAAACAGATAGTCAAGAGCAGTAATTCAGGGATCACAGGCGCAGAACGTCCTGGCTTACAGGAGGGAGCAGCTCAAAGAGGCAATACCAAAAGCCAGAGCACTGCACAGCACGGCTTCCATGCTCCAGTCACACAGGAGTATCCCTCGATGCTTCCATATAAAAAGCTGGTGTTCTAGCCAGTTCTGGAGCTAGGCTAGCTACAAAAGAACCTAAAAAAGCTCTGCTTCTGTGATACTTGTGGAGTTACTATTTGAGCACCATCTTTTGATCTCAAAAATGTTGCACCATGTTGGACTGATTCTTACAGCACAGTGAGATAAATACAATTTTTCTGTCTTGCTCGCTTTGATGATCTTTTGATTTACTCAAGTGATTTCCAGAAACATCTGGGGCACACAGATATGGCACTGAACAATCTGAGGGAGACAAGATTAGAGCCAGAAGTTCAGAATTGACATTTCATTCAGGAAGATCTGAAAATATTACGTATTTTTACTTTGACAAAGACATCAGCGCAGCCCAGCAAAGGGAAGTGAATTCAAGAATCTGCTATGAAGGTACCATCTCTGTGTGATCTTGAACAACTACTTTCGCCACAGAACAGACAAAGAAGCTTGGTGGCAAGCAGCTCAAGCCAGCTCTGTGCTGAGAGTAGGCACAACTCATCAGAAAAGAAAACATTCAAACTCACCACATTACTGTAACCAAGAAGGGTGGTGGGGGCTATGAGCACCCTGCCAACAGGACTGGTCTTCAGGAAGGAACAGCTGCTGTGCACCTATGTGTAGGCTAAACAGTAAGGCAGGCAAAAGCTCGCTGCTACTTTCTCTCTGGCCACGAGCTGGACTGCAGTAGCAAAATGGAGCACTCCAGCCCAGAGCCGAACGCACAGCCTGGCCTCGGATGCCAAGCCCCATCAGCACGGTACCTTTGTGGCAACCTGTGGAATCCCACTGCATTCAAATTGAATATGAAAATGTAAGTCAAAGTTTCAGAAAAAAAAAATAATGAAAAGACATGACATTATCAAATATTGACTGTGAAAACAGGGAGTAGATTGGAAAAGAGTTCCAATGTAGTGGGTTGAGAATATTGAGAATAAATACCAAAGCTTTTCCATAAAACAGAGACTCTGATTTCCACTCATCTGAACAAATTATACGATAATGTATGGATTTGATGTATGGATTGAAACTTGAGTAGACAACACTGCAAAACACATTATTACAGAATACAGAATATGATACTTGTTTATAAAGTTTTAGTACGAGTAGGGCCTCCAGCACTGCAAATCAGCATGTCAGAGAATCACTCCTAAAAATCACATTTGTAATTAGTTGTGATTGCTAGTATTCCTGCTGAACATGCCCTGTGCTTAGCTTTTGAAGTTGTATCATTTCCTGAAAGCAAAACAGAATATAAACAGAGAAAGTGATAGATCACCCACACCAGCCTAACAGTCTAGTGTCGAGCCTCCAAGCACGCATCAAGGATGTAAGGAATATTTGGGGGTCAAGTATTTCAGCCTCCATCCTGACCTTCCCTACAGCCATAAGCAGCATACTTATACATATTAAAGCATATCACTGAAGAAAAAAATTCATGAAACCGAAGGCTTAAAAGTCTAAGAGTTAAAAAAGAAAAAAAGGGAAGGACTTCAGAAAAAAATTAAGGGAGGGTTACTAAAAATATGCAAAGTACATATTGCAGACTAAGTTAAAAACAGAAAATTTACCGAAAAAAATTCACTAGAAAGACAAAAATATTTAATCATTATTTTGAAACAGGGTCCATCTTGTTCTGGGGCTGAGGATACTCTGCTTTATTTCGATCCTTTTGTCTGCACCTATACTTTTTGTCTCCTTGTCCTCCCATGGAACATGCTCAGTATGGAATTCGAGATTTTTTTCTCAACTTGGAACCTGTAATTCACCTGCAAAAGTGTTCATCATTTCAGAGCTTGTTAAACTACACTAACAGACTTTAAATATACTTTCTTTTCAAATTTAACTTGATCACTGAGGCACTTGCTTCTACTTTGACTAATGGCTCAACAGCCCTGAAAGTTTTTGCTTTCAACGTTTTTTTCCCTCTCCTGTTTGTCACATATTAAACCACTGTAACTTGTGTGGCAAATGCACCTTCAAAATTTTGTGCAGACTATAAATGAGTTGATTTACCCACAAAAAAAGTAACTTGTTGACACTCATAGTCAGCTACAATGTGAAAGCACATCAGTCTTGCCAGATCTTTTGATTTTTATTCATCTTGGATGAATGAAATTAGTGCTTGCATTAACATTTGATCTACCCTGGTTTTCTAAGTATTGTATTAAAATGCCTCCTGGAAGCTGAATCATACTTCACGGATCTTACAACACCCCTAAAAGACAAGGGTTTAAACAGAGATCTCCTTTCTGTATTTTATCAGAAGATAAATATTAGTGAAAGGAGAAAGAAAATAACCTTCTTTGGTATTTACCTAGAGAAATAAAGGCATGTAATAGTCAGTTTAAAATCAAAAAAAGAAATTAAGACAAGGAATGCTGATATAAAGGTATATTTAAAAGAACAAAAGGAACAAGAGTACCTCTAGCATTTTTTCAGTCACTGAGTTTTTGGTCAGGAGCATACGATGATGACTTTGAGGAATTCTTCTGCAAAGAAACCCCTTCAGTTAGTTGAGATTTTCCTGAATGACAAACTTAAGGTCTGGTCCTCAATTAAGACAAGCAGTAATTTCAATTCTTGCATTCTGATCCTATGCTACATGTGCTACACCCTTCCATTCTTACCTGATGACAGACTGTTCACCATCTTCCAGATGAGAGTTCCACAGTGAGGAGCCTACAGCAATACTATTACAAACAGGTCAGACAGTAATTGCATCCCTGTGATTAATTTAGTATAAATGGAGTCACTTGATTTTCAATCAGGAAACCATAATCACACGGAAAAGTCAATATTTTCTCTACTCCCCCATGATCATTACACCCATCTGTCAGAGCTTGAATCTTAAACATATCTCAAATTAACCTCCATTCAGCTATATTAGTAGCTTCAAAAGTAGGTATTCAAACACATGAGATAATACTAGACAAAGAACTAAAAGGAGCACCATTGTACTTGGGAACAATCTTGCAGTTACAGACATGTGGAGAATTGGCAAGAGATATAGAGACCACTTCAAACTTATTAATCTTACATACCGCATCACAAGTCCCACAGCTTTAGGAACAAAAGATGTTACTGTAATCTCTGGATCATCAAAATACAGAATACACAAGTTCTGGAAAGCCCTGTGCAAAAGTAGCTTAAAACTCAGCTGTTTATTACCCCAGTGTGGGATGATCAGCTGCACGTTGGCCTTTCACACAGTCACAAGAATTATGGTCTTAATCAATGCGAAGAGGTGTTTCCTCCCAACACCTTCAATTCAGTCTTCTCCCAAATAGTAAATGCCACACATATCCATACTTCCACTCACTTTTAAGATCAAGCTGTACTGGGATAATCTGTCCTGAAATGCTTAATTTTACTGTTTACCGACAAATAAATACTTCACAGTGAGCTAATGAAGAAAAGTTGAGGAAAGCACTGCCAAGAGCATCAAGCCCTGTGAAATCCCTTTGATTAAACCCTGTTTCACTCAGTCTAGTTCAGAGTTGTTACTGCTGGCTCTTCAGTCAAAAGTCTCTCTTTTTTTCATACTTCCACAACACTTTTCAGCTTGCCTTTTGCTCAGACAGATCTGTGTCAGTTCAGAATGAATAAAACAACACAGGTTTGCTAACGTAATCTGGTTCTTGATCAAAGAACGAGCCACAGGACACATTATTACTTAATAACTAATGGGTACAGATTCAAGGGTGCAATTTCAAAATTAATTTTTTTCTTTTTTTTTTTAATTTAGATGCTTGTGATCATGAACAGAAAGCAAAAATGATTACATACATGTATTTCATGTTCTAAGATGTTATCTTGCCCTATGACAAGGAATTCATGAATTCAAACATCCCCATCAACAGTAAACATGGCTGGCCTCTGCTAGAATCAATCACAAAGTATAAAAACAGCAGAAGAGAAGACAGCAAGACTGCCCTGTCATAAAAATAAGCATAACGCAACATGCCTATTTAAACTGTTGTACTCTTACTTGTCTTTGAACAGCTTGTGTGAAAAACAGTACATGAAGAAAACTGACTAAAAATTGTTTCTACTCCTTTTTCTTTTCTATTTCCAATTGTTAAATTCACACAAAAAGTCAAGAATTATAATATCTGTTTGGTCACTGTGGTTACTGAGGTACAGCTCAGCAAACTGCTGTAGCAGAAACTCAGTATCTCATATCCTTCCTCCATTAAGGAAACAGTCTCTTTCACAAGCTAATAAAATGAGAAAGAATTGAGACAAGTACACCCATCCACACACACATACACACATCAATTTATTTCACAAAATAAAATCAGGGGAAAACCATCTCATTTATGGCTTGTCAGAAGAAAACTTCAGTGTCAAATCCACATACAGCTAACCTTTGCTGTCACTCAAAAAATACTGTTTATCTTTAGCTAGGATGCCATATCCAAAACATATCACCGTTTTGACTGATAGCTCTGGAGGTGAAATACGAACAGAAACAGAAAATTTTAGCCTGATCTTATACTTCTTATACATTGATGTAGAAAGGGAGTTTTCTCTTGAGACAAGACAACCAGAATTTGAAGTTCTGGTGAAAAACAATCTCAAATTGCTTTCTTAGCTCATAAGCCCAGAACCACCACTGGATAATTTGCCTTTGCCTGGTGTATTTACTGACCTCACATAAAACATGAGCCATCATTGCAGCAAATATCCTCTGATTAGGCAATCTGAATTTTATAATAGTTACAAAAATACCTCTAGAGATTGCTTATGCTTAAAGCAGCATTCTATCAGTGATTGATACCATTTCACAAGGGTTGATATTTTAGCACTACTGTCATGATAGGTTTTTATTCATATCTGACCTGGTTAAAGAAAAACATATTTTATTTGAGTATGAGTTTTCAAGGAAGTATAATGACCACATAATACAAATCATTTCTTAGCTATCCTTAGTGAATTGGCATGGGCCACTGAAGTAAACCAACACACACAAATGAAACAAGGAGAGAATTTGGTTCAGAGATGATAGTTTCACAGTTCTTACTCAAGCTAAAATTCCTACAGGGGTTGGAAAGCCCAGTCTCCGCTTCTGTGACTGGAACAGCGAGTTGCACAGCTGGGCTTGCTTCTCTTATATGGGAGTTATACAGAGGCATGTGAGCTTTTAGTACAGTTATGTACGAGTTGGGTACTTCCTATAATATAAATTGAGGATTAGCAAACATCAAGAGTGGTACAGATACATTTAACACTGCACAATGAAGATTATACTCATTGTAATTCAGTGTTTTTTAATTTAGCTGCTTTACTGCCTACTCTTTAGAATACATTTTCTCACTTAGTTCCAGCCCCCAGTCACGGTGTCATCCAAACCTGTTTCTATGGCTCTCTACCTCTGTCTCTTCACTGCCTTCTTGACATATCTGAACTCTCGAATGCATATTATTTAAATTCTTTTATTATGTGAGCTTTCACCTCTTAAAGATGCAAAGCTTATCGTCAAAATAAAAAATCAATGCTTAGAACTAAGGAAGAGTGACACAGGAACCATTTTCATAACACATATATCTTTAACAAAAAACTCTATTCCTGTATTTCATAAACATTTTGAACATCTGGAAAAAAAAAATCAATGAAATTAAGCATTGGCAACTGCATTTTCACATGTTTACAGCCAGGAAATTCTTCAGATAGCTAAGAGAATACTTTCAATAAAACACTATTGTGTCAAATCAGAAGTTGAAATAGAAAAAACTCAAAGGCTAGAGCAACTAGACTACTACATACAGAGCCTATTTTCAAAGGTTTTAAATGTATCCATAGTGACCTTGGGATGGCCAAAAAGACCTATATTGATTGTGGGCAGAAGCTGGATCCCTTGTGGTAGCCCTCATTGCCATGCATATTTTGGTTTTCCACCACAATATAAAATACTGATGAAACATGCAACTCAAAATGGAATTTTCTTTTGTATAGTTATAGCTTTTCCTGTTAAAAATCTATGCTAAAATTTAAAGGAATCTCAACAGGAAAAGATTTAAGTCAAAACACTTCACCCCTCTGAATGACTTGCCTTCAACTTACACAAACAATCCAGAGGAATGAACTTACGTTACTGATCTCAGATCTGCCTTGTTGACCCACATGAGAGAATGAAGGACCTTTTTTTTTTTTTTTCCCTGCCAAAACACTGACACCTCAAGGGTGAGCAAGGGCACAGCTTTCAACACAGAAGCAAAGTTACTTGGCTACAGAGAAACACCTGGAAAAAAAAAATCTGCATTTGTTTTGCATACAAAAGCAGGTCATAATATTTTAGTCTTACTTGGGAAATGTTGTTACAATTGAGTAAGACAGAAAAGACAAAAACTTGTTGTGAAATTTCTATGAATCCCTCTGTCATCTTCAAGTCACAGGGGAATAAACAAGAAAAATAGGCCAGTTAATGAAACAAGGTGTCAAGATTAGATGGACATCAACGAAAATTACATTCTCTAAACACGGAGATATTCTACTGCTATGGTAAGAAAAGGAAATATGGGAAGAGTATTTTTCTCATTGATTTTCTTCTACTTATACTTTTGAAGGTATTCAAACTTTTTAATAAGAAATTCTGATTTAAAAAATAAAAGCTGAAAAAAAGTAATTGTTTAATGACAGCTCTTCTGAGTTTTCACCCTTCATCTTCTCCAGGTATGATGCTTCAGATGTGTGTTCGGTTATAGTAAAAATTAAACAGGCTCCTTCCTGGTATTTAAATATGCAAACAGCTCAGTTGGAAGCGTTGATCAAAACCACAACTCTCAAAATTTCATTTCAGAGTTGTGTATGTTCCTCCCCAAAGAACGAAAAGTTAACTGGAAAATAGCCAGTAAGCAGAAACAGCTTTTTCTGGCAATTTAAGGAACTAAATTCCATCTTGTATTACAAGACTGCATTATGATATACTGAATACAGAAGAGGGCAGGTAATCTTCCATGTACTCGCAAAGGGCTAAGGAAAAAAGACTCTGTACATCACTCCTAAGCATTAAATTAGATCTTTGAGTAATTTCCTTTGCACTGCTTCCCTGCTGAAAAAGAGGGCTGCTTTGATTGACTAGAGAAATAGTGAAGCCAGCCTTTCTGCCGTGTCCTCCTGTCACTGATTTGAAGCAGTCAGCTTGGTTTTGTAACTTACATTGAGAATTGCTGTTGAAAATGTCTCTGAGATTGCCCAAGTCCTCTACTGGGCGTGACCTGTCAGAGGAATTAAGGCACCTTAGCTAACCTACTGCAAGGATGACAAAAAATAGACATACAAATTCAAGTTCATGTCTTGCCACACAGACATTTAGCTTTATATTGCCCAGAAGTTGCATTGGTATATAGGAAAGAGAAATGCATTTCCCAGTCACCCAGGAAAAATGTGAGATGTTTAGATTTTACCATAACAGTGCCAGAGGAACGCTCACTAGGCAGCTCTAACTTCTCTAACTTGCTATCAAGAACAAGAATTGAACTTTGTTAGGTTTTAACACTGACAATGTTCTTCAAGCAGTTGCCTCTCTTTGCATTTGCATTAAATTTATTTTATTTTTTTAACAAACTTGAGGCTCTTGCAAAAATCACGGGTCCCTTTTAGTTGGCAAAGCAGGCACATTAAAATAGCCTGACCAGAGGAGCCAGAGCAGAAAGAACCAAGGAAGAGGAGAGGCTCAAAGGTCACACCAAGGCACTGGTGCAAGAGACTGCACTTTTACAAGTGCAGTCCTTATTCCTCAACTCTAGCGCTAAATGGAAGAAATCAGACAGACAAATGTTCATCAAGTGGAGATCATGATTTGACATTTCTGTAAGTACTATGCTGAGTTTGCCAGCCCTCAGAGGCTTTTTTTACAGAATATGAACCTGTGTAATAGGTATTGAGCAAGGAAGCTGAAACTCAAACTGCAGTTTATTTCAATCAATATTTCTTTTTTGAAGCCAAGGGCTCTCATGTAGCGCTCCTCTGACAGCCTTGGATGAGAAGAGAATTAATAAACTTTGACATTTGGGTTGATTACTCCCTCTGAAAGAGCATGGAGCAGTCAGACACTGACTAATCCCTCCATTCTGACTATCTTAGTTGCTGCCATTTCTAGTCTAGTTGCTACTGCTTAGTTTTATCTATAACTTTCAGTGCATCAAACATAAAGGATTAGAAAACCTGACACTAACACGATGTATGGTGTTACTAAGTACCAGGAGAACCTGTAAAATCTGTAACCAGAATTAAAATCAGTGACATGCGTCTAATGTTTATACAATAATTCTTAAACTAGTATTATCCTATTTTCATTCCAGTGTAGATAAGACACACCTTTTGGGGCAGCACTGTTGCTTTCTCCCATGACCTGTATATGTAGTATGAACAATACACCTTCTGGGAAGCAGAAGAGGGAAGGGAACGTATAGAGGAAGGCAATCCCCTCGCAGCTCTGCTGGTTTACAGGTCCACGCACCCTTGAGGCTAAAGCAGAGGTGCTGACACTCAGCAGTACTGCTACCAGGCAAAGTGCTGCAGTCCCCTCTGCTCATCCTCTGCTCGAGTTGCACTTGATCAGTACCCAGCACTACATTGCTCCTCCACGTGTGAAGCCCGAGACGGGCCTGAGGGGCCAGCTACATCGTTTATTAGACTGCAGACTGTACTGCCTATTAATGCTGAATAAAACACCTGAATTTGTGTTCACACTCCTCCTGCTCCAATGTAAGGACCCAACAGAGCCTCCTTTGTCCCTCCTACCTTCCTCCAGACCATGTGGCTTGCACACACTCACCTCCAGCAACTTGCAGCTCAAAACCTTCGAGGTTGGGCCACAAATGGTATCATTTATTTAATTATCCTTCATGAAGCCATTGTATCATCTTGCAGTAAGTTCTGACATGTAGTTACATGCTGCCTGACAAAGCACTGCTTTTATTTGCTTTGAACATGCTCCTGATAATTTCAGTTTGATGCCACAAGTCCCAATATTAAAAAGGACAGGAAACAATCATTCCCTTTCCACCTTCTCTGTATTGCTTTGTGGTGTAACAGACCCTATGCATATCCCTTTCTTGGTCATCTCTAACAGCCCTATCTTCAAGAAGAAATTCAAGGAACAGTTTGCTATAAATGTATTTGCCATTTTCATTATATGTCCACTGTCATTAAAATTAATAGTTTTTATAATTCATTTCTCTTTTTATAGTCTAGCCAGTATTCGTAAAAGTAATATGAGAATCTTTGCAATGATTTGAGTCAAAACAGCATCATGCATCAAGTCAGCATCAATCATTTGAAAAAATCCTACTGATTAGAAAACTTTGTAAAAATTCTCCATTCATGCTCATTGTAGTTTACTGAGTGGCAAAAACTGTCCCATGCTATTAAATTTTACATACTCCAAATATAAAAAAAAGCATCTGCAATGTGAAAAAGGGTTTTTTTTTTTTTTTTTAACCCATTAAAAGTTTCTGATGATAATTACTTAAGACCCTAGAGATAAGAAACACTATCTACCAAGGTGTTTGAAATTATTTATAATCCTGTATTATAGTGCTACAGAATTATTTAGGCTGGAAGCGACTTCTGGAGGTCATCTATTTCAAACTCCTATTCAAAGCAGGATCAGCTTCAAAGCACAGTAGGTTGTTCAGGACCTTGTCCTGTCAAATGGGTATCTGCACAGACACAATCCACAGCATCCCTGGGATTCCTCCTTCTCACGCTTATCCATTCTCACTGTGAACACATTTTTCCTTCCACCTAATTAGAATTGCCCCTGTTACAACTTGTGTCTGCTGCCTCACATTCTTTGCTGTGTTCTACCGAAAAGAGTCTGGGTCTTCTTTAAGCCCATCCTCTACTTAAAACCACCAGTTCTCCTGGATAACAACTACTAAGACATGATAAATGCTTTTAGCACACATGTACAAATACATACCTTGTAACATTTTTCATTCTGCGAAAAGGAGCAAGAATTTAATCTCTAGACTTCTTTCATCTGGAGGAATGAAGACATTCTACTAGAGAAACCTTAGTACATTTGAAAGACTTAAAATACGGAGTACCTAGAGCCCACATACATTCTGCATGAAGGAAAACACCAGTAATGAATTTAGAGGTATCTGTTTGCAAAGCCACATGACAAAATCCTTGAGATCTATCTTAAGAACACTTAAATTTTTTTGCCCCCTTGTTTGCATTGCATAAAGTAGCTACTTGTTGCAGAATCCTTCTCTTTTGAAAAGAAAGGAAGCTGATTTCCTGCCTAAACGCGTTCAGGACAAGACTCAGGATTAAGGGAGTTAAGGGACAATGAGGAATAAATACAGGCTCATGCACAGACGCAAACGCACCCATGTCCTGCTCACTTGGAGATGCTTTGAAAAACACTTGAGAGATGTTCATGTTGGCAAGTTAGACACTTGGGTGCATTTAAACGGAAAGTAGAAGTTACTGCAGGTCAGGTAGCTCGTTTTTCCCCACCTCTTCTAGTTTACAAATTCTTCGTGACTCGAATCTTTTTAGATAGAAGCATCTATTATCTTAAAGAAATACTGTAATAATAATACATAAACTCTATGCCATGATATTTTTAGATGAACTACTATTACTCAAAAAGGACACAAAGTCACCAAACATGAATCATTCTTAAGTGAAGCAAAGTTTACCAAAGCCGTTAACAATTTGATTACTACAAGCAGCATCATGTCCAACAGTTCAATCACAAGATATTAAGATATTTAATGCTCGTAATGGCAGCACTATTGCTGCATGCAATCACTTTTACTGGGATAGAGGAGAAACACCACAATTCCTCGTTACATGCAGAGCTGTGAACTGGGGTTGCCACTGCTCTGGGGTAAACAAGACAGGCCTGATTTGATGAATGTGTCCTGATCAGAGACAGGGAAGAAGCAATCAACCTGATTGTGAACAGAATAAAGAAATCTGAATTCCATCAGCAAATACCCAACCATCTCAATAAAGACAGCGGGCAAGCATAGAAACATCTTATTTCTATGCATTCTATATATCCTACCACCCCATCCTACATTTCATACACATATGTGCACATGCACACCCACAAGCACACAAACCTACACACCATAAGCAGTCTCTAGTCTTAAAGACACCAGTTGCTTTGTCCTGCCGAAGCAGATACAGACTTACAATTTCAAGCTGTAGCCTGTCTTCCCCCACATTCATTCAGGCATCCAGAAGCCATAAACCTGCATCTTCAGAAAGGAGAAGAAGGCCTTAAACATGTCTGAACTGTGTATTTCTCACATAACATCTCTACAATTTGTATTCAGGTAGCAGTAGTTTTCCTTCATTTGGGAAAGAAACTAAAAAAATAGATTAATGACAGATTCAAAGAGGAGAAAGCGGAGTAATTTGTATATGTAACAAATGGGCAGAAAGCACACAAAAAGAAGAAAAAGGAGAGGTGATTATGTTTCTGTGAAAAGAAACTTGCAGGGGAAAAAAAACACAATACTTTTGCACTGGTGTTTTTTTATGTCCCTTTGTTGTCCGTCTCCCTCCTGTTTTTTCAGCAAAATAATTATAACTGTTCATTCTTCTCATTTATAATTCCAGGAGTTAGAAGCTGGCACCCAAGCAATGATGGAAAAATAATTCATAACCCGTTTACATAATACCCTCTTCTGTTGAGATTAGACCAACCAGATCATGGGTTTTCTTGACTGCATTTGTGCGTCTTCAGGCAGCTGGATGACAGCACGTGGAGAGCTGACATACCAATAACTGGACTGGTCCGTTGCTCAGGTTCAGTCTATCATCCTTGATAGTAAATAAAAATTATAAAGTTTTCCAATGCAAACACATGCCGTAATACACTTAAGCCTTAGCTGCTGTAAATATTCTCTAGGATAAAACTGGGTGTTTTCACTTACATTTCCTTAGTAGACTAATACCAGGAACCTATAAGGCACATGATTCAGGACATACAGTCCTAAGAGAAAAGCTTGCAAGAATAAATTGTGTCAGAAACACAAAATTAGTTTTCCATCATGTAGTCATATAGAAGACTGCCAATGCAGACACGTATTCTCTGTCGACCCTCCAAAACCACAGAAAGTTTATGCGAGTTTATTACTTGGCATGAAAATTCAATTTATACAAGTTTGAGAGCATTCTCCATAATCATTTACTTCTAATTCAAACTGATAGCACGTTTTTGAGGTGTATGATGCAAAGCTCAACTCCATCTTTTTTTATATTTTTCCTCTCCAGACAGAGAGATTTTAGAGAGTTCAAACAATTTCTGGTGGGCTCTGGAGTTACTTAAGGCCCTGAAAAGTAGCATAAGGAGATTTTGTCAATTAGGATCAAATAGCATCAGCAAAGAGCACTGACAAGAATATACTTCCCAGTTTCTCAATGAATAATGTATAGCCCTCTGCTTCTGTGGCAGGTGAATTTCCAGCTAAGTACGTAAAGCTGCAAGAACTTCCTTATTAACAAAATCCAGTTCCCCCTGGATTAGTACTCCATCCACCAGCATGAAAGTAACAAGCCAAGCTCACAAAGTTACACTAATATTAACCAGCCTGAAGGAAATCATGGAGGTTCCTATTAGTTTATTTTAACAGATATATATCCCTATTGTATTATGATGTTATACTATTTTTCTTTCCATGTTACCTTTTGTCCGTTCTCTTGGAATCCTTTGAATTCTGTGCTGTGGTTTTTGCTGTTGTTTGGCATTAAGTACATTAAGATTACAAGCCTTGCTTCTCATCGTCAGACAAAAGAATTTCTCTATCTTTAAAAGAACTCCAGGTAAAACACCACTTTCTGCTTCTGGGATATGAAGTTCCATCCAACAAGCACAAAAGAAATGAATACACAAGATATTCAGAGATGATACACTTCAGAATGATCAGAATATGACAAAACTGTTAGCTTGCATCAAAGTCCCTACTGGGTTATAGTCAGTGTAATCAGGCAGAGATAGCCTGGATTGCTGGCTTGTCGATATCAATTTGGGCCACCTGCTGGTTCCTATTTATTTTTCATCATTGATTCTGCATCTTTTCTGTCCATATCATACAGCTAAATTCCTTCTAATATGACAGGACCATGAGGGTTTATAGATATTTCTCAAGCTGCAACAAATTGCTGTTCTTGTTAGCAAGAATAGCTACAAGCCCCATCTACCACTCCCACTGGAAAAACGTTATGAGACGGTCGCTATTAAAGCAATTGCAGGCTGCGGAGCCAGAAATGATCTCAAGTCATTTTTAGTGAAAAACAAAAAAGGTGGTAATAGCAGCAGTGTGGGGAAGGTTTGTTTCTTTTTTTTTTTTTAAGTTATGGTCATTTATCAGAGAAAATTAATTTAAAACATGTAACAGTCTCTGAATTTTTAAGGTCTGTAAATCCCTAGTTTAATACAGCAGTTAAGAGTATCTATTAGTAATAATATATACATCTGGGACCACCCAGTAAGCAAAACTCAGCTTTTTCCTGCAGATATCAGGTCTTACGGAATCTTTAGAGAAGAGAAACTTTATAAACTAAAATTATTTAGCATCATGAGCTTTCATGGACCCTGTGAACTTTGTTATAAGAATTTTTTTTACTTTTAATTTTCTTAATACTGGTGTCTTATGTTCGGTTTAAACCAGGAACTTTGAGAAAGCTCCACGTATCATGAAGCACACAGCCATACAGTCAACGTTTAGGTACTTTCATAAATAAAAATAGCAATTCTTGACAGTCCGAAAATTACTGAGTTATTTCTGACTGAAATATTAAGAAAAGGGAAAGATTATTTTCCCCTTGACAATTCTTTAGGTTTTACTTGATAAAGCAAATCTTCTTTGACCACGCACCTTACAAATAATAGAGAAATATATCTGCCTTTAACAGTTTGAGGTGCTATTTGCAAAAAAATATTTATTGTTGTAGACATACCCCTTCACTAACTGCGCAAATACAGAAAAGAACAACCACTGCCACAGAAGTGCAGTATTTCAGTAGTGGAATAAAACAGATGAAACAGAAGTTTACCAGTATAATCAGTGGCAGAGGTTGGATAATAAATACACACAGTTTTTAGACCAGCAGTAGTAAAAACATTGCTGGCAACATGTAACTAGACTGCAAGCAAAGCACATGCAAGCTCTGTGGAAGCTGCCATCTCATCCTGGCAGGTTTATCACAGGGAGTAAAAGGAAGAGTGAGAGAAGTAAGGAATTAATCCATCCATCCCCATATCATTAAAATGAAAAGGGAGGAGATGCTCATACATCACAGATCAGACCAGATTAGAAAAGGAAGAGCAGAGATGGTGAACTGCAAGGGCAAGAACCTTGTCTTTAAAGAGGGGCTGAAAGTCAAAGCACTGAGCCAGGAGGATGCCATTAACAGCATTAATGATCTTCCATCATTAATGATCTTCCACTTAATAGCTCTCTGAAAGAATTACCAAGCAAGTATTTCTTAGGTTGACCTACCACTAAAAGAAAATAGCATTTATGTGCCATGGCAAAAACTATCAAAGTTTTATTCACTAAGATGTCACATATTCTATATAAACAGCTTAGAACAAATTAATGATATGGCAATAATCAAAGAGTACCAGCCTATACTAAAAAGAAATTACTCCAGTTAAGGCTGGGCAATATAATGCCTTCTTTATCATACTCCTAAAATTAAAGATGGCTGCACTGCAGTGATTTATTTTGGTCCTCATAGACACTGTAATTATTTTAATAAAGGCAATACAGTACAATTAGCTGAAAATAATTATTGAAATGTAAGTTGTTATTAATGGATAAGAGTCTGTTAACAAATAGGGAAAGAGAAGTGTCACTTGCTATTGTTTAGCTATAAATTCTAATGTTAGCTATTATGTCAATGGGACAAAATAAAAATACTTTGCACATATAAAAGAAGGAAATTACAAATTTGACTAAAATAAATCACATTTTTTACACAGGAATTCTTTCAGATGAGATTCTGGTTAAGACATTTAACAGCACTGTATGCCTTCACCTTGGCAAACTTATTTGAAACAGTTTATAAGATTCCCATTTTGTCTGTGAAAAGGCATTTTAATTGAAAAATCATTTGCCCATAAAATTATCATCATCAATTTACATGCTAGAAAGGGACTGCGTTATGACCATAAAACGATTTGTAAGTGTATTCATTTTCCCCACTAAGTCACTTTACATTATGCTGTGAACAGAATGATTAAAGCAGGTTAGCATTTTGCTGGCAAAGTAATTATGCTATTAGACATTTCAGCCACACAGATACTTACACTAGCTACTCCATTTTTCTTGGTGACAAAACAGCTATACTAATCAGATAGGATGCATTTTATTTACTTGATGCAGTCTATTTAATTCACAAAATACTTTTAAACTAAGCTTTTGTCATTATAATGCTTTATTTATTTATTTAGCTTTCCTCTGAACAAATAATATTGTGTATAGGCAGTGATGAGAATTTGTAGATGAATATCTATGTATCTATGTACCTACTAGAAATAGGTGAGATACATAGGACTTACGTGGCTGGACCAGGAAAGCAACACAGTATGAACTTCTCTATATTAATATACTCAAAAAAGCACTACTAAATGATTGTCAGAGGCCTCCACACTTATTCGTACACATACAGACCTCAGCCACAGAAGATATATATTGATCTTACAAATTCAGTGAACTTTTGTTCAAGGACTCCCCCAGGCTCCAATTTTTTTCCCTTCTTCCACGGTGCATTGACAATTTACTCACCTGCTAACATAAGCCCTAATTAAACAGCTTATCATGTAGTATGACCTTCCCAATCTCTAATGCTTATTAAAAAAATACCATATAAAATGCTTTGACCACCTGGTTTACAGGATACTTAACTATGGTTACCAATCTGTTCCTTGTTATTTTATCATTAGAGCAATTACGATAGAAATGGAAAACACAGATGCCCAAGACCTCTGTTCCAGACTTGTCACATTCCTATCAGGATAATTCACCTTCTCTCCAAGAAAACCTGAGAGATACTCTCTGCCCCAATCACAGTTCATGTTAGTTCTCCCATCCTTTATCATTTCAGAATATACCTATATTTTATGTGCACACTTAAATAAAAAGAATGCCCCTGAACATTCATGACCTGTATAAGCAAGCAACAAGCTATCCATATAGATGGATAAAAAAACACCACTGAGTAAGAGGGAAAAATGAACAGTCTTTTAATGCTATGACCTTACACTTAGTGTGCATTGGACTATGTTTAATTTCACATCGCTGTCCCAATTTTTCCATGACAAATTACCACAGGCCCCAGCCTGCTAACAGCAAGATGAGAAGTCTTGTAATCCCAAGGAAAAATTAAATTAGGTAAAACTGTAAGTCAATGCAGTCTACTACATAAACTATTCAACAGAAACCTATTTTTTTTTTATATACTTAAGATGATATATATTGCTTTTATATGGACAAGTACAAGTGTGTAAGAACTGTCTGCAGATATCTCGCGTGTGCAGGGCAGGCCGTGCTGGGGCAGGGACAGCAGAAAGCTTCTGCAAAGAGCTCCTAGGTGGGAACCTTTCTGTTTTTGAGCCCACCTTTCCACACCTGGACCTTCCTACATGTTCTTCACTTCCCACTCCCCTGACTTTGCGTGCCGGGGCAGGCACCATTCCCTGTCTCTGTGAGAGCAGCCTAAAGAAGGGCTGAGCAAGACAGACCAGACTGAGCAACAAACGTCGCAACAAATCCTGTTCGGGACGTCACACCGACATCCAAGTAGCTGCCGCTATGATCTTCAATCCTTGCATGAGAAATTATGCCTGCAATTGCAGTTAGGGAACTTTAAAGAGCAGTTACTTCTCTAGAGCACAAAAGATCAAGATCTGATTGTTCAAGTATCTGCAGGTACTAATCTAGAGAGATGCACTATGCAAATAAAACTTTCACAATCGCAACTCTTGTTTATCAAACATTCATGATTAGGCTTTTTCCAAAAATTAAAGTTCAGACTAAAGTTTTCAATTTCCTAAAAACTGCATTTTATTTAATTAAAGCAGTAACTAAAGTCAAGCGGTACCCTCAAATGCAAAGGAAAAAAACATAGAGGAGTAAAGTATCAGATACTTCTATGTAGATGCTCAAAAACTATGCCAAATAATTCTTCATAAAAATGATCTGGAGTTTATTCATTCAATCAGTTAATTAATTATGAATAAAACATACAATGCTAGAGCAGTGAAAAGCACAAATATGCCTGGAGGCCTTAAAGGGTAAATACAATTATAAACTATAATAAACCCTAGGCCAGATCTTTTCAGCCAATAGTTCAGAACACTCAGACACAAGTTTGGAGAAGCATAAACAATGCAAACCTGTAATTGCCATGTCAGTCATGGTGTCCAGGCTGAATACCAAGTACAAAATCATATCTTACTTATTTCCACAGTTCTTTGGGAAAAGAAAAACACCCAGAAAGCAGCTGAAGCAGCACAGTGTCCTCTGCTGGAGGAACTGCCTTGGACTTCTTATCCAACATAAATGAGGAAAAACACACACACACACACACACACACACGCACACACACACAAAAAAGTAACTCTCATCACCAAAACTGAGCTAGACCAATCAATCACTATTATATAAATGGGGTTATAAAAAACCCATACACACATAACACATAGGAGACAGGACACCATTTTGGAGATGCTGCTTCAGTGACTTTAACACTTCCAACCTGATGGATAGCTTAAAAACCATCACTTACACAACTACCCGTAAGTGATCTTAAAATACTTTACTTTCTCATGCATACTGCTGTTATTGAAAAGCCTCAATTGAACCATTTGTCAAAAGCTAATTAGAAGGGTATGAGCAACAAATGTCATTAATCTTTTTTTTTTTTTTTTTTAAATCAAGTTTCACCTATAAACCAATCTGCTCTGCCATTTCAGAACGGAAGCGAGACCACAGCATAAGGCAGTAGCACTCTGACTGTGAGATGCTACCCGTTCAGCTATAGTTCTAAGCAGGCTACTGCTTTCTCTACTAGGAAAAGAAGTGAGGTAGTTCAATCCTAAAAATAAGGAACCAAAAAATCTCCAAATACTATTTCTACACACTCTTTCAAGAAAATTTCCTTAAGTCTTTTGGACTGGCTCAAAGAATTACCATGATTTAATTTTACTATCTCATTGGTCTTTCACATGACATCTACTTGAGGTAAGTATGAGAGAAATAATTCTCTGCGAGTCCCCAGCTCCGCAGAACTCAGTGTGGCCATACAGGGTTATACAGAACATTCCTGTACTGGGATCCTGGCTACACGGATCTTTCTTCCTCATCTCTGATCTGGCAAGGGCTTTAAGATACGTGGCAGGGCCATGGGGACATACAGACCCCACCAGTCTAAGCAGTCTTTGGGTTTATTCTCTTTGAGGCATGACCTACTCACGTTCCACCTATCATCTGTGAATCTGGACAAATCATTTTATTTGGAAAACCAACTGAAGCAGGAGTTTCACAGTTGTTATCATCTTAGTTGCATTTTTTTCAAAAGCAGTTCTGGACAATAAAATACTAAAGCTGGCAAAATTTAAAGTCTCCTAGCAAGTGCTGTGCAAAATCTCTGCGGCAGATTAGCAACAGGCTGCTCTGAAGCAGTGTGGCTACAAACTGCATTTGTGAAACAAATATCCAAGGAAATGTACCTTCCCTTCTGGAACTGAAGTAATCTCATACTTTAATCATAATTACACTTTCACAGAAATACACAGAAAACACTTAAGTGCCAAGGGATAGAGCAAAATACTAAAGCAAACAGACCAAAACCTTCAAACGTGAGTAATTTTAAATTGAGCCACTTCAAGAAGTATGCTTTTATGCACAGAAATGCCAACAGTCCAAAATGTTATAAAAGTTAACGAGCGCTGAAGTTGTGAAGCGCTTAAGGACACCAGGTCCAATAAAGAGCGGCCGCCGCAGAGGCCACAGCGATGCCCACTCCACGGCCGCACGCCATCCGCAATCATTCCCGACGTACCCAGCACCTGTGGTTCCGTTTTGGAACACTTATGTTTATTTCTTATACAAGCTTATGGACACCACTGAGAAAAAGTAATATCTATTTTTCTATACTTTTTAGCTGGCTAGATCCTATATGGGTATAGCTACACTATCAAATAAACACATTCAACTCCACCCAAAATGAAGGATTCATCCAAGTCCAGTTTTTAGCTCCAGTGTGACTTTAAAACAAGAATTTTTAATTTTGAGGTTTCAGCTTTTCACTTCTGTAGAAGGGGAAATTCTACTGCTATTTTTGAACGACCTCACCCTCCTTTCCTTGCTTTCCTCTTAAAATGCTTTAAAATCCATTGAAAAAAATGGCATACCAGACCTACATCTCTGTTCAACTGCAAGTGTTCAACTGCATCTTGGATTTATGATTCTAATTACTGCAGTTCCAAGGGCACAATGGCCAGTTGTGCCGATGTTAATTTTCTTTGCACATGTAATTACCCAATCTGCTTATGCAACTCTAGTCATCAGCAGCTTGCATCTCACCCATCCACAGTATGGCCTTCATGAAAAGAACCCAACAACTCTTGTCTGCCCTGTGACAGCATTCAAGCAACTGCAAGCTTAAAACTGCCCTTCCACAAAACAAATGCTTTTGGAAAATCCACCAGTATCAATTTTCAGTAATCATACTATCTATATAAATATAGATACACACACACACTGTGGAACACATATTAATGTGAAATGGCTTTCGTATCCTAACTGTATCCTTTCTTTTTTTGAGCTGGGAATTGGAACAGGGACCAGACCTGCACAGGTCCCTTCCCTGACTCAATCCAAGTGCATCTTAAAATGAGTGCATTATTCAATTAAAACAAAGGAAGAGAATAAAACTCAGGTTCACAATATACTTATTACTCAGGACACAGAAAAGACTCAAGAGAAAAATTAGAAATTTTAAATGAAGCTGGAGTTACATGAAGGTATTCAAGAGATTTTGGTGGATTTAGAGGATTATTCCTCACACATACTGCAAAATTCAGGACAGCAAAAATCCTACTAAAAACCTGGACAGCTTAATTATTCAAACTAAATCCTCACACCAGCAGGTGGTAAAAGAACCCAAAGCATGCTTTACTTTCAGAGAGGCACAGCTTAATGTCAAGAATTACTAAGTATAGGCTAAATGTGCCCTTTTGTATAAGCATTCCAAATAGTTAGGGCTGTTAAAATGAGAGGCAAAGAAGATTGTTAAAAAACTTCCTAAAGCACTGTTTAATGGCAACCTTGCGAACACTTAGCAAGACAAGCTCCAGGGCAAATTTAGCTGAAGAAGTAACAGAGGGACACAGGAGACAGCAAAATCCCATGAGTTACTCTGCTTTACTATTTGAATTTAAATTGTTATTTAATTATGAAAACAATTACACCACAGATAGACTGGCTTGAATGAAACTGCAGTTTACAGTTGGTCACAATCCAGATATATCTTCATCTTTAAAAAGAGCACACTTACTTATTAAAATGGAAAATGTGTAAAATTGAAGATATTTAATGTCATTCCATTTCTTCCGATTTACTTTCAGCCCAGGAAGTAAGACTGTTTTCACAAAACAGTTTTTCTCATACTTGATTACTGTCAGAGCATATTAAAGAAGAGCCCATGTGAGCAGAAATAAAGGCAGACTTGATCGTCACCCCTTTAACCTGCTTAGTAATGCCAATGAACTGCTTGCTAATGCTTTCTAGCACTATCTGCACAAAGCACTGGCCCTTACCAAATCTTCCCCTCCGCTCACAGTCACAGCCTCATTCAAAAACACATTTTTTTAATTAATAATACATTTTCCTATCCAACAAAGCACTGAAACATGGATTAGATAATTTGGTGGACATTAAGCTGCTGACTGAAATGTGGTAGTGCGCACATGAAGTATGGAGCAGAACAGGAGCAGACTGATTACAAGGGGCAATAACTTCAGGAAGATAAATCACAGATTTCCTCAAACAAGTTTTATCCCTTAGATCCCTTAGGATAATACTTTGCTTGTAAAAACCTACCATTCCTCCAGAATATTCCACCAATAATACTTTGCTCTTACTTCTGGTAACTTCTGTGGTCTAGAAACTCTTAAACTTTTTTAGTAAGAACATTTGCAACCTTCTCAGAGGTCAGCTATACCATATATAATTCATTACAGTATAGAGAGTAACAGTAAATATTTTTTGGTGCCTTTTGCTGATTTTGTGGCATTTTGTTCAAGAAAAATTACCCCTTAGCTGAAGCATACTGATAGAAATGTTTCTTTATGACTTCCTGCTCTTTTAACAGTGCATGTTCAGTAATACTTAATTTGCAGCTTTCATGAACTCTAAGGGATTATAAAGAGACCAGCAGGGAATTAGTTTAGACGTCCTGAATTTCTTTATGAGAAGAAAAAAAACAAAAAATACATCAGCCCTTCTGTAAACTCTTAACATACAACATCTGTTTTAAAAAACAGAAGTTGTAGACATGTCATCGAGCCCTTCACCACTTTAAAGGATGAAAATCACACAAAGTGATAGTTGACTGAATTTTACATCATGATCTTCAGTGCTGGAAGGAAAAAGCCATTTTTCTGCTTAGTAACTAGTTTTATAAATTATATATTATATATATGTATTATATATATAAAAGTTATATATAATAACTTATAAAACTGCAAGTGAGCAAGTCCATGTTCCAGGAGCAAATCCATCCTTACAGATATATGGTGAGGTCACTGAAGATGAACACTTAAGTCTTACAGCAGCATAAATTTAACTAACATTTTGATCACTCCAGTAAACGTACTTAAAACTTCTAATTCCAAAATATTCTCTCAACAATAGTAGTGTAAATCCAAACAAACTATTATCTGCATCGATTTAATCTAGATTTACATCCATTTAACAAGTCAAAGCATAGAATAGGTTGAATAAAATTATGAATTTAAATACATGGTCTCACACTTACAAGGCCTTCTCTCCTGCAGTTTCATTACAAAATCGTTTCTTTGTGGCCATTTTTTTTTTCCACTTACTTATTCTAGAAAAAAAATAAAATGCAAGATACAGTATCAAGAGTTTTAAAAACGCATGGAAAAGACTAAAACAAAAAAAAAAGACCACAGATTTAATCAGGAAAACAGAAACACCAGTGATTACTGCAATGGGGACTAGCATCTTTGTTGAAGTTCTTTTGACCACAGAGTAGGTTACTTAAACTTATCAACCAGAGGGGAATTAAGCAATAACAGTGTTAGTCAGTGTACGTGGGTATGTAAAACGAAGAATCTCCTCGCAGGACAGAGCATCAGCTCTGCCCTCCCTGCTTATTTACTCAGACACGGTCAGTTCATTCCTGAAACAGCAGTAGTTTGGAAGAGTAGCGTCACAGACTCATATTTACCCTAGAAAGAAGCCTCACAGGGAGCGTTCTGCAGGACGAGGGTTCTCTTCCTGCGCCTCTTGGAACACACTCCTCCCTGTGCAAGTGGCTCTGCTCTGCAGGCAGGGAGTGACACATAACTTTAACTTCTGTACCTTACTGGTCCCCTTGTCCCCAACAGCCCCTGCTGGGGCCCAAGCCAAAAGTGCACAGGGAGCCAGAGCTTTCCAGGCCCCCCAGCTTCCTAGCAGCCCCACTCAATGTGGTTAAGCTACTACTTCAGCACAGGAACAATTACAGCCTGAGTTAGGGGCTGCGAATAGGTGCAATGCAGTTTCAGAAGACTTTTCAGCATAAATATCTCTTGACTTTTTCATTCTTTGAATAAATGACTACAAGACAAGGGCTTTTGAGAGGTTGCTGATTAAAGTGCCCTTTATTGTTAAAAGCATAATTAAATAATACTTGAATTTATCACTCTCTTCAGGGAGTCCATGCTCCTGAAGGAATTAGAAAATGGCATAGCCAGAAAGTCATCTAGTTAATAATACTTTTTAATTATTGCAGGTAGCCTGCACAGCATTCACATTTGCAAGGTTTTATTTTATTTAAAGAAATTAAATTGCAGATCAAGTCATGGAGTTCTCCTCTCCTATGCATTGTCCAAAGTCTATTAAGCAAAATATAATTTAAAAACAGCATGGAGTTATAAATAGCCTGCTGTTTGAAATAGCCTGCGAGTTTGCTCTCAATTATACGTGTTTAGCTAACAGCTCTCTAATTCTCACTTCTGATTCTACAGCTCCTAAAATGTTTACACTGGAAGTTACAAATTACTGTCTAATTATGTTGGCTAAATTGTTTTGCATAAAGCACAAATAAAGTATCTGTCCATGCTGTAAAAATAAAACGTCTCATCACCACTGGATGACTAGAAAATAAAGCAGTGACATTCCAAGCCTTGGAAAAAATAACGCTTCATTGCTACAGTGTTAAAATGCACACTAACAACTTTACCGTATCAAATAAGATCACATTTATTAAAAGAGCACATTGTTTCTGAAATGTATTTTACTTGGAAAATGCAAGTGAAATGGAGAGCTCCCTCAAACCCTCTTTCTGAAGGTGCACGCTGTCACGTTTTGGCCTACAGTCATGGGGAGTTTGGTGCAAGGGAGGACGGATGAGTAGAAGCGCTCCGGAGGCGGCAGCTGGCGGAGATGGGACCCGGGACAGGGAGCAGCAAGGGCGGCGCGGAGGCCGGGACCTGCCTTTCTGTGGCGCCTGCATCAGTCTTTCGGGACAGTGGGGCAGACTGGCACGGTCTGAGTATAAACCTTTGTACTTGGAGTTTACAACAGCAATAAGTGACATATCTGAAAAAGCAGGTAACATAATTACGAAAAACTTCAATTGAAATCCAATGGAATATTCAATGGAAAGTGGAACATGGAACTAAGGAAAAGGCATCTCACACCTAAACCAAACCTAGCTTCACTTTCTCACAGCCTTAGTGCTACCACTGTGCGTCTTTCGTTGCTACCAAGCCCTTGATATGCTTCATGCCCTTCCAGTATTTATACATACTGAAGATGCACACACCAGCTACAGAACAAAGACTGCCCAAGCACTCTACTTTTTGATTCCCACCTTTTCATTCCCAGACACGGAACATGACGGCAACAACCAACTTGTTGAAAAGCTAAATGAACCAGGTCCTCTTGCATTAAACAACACTAGTGAAGCTAAGAATGCAAATGAGAGAGAAAGGAGCTTGTGAAAATAGATAGATAACTGCTAAGTAGCTGCAGAATACAAGAATATGAAATTATATCTGCTCTTGCTCTCATTACCATAGACACAAGATATTAAGGGGAAAAAAAGAAAAAACTAGTTATTAAAAATCCAGTGAACAAACTACTTCCTGCTGCTATGAACTCTGTGTAATACATTACTGACAGCCTGTCCCAGACGAAAACTGCAGGAGAACAGGAACCACATTATGGATGGCATTTCCAAAAGCATTTGTGCTGCTGTAACTCTTGTTCCCATTAAAATCAATGATAGAACCTCAGTAATTTCAGTAAGACACGCATTAAAGAAACAGATATCCCATTCCATGTCCTCAGGGACTGGCATGAAAAGGTAAAAAGCCACCCAGCATTCTTGCATATTTTCTCTACACAATAGTTGACCTTCTTTGTCCTTACATTATTCTCTTTTTAAGAAGAGAAAAGCAACCTGAAGTAGAGTTCCGAATTTCTCCAGGGCCCTATACTACTTTTAAGATATACTGTCACATCTCAATACCTTAAATATTAATTTCCTCCCCCTGACCTGTTTGGTGAGCTTTCCTCACCAGTACAAGCCTGTTTTACAAGGCTGCAATTTCCAACTTATAGATGATCCTTCACTATAATAAAAATCTACTTTCTAAACACTTTCCTATCATTCAGAAAATTAGCTGTCACACATAATTAGGTCAATTTAGCTTAACGTTCACTTGAATGTGAACGTGTTATTAACAATGAAAGCAAACATATGGAGCAGGTGACCTTGCTGCTGCCAAAGAATGCGCCTAATACAATCAGCATTTGATAGAAATTGTCTTTCCCTTCAACTACAGTGAGAGATGGGTCATTTCCAATGATTTTAAACTCATTACGGGGAATAAAAAACAATACCACAACCTCCTATACTTTGTTTTCCTATGTTCCAAAGGAGAGACAAATTCAACAGGAACACGGAAAATGAACTTGTTCTAAATTTCCATGCCCTGCACAAAACCCCACTACACTTTTATGTTGGAACTGGAGACTCCCATATAAATGCAGTTTTTGAGGCACCACTTCCAAAACATCCTATCATCCACTGGTCAAACCAAGGTTTCCCAACCTACATGGGGTTTTCAGCTTTCTGAAATTCAAGTGGAGAGTGAAGTGCTATGACTTCCAATATACAGCATGATCACAGTACTTCCTGACCAGCCCTTATATGTAAAATAATGCTATTTAAAAAAAAAAAAAAAAAAAAAAAAAAAAAAGCATGCAATTGCTTTACTGCTCTGATTCACTTCCTCTGATTCACTTCATTCTTTCTTAATCAGAAATCACTTCTGCTCTGAGAAAATTCCTAACAGGAAATCAGCCAATTTCAAGTTCAGTATAAAACCCATAAACTGGGCATCATGACAACCTCCACAGGAATTATTTTTACCTTCTGTTAAGACTCCTCTCATTAACATAAGTCAGTGGAAATAAAACCACAGCATTTCCAGAGCAATAAGATTCATATTAGATATTAAAAACCTTAAAAAAAATAAATAAAGGTTAAGCTGTAATTAGCAAGCATTAGATTTAAAGGGCACTAATCCTCTTCAAAAAAAACAGAATATTGTCGTAACTACAGGACATCAAATTTCACAGATAAATCAGAGTGATAAAAAAACAGAATCTAGGAATTTTAGGCAGAGCTATCAAGGAAAAAAAAAATCTTTCACTTTTTAAGTCAAATCACTTGTAAAAATTTGCACGAGTCACAAATTCCTTTAGTTGGAGCATGGCTCCCCTGAAACTCAAGATAGGCATCTTTCCTCAGCTGAAAAACCACAGAAGATGCTCTCTGAATTCACCAGCTACAATAACCAACGAAAAGTGCAAAGTAAAAGACCATCTCTTATTCAGCATTGCATTAACTCAAGTCTGTCTATAGAAGCTCAATAATTATTAGCTACACATCCATCAGGACTACTTACTATCTATTCAACAGATTACCCACAAAACCAGTACTTTCCATAAACAGACTTCTAGTTAGCATCTGTCAACGTAATAAGCGCACCACTTCATAACACAAATACATTATTAGTGTTCCTCTCATTGTATTCCCCGAATTTGTACCGGAGCTGACATCATAATGGAAATTTAAACCCATTATCTGGTTCATGAATTTTTTATTTCCTTCTTGATCAGACTTGTAGCTGTCAATTCTCCCTGCTCTTGCGACAGGTCTCAGTGATAAATACACATGCCACATCAAGCAGGCAGCATTAAAACAGCATAGTCATAGAAGAGCTGAAATGTAAGCAATTTCTCTAATGCCTCTTTTTTCTGAGAGATTACCTGCTCCTTGAGGTGTATATGTAGAGGGAACTGGAAAGAACAATGATCCCTCCCTCAGACTTCTGCAGTTTTGAGGTAAAACCACTGATCAGGACATACAAATGAAGGAAAGACACACACACACACACACACACACACACACAGGTATATATAAAGCTGGGCTTAACTGAAGACAGACTCTCCTGTGAATGAGAGCATATGAAGAGTTACAAGGCTAGACAAAAGCTATATCTACAGCCCAGGTCCTTTCTCTAAGAGCACTAAGAACAGAGCCACCATATAATCACCTTCCGAACAAGTACTCTTCAAATAAATTGCAGCTCAGGGAACTCCTGAGCAAGGGATGATATCCAGAGGCATTTCTTTCCCATCAACTTTATCCAGTCATTTTTGATCCCATGTATCCATAGCATCTACGTTTTGTGAAAAATCTCCATTTTCTTTGAATCTAGCTCCATCTCATGCCCTTTGGCCCTTCAGCTCTTGCACTGAAGGAGATTGTAAAAGTGGCATTATTGCTTTCCCTGGCTGAAGAATGCCAGTCTAAATAGTCTTTGCACCTTTCTACTAGCTTCACTTCACACTCTTTCGTAATCTGTGAAATACTGTTGAGCAGGTTTGCTAAATCCAATAAAAACCCTTCCTCTTTCTATCCGTAACAAAAAGGAACTAGATAGTGAGCCCATGAAGAGACTCCGAGAGACTTGAGCAAAGGAGCAAATTGATTAGAGGGAAAAGGCAAGGGAGCAATTAAATCTCTTCTCCCACTGGTTCACTGCTGGGGAAGCAGCAGGAAAGGAAGGGCCAGCATTAGCCAGCTTCCCTAAGGCCCTGCAGGTTGGCTAAGTCTCCCACACAGCAAACCAGAATGGCAGTATTAGAGTACCACCTCCCACCCAGGATACAGTGAACACCACCACACTCTGAGAAGCAGGAGGAATAAACGTCATTTATAGTAGTTACGTATCTTTGAAGTCTACAAAAGTATTTTTCATATTATCTTTCAATAGAAGATCAATTTAAACGAAGGCCTGGATGAAAATACAAAGTGTTAACTTGAAAAATGACTTCAATCTTTTAACACACAACAGAAGAGTACTAGAATTCCACAAAGATATTATTAAAAAACAACTAAATTTGGCAGACGGGCCATCAACAGCAATAATCTAAGTAATCTGCCATCCTGTAAGGCTTAATTTTCATTAATTTAAGGAAGGCCGCAAAAGGTTAAAGTTTTATCATTGATGATTAATGCCATGTATTAAGGATATGTTAGAAGGGGCATTTCATGCAATGTCAGACGACACTGGGCTGTAGCTAACTTTGTTTGCTAATATAAATTTGTGTCTGGTTGTGAATACAAACTCCAGAAGGTTAATGGGGTAATATGCAGTATTATTATGTTGTTTTTTGCATTCAAGAATTGGTAGGTCAAATAAAAGTCTTCATTAAAATCTAAGCTTGGGCTTTTAATAAGAAAAGCCATAGGAAGGAAGGAACAAAATATCATAATCAAAATCAAGAACAATAAATGATGGATGTAATTTATTTTCAGATGGATCCTATAAACTTTTATCTCAGCTAATCTTCATGTTTTATGATAGCAATGTAAATATATCAACTTAAAAACTTAACATTAATTTTATAATAATCACGGTAATTTTCACATACAGACATGAATACTTAGAATTTAACTCAGTTAAATCTTGGTATCAAATCTGTCCCCAACTATGTTAACAACAGACCTTCAAATTAATTATAATGTTATATAGTGTCAGATGATGCTGTACATTCAAATTAAAAGCAAACTCCTCAATGTTTGATTGGTCCAAATCATAACACAAATGGCCATTAATTTCTACTGGTTTTGGATCAACTGAAAGTATGCAATACCAATGAAATTAGGAGAATTTCTAAACTGAAGTACTGGAAATACGCATTTTCAACATGCAGTCATTTCTGCGTTTTACTGCTATTGAGTTACTAAAGCTATTGTACTGCTATTGAATCAGCCATCACTGTCAGTAGGGAGGGCAAATTCATCAGACTTTTTTCTCAGAACTTTCTTTCATATTCCTTAATACTTTTTTTTTTTTTTTTACTTTGTCAGTTAAAGTATAACATTATAGTTTATGCGTATAGATATAAGAAAGCCTTGCTTCAAAAAGTCTAATTGTGTCCTTCCATACCTCACCTACAATCCTTTCTCTTTACACCTGCATTTCTAGGATCAACTTCGGTTCATGTTTCCCCTCCTTTGGAAGGCATCATTTTTCCCTGAAGCAACAGATAAATAAAAACCAGATAAACACCTATTTTCTTGTCATATCACCTGCTCTTTCCCAGAAAAGCTTTCTAATTTAACACCACTTATCAGCTCTCTTTGGAAGTTTTTTTCCTTTGCATCTGCCCCTGCAGAGGAAGCGAATCCCACGCGGTCCCGTGGCAGCTGCAGAGCTGGTTTACAGCCCCTGTACAGGGCTCAGCACAACCTCCTGAGCGCTGCCCTCTCCAGCGCCCGCGCCTCCGCCGGTGGGCACGGAATGGGAAATCAGCTGCCCTTGCTGGGCTGGCTGACAATGACCTGGCCGCTAGAAGCTTCCAGGAATGTACGCCAGATTCAACACGACAGACACCTTTAGAAAGCCTGCTTTTTAGAAAGCGCATAGTAGATGCCCATTCAGCTCATCCATCTTATCTTGACTTTGTATATGCACTTTAAAAAATGCCTGCACTGCTTGGGTTTAACCCTCTGGTACTCCTAAATTAGTAACACACACAAACGTAACAGCTTAGCAGAGTTACCAATTTGCATTTCAGTGTTTAAAAGTTGCCAGTTCAAAAGATGCAAACAGATCTCTTCCAGGTTCTCTTCGTATCTGCTGCAAGACTGGAAAAAAAAATACTGCTGCTGAACAGGAATAAAGTAAATAGCCCCACAAATACCTTGCTAACCGTTCAGGGAAGCCAAGCAACTCCCTGTCTTATGATAACAGAAATAACAGCAGATTAGTAGTATTTGGTGCATTCACTAACCTAAATACTTATGCATCCAAACTCAGCAGAAGACAACCGTGTGTCTGTCTGAGACTATGACAGGAAAAATAATGTATTCTTCAATTTATACAGTCTGCTTCAAACCTTTAATTCAGCAGTGAAACACATACTGTTATAAAATCATTTTTAGATTTACACATTTAATACTAATTAAATGGAGGATGCTGTGAGTATAATTTGATCATTAGCACGTAGTTCTTGCTCCCATAGTTGAACTCAACTTGGGCTTTAATGGAGATCTCTGAACAATTTCCTGTTACCTTATAATGACTTTCAGTAAATGCTTATCTGCATCCAACAGATTGTTCGGCTTGAATATGCTGTACTGCAAGAGAGAAATAACTGAAGAATTGTCACCATAAACTAATTATTTATGGTTGGAGATGTCACAAACTCTTGCAACTTGTTGAAGCATAAAATTTGCCCTGCCTTTAACTGGTTATAGTCTAATGAGATTTCAAATAATAACAGCACATCCCAGTGCTTTCTCTGATACTGTTTTAATCGGATTTCATTCGTCTTTTTTTCTCATAGGGTTCTGAGAAAGTGTTGTATATCGCATACTTCATCTTAAAATTAGCCTCTACCTGCTGATAACCCACAAAAACAGCTTAGAGTAGAAATTCCCCAAGCAGAAAATACCCGATGGATGCCATTTGCTAAGCTCTGCTATATGCTCAACAGACCTTGAAGATCCTTTTTCAGCAGGTCCAGTGTTTCTTTCCAATACAGTGTTTTGCTTTTGTGTCATACAAGACAAAATAATAAAAGTTAATTTTATCAGATTTGTATCAACCTGCTTCAGACCAAACCACCACACATCACAGAACAATGTCAAAAGAAAAAAAAAAAAAAAAAAAAAAAAAAAAAAAAAAAAAGGGTTGTTGGAAGAAGCACAAAAATACATACATATATGGAGCAGAAAATTGTCCTACATAAAAATCTTTCCAATTCTAACCCACTTGTGGGAAAAACCTAGGGGCACATGAGCTGCTTGCTCAGTTCCTCAAAGTTGCATGTCTGAGTGAGGGCTGCAGTGCCACAGCTGCCACGCCAGAAGGGTTTCTTCACATTCAGCTGTTATCTTTTCCAAGCAATGTGGCAGGCGGACACTGCCCCGAACGGTTTAATATACAGAAAACGCGTAGGCAGAGAACCAGCTATGTCCTTCAGGTGCATAGATAATTATAAGTGTTTTTTAGATCAGTCCTTTCAGTCTTAGCTATCAATGCAAACATGTCTATCTTTTCTTGTAAAAAGATGAAAAGAGTACTAAAAAAATAAAAAATAAGAAGGATCAGTGGGTATACTGATGTCAATTCTTGTACGTTTGACAAAGCTTGTTAAAAATGAAAAAGCCAATCTAGTAGCCACTGATTACCACTGTGCCACTGATTTTGAAATAAGATTTTTTAAAAAAAAATTTAAGAGTTTCAAAACAGACCTAACCCACCTTGGCGTGACTCAGCCCTCCCATGCATTTCTGCCAACACGCACAGCCAGTGCTCTAATTTCTAACACATGCATGCAGGCATTCTCCAAAGAATGACTCATTTCCATTAAAAGAGAGCATAAAACAGTTTAACATAAATTGCAGCAGCAACACGGAGAGGTAAAAGCTATCTGATCATGTAATCTTTAAATTTTGTCCCAGTGTGTCAGTGGATCATTTTTTATCCTGGCAAACAAAATTAGCCTACAAACATTGCACCCCAGCCTCCTTAGGATCACAGTAACAGTTGTACTCCCCTGATTTCTAGCTAGCAAGGACAAGCACACAAAGTTGCCCAGCTTATGATTTAATGAAACTCCATTAGGGTAAGTACTGGGTATAATCACCATGTACCATATCCCCAACTCTTCAATACAGCACAACACCCACAGTAGTGAGAACTTGCTTTACTTTCAACTATTCAGCTATTCCAATTTTCAGGAACCAAGCCAGTGATTGTAGACTCACTTAACCAAGCAAACAAACAAAGTTAAAAGGCAATTCACACACTCTGTTTGTCTAAGAAGGTCAAGAGGAGAATCTAATCATGAAACTGAAATGGTTTGCTATCCCTGTGAAATGGCAATGCGATGGTAAAATATGTGCCTCTTGAAGGGTGTCCGAGTTGTTAGGACACACAGTAACTGTATCTTCAGCTGTGGGACATAAGAACCCTGAAATTAACATTTACTTCATTCAAACAGTGCAACCTTTCATGGTTTGAAAACAGCAAATTCATTCAATTTTTAATAATTTCTATGCAGGCTATTTTCAAAGGTAGTAGATGAAGCCAATGTCTCATTCAATAAACTTTACCCACTGTTTCCATCACACATCATTGGTTTTAATTGCATTTAGTTTTAACCTCTTAGCTTTAATTGTATCTTAAAGCATTTCAGTTGAAATGGCAACATGGCTAACTTCTCATGCTGCCAGATCAGCTCGGTAATTGTACAGACCCACCACTCTTGAATTTTAAGTCACCATCCTTTAATTTGAGCTCAAGTTCATTTTCATATTGCAATGATATGCTGAAAACCTCCAAGCTGATAAAATTAATGCAAACTCCACCTCAGGGTTGAGTAAGTCATAGAATAATCATGCAGGAAAAGATGTACCCTTAGAAACTGCAGGAACAGAGGCTTGAAGTCCAGGACACACTAGAAAACACTGTAGCCCATTTCGGACAAAGGAAACACACACACACACACACACACACTCCCAAGAAGGAGTAAAGATACAACTCTGCAAGAAACAGTCTGCCCTACAAAGGGGCAGCAGATTATGCAGAAACCAGAGCCCAAAAGGTGAGACCAACGGGAAAGATTGAAGGTGGCAGAAATCTGTGAAGTGTCTTGTGCACCTCAAGACACCTGCAGGTATTCAAGTCAAGACACTAACTGGGGCAAATCCCACGCCTGAGATGCAAGCAGTCTATACCTGCATGTGTGTTCTTGCAATCTGACACAAAATAGTAACCTCTGTCTTCAGCGACAGGCCTGCAATTTCTCTTTCACCACATGTGAGTATTTTTCTCTTAAATTTTTCTCCTTCTCGCAAGGCCCAAATTTTTTCTCCTCCTCTTTCTTTGGACATTGGGAAACCTGATGTGAAACCTGGAACAACCACAGCCTAGAGCTGTTACCTTATGGCATCAAAGAGCTTAAGCCAACAGCAGGCAAAGGAAAGAGGTTGAAAGAGAGCCAGGCCAATTGTTTCAAACCCTCGGTCTGACTTCAGACATCGGTAATGACTGCCCACTGCTTTCTAAGAAGAGTCTATTGATTTCCAACTATTTGGTTATAAAGTACCAAGACTACAGTATCTATTGGAAGAGCTGAATTCAGCCCCACTAGCAGGGGCTCTGCTTCAAGGAACAAAAACTGGTGTCTTTCAGTTCAGGTCTCAGTTCCAAACTCAGAATGACTGCAACCAATGACCATTTGCAACCATCTGGGAAGATATTAAAATAAAATCTCTTTCCCACAGATAAGGAAAGATACATGAATTGATTTTGCTAATAACATGTTAATTCATTTTTCCTTTTCAGAGTTCCTGTAAATTGGGATTTGTGTATGCCAGGTGCACAGATAGTATGTGTCTTTGTACAGAGTATAAGAGTACAGATTGGTCTTTAAAGCTTTTCAAAAGCTGTTTTATCTAGTATTGATTTTTCCTCTCTAAGAGCTTCTTGCTCTTTTCTGCTGGTTGTGTTTTTCTGACAGGACATCCAAAAGCTAACCTTGAGAGAGGTACATGATCACATTATCTGGGGACCTTTTCTAGTACTTTGGCATGTTAAGATTGCAAAACCTTTTGGAGCCAAAGGTTCCCAACCAAACCTTTATATAAAGAAATTTCTAAAACAGCATGTTATAACTGCAGGTGAAGACCTTTCTTCTTTATACAGATACATATTATAAATCTTTCTTCCTTTTATATGTATCTTCATCAAAGGGATGAAAGACTATTTATCCTATCAGATATTTATTAAAAAAAGAGTAAAATCACTAGTAGGATACATATAGTTAAACTCCAATGCTTCATAAAAATCAGTTTCTTCTACTTTCTATTACTTTTCCTAATAATAATAAAATTAGCGCATCCCTAAGGACGTTCGCAACCATAAGAGAGTTTAACTTACTACTTTGTTTCAGGGTCCATCCCTCTTATCACTATGTGGACATTTGTGGGTCTCAACTACAAAAGCAACAGCAACTAAGAAAACTAAGGGGCTATGAAGAGTCCTAGCCACGGCAGCATGATTATTACCCTAACGTAACAAACGTACTAGCTTAAGAGAGATGTTAAAATCCTTAAGCATATCAGAAATTTTGCTCTAAAAATTCCTCCCATCTTATTAATTATTAGAACAAAACATAGAGATCAAAAAGTATCTTCAACCAAGCGTTGTGTGTCAGGTATTGCACCACTTACCTAGTCAAAGCCTGATGTCTGTTCTCCAGGACCACACACAAAATTGGGGATACAACAGCCAGTTGTGCTAATAACCAGCATGAAGTGCTGACAACCTCTAACTGCACATGCAAGTGATAACAGGTTTAAATGCTACACATAAAAGTTTCACCTGTACGTATACAGGAATTAGCATGTTATGGGGCACACGCCTTTGATAATGTATGGACATGAACAGGCAGAGTGAAAGTGTGCAAAATCATACCGGATACCAGAAGCCCACTGAACACCTAGTTGTAACTAAACATTTGTAGCTTCTTTAAGAGGAGGATTTTTTTTTTTTTTTTTTTTCCTATCTGTAGAAATCCAAAATACAAAGAGAAGGAGTTTTTGGACGCTGCTATGCCATGCTATGATAGGAAGAATTTATCACTTACAGTTAGCTAGGCATTTCAAGATAACCTGAATTGCAGTGAAAATTAAATTTTAAGCAATAAAAACAAATTTCTCTATAAAAAACCAATCCTGTAAAATGCATCTTTTTACTGATTAATGAGTATACTTTTGCATAATATGATAGATTTCTATGAGCTGCAGTAACAGGACTATGAAGAGCTTTCACCCAACAGATGTTTGCCGCAATTGCTTGCAATATCCTTGCTATGGTTCAGTTCAAAGTCAAGATAGTAAATAGTCTCCAACAGCAAAATATGAATCTACAGAAGAAATCACTCTATCACTATCTAAGAAAATCATCGAGTTGGAAGTACAGACACTGCTAGCCAGACTTTAAAGAAAACAGAAAATACGATTAGAAGAAAGGAATACTGAAACATCAGGTCTTACATTCCTCTCTCTTGCAGAACACATAACTTGTCTGTCACTAGCACTCAAGGCTATCTAAACTGGAATTTCCCATTCTTTTCTTTTCCCAGATTTCCATTTTTAATGCACGTGGAATGCACCAAGGCACCAACACACTTATAGTGACAGTAAAGGGTTCTGCACTAAGCTGCTGGTAGATCTGTGTTCTGGACGTGCTCCTTCTGCAAGCTGAAGCTTGCAACAAGCCTGATTTATTGAGTTAGAATTGGTTTACCATATCTTATATGAAAGATTTTAAAAGTCATTCTGGGTTAATCACATACTCAGCAGATTCCCCAAGTGATTAATAAGGTTCCTGACTAATTTTCTGTCTCTCCTGAGCTGCCAGATGGAGAGCACAAAACACATCTACATCACATAATGCAAATTTTCACAATAATAAAGTGTACAGCTAAAAAAATAGAGATTTTACCTCTGCTTTTCCTTTTCATTTCTACAAGTAACACTCCGTCCTTCTCTCTAATTTTCAAATTCTTTCAGAAATCTGCTTGTATTGGCCTTTATGCAAACAGTATTGTTACTTCAACATTTATGATGAATAAAAATGTCTTGTATTATTATTCAAAAACTACCACATTGCTTTTATATATACATAAGTCACCTACAGCCAACTTAACATAGTCCCCACAATTTCTGAAGGCTCTTGTGCTTTTATAAGATCTGGTTGAGTCACTTTGCTTTTCTCACAAACAAAAACATGCTAAAGGTGACCTTGCTGTTCTTTTTTAATTTCACAATGAAAGCAAAAAGTAATCGGAATGAGATAGCTAGTGATTCAATTCTTTAGAGAGTGATTCAAATTCATTTGTGCCTTATAAGATCCGAAGAAAAAAAAAAGCCATTATTAATTTAGGCAATTAAGAGTACTTTGAAAGCAATATCCAGTATATTAAAGAACTTGTCCCTGGAGTGATGCCTCCAGTCTATGAAAACTTAATTTTTAGACCATTTCAGATGAAGAAAGGTCATTTCCTAGATATACTCTACAGAAGATTACAATTTTAAAATGGCGTCTTTAACGAGAAGTGAGTTTTTGGTAAACATGGAGTGAATGGTAAGTGAATTAGAAATGAAATTAAAGACGTGTTACTACGTTGATCATGTAATTTTGAACGAAACTATGCACAGCAATATATGTTGGCTCTTCCACTTGTATTCCAAAGCAGTTTTCTTTCCAAATACTACACAATGACAGCCTAAAAAGAAAGACAGTCCACACAAGACAAAGGAGTTAACATTGAATTTGATAGTTTTTAGGATCAGATGGTAATAACGAACATAGATTAAAGCCTATATGGTCTGTAATTGAGGGGTACTTGCAGAGGAACCTTCATTCTGCCATACAACTCTTCCAGACACATTGCTCATTAACAGGAGGCAGCCCCACAAGGTAAGTAGCTGTGATCTCAATCACATAATTAGATTCTCTTGGCTCATCTAGCAATTACCTAGCATCACTTCTATGAACTGCAGAAATAGACTGTGTAAGTGAAAACTTGGTATTTACTTAACGTTATGGCACCTAGTATCGTACATGCTTCTGCATAACTATAAAAGCAGGTACTATAAATTACATGCAACTCTCTAAACAACTGTATCAAGGAATAAAGCAGTCAGGACAGATAGACCAAAGACAGTTCTGTTAAATTTCCTTCTCAGAAAAGTCAGAGACAAGACAGTAGGGCCCCTACGGCACAGGGCTGCATTTCAGGTTTCAAATCCCTTCTGCAACAGACTAACTATAAGAATGCACATCATGCCCCTGTGCCTCAATTTCTCATTTACAACAAAAGATGATCAATCTTTTCCAGATGTTGGCAGAAGTTTACACTACTGTTTGCATGAAGTTTCAGAAATACAGTGAATTACCATAAACTGCAAAGCTGGCCATCACAACAGTAACTGGTTTTTATGTGGTATTACTCTTCAGCAAATCCAAGGTTAAATGCACTAGTTTAACCCTAGCAAAAGATTAGGGCAATACTGTGCCTCACATTTGCAGAAGACAAGGAAGGAAGGCGGTGTGAGGAAGCACAATGTTGCTGAGACACAGTCCTTCCTCAGCTACACAAGGAGCAGAAGTGGGCAGAAGAGCTAGGAGATTCATACCTGGTATAGTAGAACTCTTCAAGGTTCTAGAATACTTTTTTTTTTTTTTTTTTTTTTTTAATACCAGAAAGTTATTATTTAAATTTATAGAAGGGTTTAAACCCTTCTAGAAAACATTTCATGTTAAAATTAAAAAAAATAATAATAATTCCAGTACCAAACCCTCAGGTGCAGTGAAACCAAGCAATACTGCGAAAGTGTTTCCGTACCAATGTAAACGGTAAATCAGACACTGCATTTGCCTGTCTTTAAAATCCTCTTCTTTCTGTAAAGATACAGTTGGCTTGTTGAAACCTACTGAATGCCCTGCAATTACCATTACAACATGGAGACTCCTGGCACTGACAGAACGAGGGTAAGAAGTGCAGCAGACAGATTGGAGCACTCCTTTCACCACGGGGCTTTGATTTCTGTATCTGTGTTCCCAGCTGTGAAACAGCAATAGTGATATTTGTTTCCTTTGTAAGCTACTGATACAACATACTATACGTTTTGTATTCTCTGATTTTAATGCAAGTATTAAAGAAGGCAATATGATGAATTTTAATGCATATTCATTAAAATACAGAACTGAGCTACTACCACAGAAAACTTTCCAAATTCTAACATACTGTAAGCTAAAGTTTTCTTCACAGGTGTCATTGAAAAAAAATCATCAGTTTGGAATAAAGGTCTGTTTCAATCACAAAGTATTACAGGTACATTCAGAGAGGACAGGATTATCTTATTCTGGCACACCAGAAGACAGTGATAACTTTCAACTTGATAAAGCAAAAAGCTTTCATAGGGCTAAACCTTACATTCTGTTACACAGAATGCATCATTTGGAGGCAAATATACATAGAGATAATAATAGTTGCAGTGAATTATATTCCCTGACATTTCTGCTTCTACTAAGAGAATAATAGCCAACTGACACAGTGAAAAAGTTTGTGCAAGTTAGACATTTCTTCCTCACAGACTTCCAAGAATAGGGCAAGGGCAGCTTTGAGCACTTGAGCAGCTTGACACTTAATGGAAACATCACAGACAGCAAATAACTCATTTCAATTTCTACAAATTATAATTTAATACCAATGCCCTTTCCTGGAATAACACCACACCAATAACAACAGGCACATCGTACCACAGCTCACAACGGAGCTCAGAGGCTCACACTTGTAAGAGGTAAACTTGCCTTTCTGTACAAGTCAAGTCCATGGAGACAAAGAAATTGAAAAGTAGCAGGAATAACTGAAGCAGCAAGTTGTTATTACCCAAGAAAGGCATTTTTTTGCTTAGTGATCACTTGGTTTTAGATTCCAGCTGTTTTCCAACAAATCTGCTTTTCTACAGTCTTTGTAAATAAACTGAACTGCATTAGAAATAATCAACTTTATCTTTCCTGCCCTAATAGAAAAAAAAACCTAGGATACCAAAACTGAACCAAAAGAAAGGGTCAGAATGTTGTTAGTGGCAATAGCTACCTTTGTGACAAGGAAAAATAAGGTGGATAATGAAACAGAAAAGTAGGTTGCAGAGAAGAATGCAATTAAAAAGAGGTTGAAAGGGCAAAACAGAGAGCTAAGAAAATGTGGCGTAAGGTACTAGAAAATGCACAGATTTGCAAATGAAGTAAGCCATAATGGAAATAAACTACATAAACTTAAGAATAAAGGCTTGTTCAGCAATCATAACTGTCCTTAATGTCCTAAAAAGCCCTGCGAGTAAAACATAATTCCATGTAAAGACCTGAAAAGAATCCACAAGGTTCTCCACTGAACAGAAATCCTTTGTCACTCACACAGCCTCATTTATGTTTCCCAGCACAGCAACAGTAGCCAAGCAGAGTGTTTTACTTCACACAGCAGAACTAGAAAGGAAGTCAGCCATGCTGGCTGCAAACAGCACTCCCGGGGCTGCTCGTGGCGGCCCAGGCACACTCCTCACTCTGCAAGTCCCTGCCCAGGGCGCGGACAGAGCCACAAGGTGGTCCAGGGCAGAAGAGAGCTCTAGAGATCACGAGAAAGATTTGGGAGTACAGGTCTCCTCCATCCCTTCTCCCTAGCAATAATGCTCTGGATGCTTCTGTCTCAAGCAAGCACGCGAGACGCTGCGGTAAGGCCCAGAACGAGTGCACTGCAGAGGGTCACGCTAACTCCTTTTACCAGGAAGGCCCCAAGGAACGAGCTTTTTGCCGCTGACTTAGGAGTGTGTTCTTGCAGAACTTGGTGACATTACTTCACCTCTTCCTTTTTCTGTTAAGAATGTATCTGAGACTTATTTTAGGACTTCTTTTGTGACATGGCTTGCAAGACTGCACTAGAAGTGCCTCACAACACATCCTTGTTTTAGGAGTAAAGCATTTTGCTCGCTTTTGCCAAGAGTGGTTTACTCTGTACCTTGAGCAAGGAAGGTCAAGTCAAAATATTATTTCTTTTGTTTCATTTAGGCATTGCTAATTAGTTCACAGGCCACTGACTACAAAGTGTATCATGTTTGTGTGTTCTTATCACTGTGATAAGTTATTTCATAATCTATGTTTCGTTTAAAACTAAACAAACACCTTCTGTCTCTATCCTGGCTCTACATCAGCTTGTTAAGTACTACAACATATGTCATCTGTTTCCCTAAACAATCAACATAAGCGCAGTACTATGGGATTAGTAATTTAAGAAAATGAAAACCAAGTGGCATTTGGCACACATAAGCAGTCACATTTGATCTGTTTTAAGTAGACACTTTAGTACACTCTCTTCCACTCAATAAACACGTCTATAAATAACATTAACCTTGTTCCTGTAAGCACCATCTTTTCAAATACTGCAGTACATGAGGCATTAAAAAAAAAAAAAGCCTCAAAGCTGCCTTACACAGTTACAAGAAAATTCCTCTTTCAAACATCTGCTGGAATTTTCTTTAATGAAGGTATGCCAGGCCCATGAGCTGCTTACTAGACAGAAAAATGAGTTAGTGAACTTAAGGAAAGGTAATTATCCTAAAAGTTCATCTAACCTTCCTTCTTTCCCCTGAAGTGGACAAAGTCATCTACATTACCACTAAACAACAGGCTGCAAATTAACTTATTATCAAGAATGGAATTTAACATTTTTACAAAATAATCTTGACTTCTTAGGCATTGACAGATATGGAGTGAAGTCCAGAAGCTAGCCTACTTAATGCAGGAGCAAAATATCTCCTTTTCTGCAGGGAAGATAAAGGATTACATCAAACTCAGGGGCTTAAACTTTTACTTTGTATGCGCACACATGGCAACACAGCATCCCATGCAGCTCAGTAACATTCAGTTGCAGATATGTTTTATCTACTTTTTCAGGATAGAATATTCTTCAACCAATTTCATTTCACTGAAACCAATGGCCTTACGTCTGAAGGATACTAAATCACAACTAGAATAGGATTCAAGCTAGATACAGTTGTGTGCCCTTTTTTTTTTTTTTTCTCCTGTAAAATCCATTTAAACAGATTTTCTGCCAACTCCCTGTGAGCACACAGGGATGTCCGTGGAGCTCCTGACCACCACACTCCCATTGACCTGATTACCAGCTCCACCTTAAAGTTAGGCTAACAAGTATTTGTGGGGCTGTACTAGATCACAGATTGGCCTCACCATGAAAAAAAGTTTGATGAAAAAGTTACTTTACACAGAGTCTTTTTCTTGCTGTGGCTCACAATACAACGTAAATGGTAAGGTAGCCACAAGGTTTCTTTAACCGACAGACCCACATAATACTGCCCCAGGTCGTCACTTAGCTCGGAATAAAACACTTGCTGAGAGCCATGCTGAAAGGAAAGAAATGCCTGCCACGCGCTGCCTGGAGGGCTCACCTCGAGTGGTGGTGAGAGAACAGCAAGCTACAGCTCCACTGCCTACTCCCATTAAAAGAAATGTACTAAAAAGGTAAAAGCATTAAGAAAATTAGAAAGAAGAAACAAAAACTAAACAGCTCAAGGAGAACTTGCAGGCAAAAGGACACACTTCACATCAGCTCTGCTTCAGAGAGTTGAAATGGAGCTTGAACCTGGGTTACCAAAAGCATTTTTAGTGCCACAACAACCAGGGTAGAAAGAAGTACTATTTTCTACCTCATTTCAAGACCAGTATTGAAATCTTGAAAATCCAGGCCAAAACTTACATCATTCTCAAAAACAAAAAGCAAATCAAAAAACAGTTCAGCTTGCACGAAACATTCATTTTTGCATCAAAGAGTAATCACTTGGGTTTAGTGTTTTATAAAGGTCTCATGCATCAGCATCTACAAAAGGAAATAAAAATGAACAAAAACTATTTTATCTCAAAAGTTTACATTAAAAAGCATTTTGAGTCATTTATTTTTTGCCTCATTTACCAAGCTGTAAAACAAATCGTTTGCATAGCTCTGCTTAGAACCCATCAGGATAAATGGTCCTGAACAAACACAAGTCAATAATAATTAATACAGATACTTACTGATTAAACATTTCTATTGTTTTTTCCTATGTGTAATGAAAAAAAAGTCAACTATGCTTTGACAGATCTACATTAATTATGTTTATCCTGCAAATTCTTGTAATCTTCCTAACTGGAAGGAAGGCCCATTAAGAGGTNTTTTTTTTTTTAATTAATTATATGGATTGTTGAGAAAGCCTGTGATGTAGTTAATGCTTTTGCTTGCCCAGAACAGTCAGCCAGCAGAAAGTAAAGGACAAAGTTTTCCAAAAGCATTTTTTAAAGCCAGTGACTTAAAAATCTAGGACACATGGACAGTAAAAGCCTGAAATTATAATCAAAAAGTGTAATAAAAAAAATTATTAAATGGATAATTCAACAACTACGAAGAGTGGAGCTAAAACATACTGCTGCTTACACTTTGAGGAAAAAAACAGGATACACTTTACAAATATTTCACAAAAGCAAATACACTATCGCAACAGAGGGCTATTCGCACTGATAACCACAAAACAAAAAAACTTGGCTTTGGGGGGCAACCTATAACTTTCATCAATTTTCTCCTCAAAGTAAAGCTTTCTGTTTCTGAGTAAATACATTATGGGTTTTTGTGCACATAATTCATTTGTCTAAACACTCAAAGTGTTTTCAGAATTTTTTCACAGATCTAAATAGCAGATTTTTGGTATTGTCTTTCTAAATACTGCCTTGTGTGTGAAGGTTAAAGACAAGTCCTATAGTTTCTTTTTCAATCACTCAGACTACATGCAAGCTACAAAAAATATTTGTAAAGGAAACTACAGGTCTGCTTATCAAAGGTGTTAGAGTCTCTGAAAGAAGTATCAACTCCAATGCAGCCAGTTACAGAAAGATCACAGTATCTAATTAGCTACTTGCTACATGTTACTGCAAACCCCACTTAAATTTTAGAGTATTTTAAACATAGACTTGAACTTCTGACTTTCAGCGTAAACTCTCTCACAAAAAACGCACATAACACAAGCCTCTGAAGGCAATAACTTGCAGTCTTTGTAACCCCATTATGTGTAATATCATTTCATCACCCTAATATTCCCCGCAGCTACAGCAGTCTGGCAAGCCCAAGTAACAAGAAAAAGTCATTTACATATGACTTCTGGCCTTACTCACCAGTGAAATTTGCTAAGACAAATTACGGTGTCAAAATAAAGATCATTAAATTTTTACATCACATTGCTGTGCTACCCGTAACTCCCTGAATCTTTATCCCTCTCTGCGTTTACTTTTCGCTCTTTAAGGCTCAAAAACGTTCAAGGGCAGATACAGACCAATTATAATAATAAATAAATTCTTTGCTTACTGGTATTAAATGAGACACAAAGCCATCACTAATCCATGCCTATCAAAAATATAGCTCCTTTACCATGTCACACTAGACTGCTAAATATTTCCACGTACATTCAATTTAGTGCCAGTATTCACGCTGAGAGAACAATAACAAACCAAAATGGGGATTAAGTACAGTTTCTACTATTTGTCTGTCCGTTATACTTGCATCCTTTTTCCTTAATAATAAAGGAACCCCTAGTCCACCCATCCAGCATCATGTAAAATTCATTGACATTTGGTAATGTTAAAACAACTGCAAGCTCCATCTTAATCTACAGTTACACTGGATGTTTTCAAGGAATAGCCATTTAAAGATGTGAAGAATATTGAAACTGTTATAGTCCCACATCCATCACGCATTCATAAACTATTAAAAGATGGATAATAATTAAGAAAGCTTTGCCTCATTAAAAATAAGAACAGTATATTAAAAGTGTTAAATTATCCCCAGGTAATTAAAACTCCAGGTTTGTGGGTTTTTATTTTAAATCTGTTCTCCAGTTTTAACTACTGGGTATAAAATACGTATTTCGTTTTTAATGTTAAAAAGTTATAAATTGTGCACCTGTCCAATACTGTATTGTGCATTTTTAACAGTACAGTACGTATTACTTGTTGGCAAGGCCAAACACAGCAAGATTAACATTTTATTCACAAACACTTCAAAACTTTTAATTAAAATAGGATCCTATTATTTTATAAGGCAATAGTGCTACAATTTGGGACCAGGCTGGGACAATTGAGGGTGTTCCGTACCCGCTCTCGGAGAAAGGCAGGTTTGCTTTCAGGCTCGGCACATCCAAGGGTCACTGCATGCAACACAGTGACCCTCCTGCAGACAACTGCTCGCAGCTCCAGTCAGCCAGGACCCAAATCAAAGGAACTGCTTGCGAAACGTCACAGCAGATGGAATTTTCCTGTCACAGGTGTCACAGGCAGCACGTGTCAAGTCCTGCAGTGCCTTCCCACTCACCCACCCTAGCAGGTGGGCACCCAACGGCTGTCGCCAACACACACTGACTCACACTCCCATTTGCAGCATATATTGCAATCTATAAAGAGCAAAGTGCATTTGTCTTGCTCCTACATTTGTTTTACGTGAAAGTATTAATTTAATATTGTTCTTCCCTCCTGGATCTAAATTAATGGCAGAGCAACTTATTTCGTATCTTCTAGACTACATTTGCACAACAACAGCTTTTAGAGCAAAAATTGGCTAGAAACCGAAAACAATTTGAAATTTGTGCAGACCAAAGACAATATAGATGAACAAAAATAACCACAGGTATTGCTTAAGTGCCTAAAGCTGTCTCTAAACTGCCAAACAGCAGCTACAGAACTGAATTTTAATTTCTGCTGCTAGCTCAGTGAGGCAGCTGTTTTATACAGAACCTGTCAGTCTCCTAAATTAACTAGAGGCAGTTCAGTGATCCATATCCAGGGTGCTCTCTACAATCATTGACAATTGATTTCCATTTAATTCACATCAGGCCAAGCGCCGGCCGTGCCTACAAAGCTCTATTCTTTCATCACCCATGTGTTACATGAGGGCAGAATTCACACAAGGAGCTCTGATCAGAGGTCTGTGTCATTCATGTCACAGTTTTCAACATGCTAATTAGGTACCTGTGAACAAATAACACTTAGATGGGATTTTCTGGTGTGTGTGTTTTTGGGGAGGTTTTCTTTTCATGATGGATCACTACCAGATTTTAAAATGAAGCAAAATTATCTGAGACACATTACATCTATCTCTGGAGCATTTACTCCATACGCACAAGTCCCAGTGAAGGCTTTAGTGAAGGCTCCACGTACAGGATACGCCACTACTCAAAAGACAAGAAGAAAGGGAACATTAGTAGAACAAGAGCATCTATTTCGAGATTTTAATAGTAGCGTATAAATCTTCAGTGTTATTCCAGCTGGAATTACACTGATTTGACATGCTACAGAATGAGACTTTCATTCACTATGACTTTCACAGGCCTGCTTTTAAACATGCTATTTTCAAAAAGTCTGGCTGAGTGATTGTGAATTGTGCCCTTAATCACTTTCTGAGATGGAGTGAGGTGGACAGACAGAAGGGAAAAACCACAACGGATATGCAGCGTATGTCTCAAAGCTGAAAGGAGAGAGATATTTTGATGACATGGAAAGTAGAAATGCTCACCAGGTAACAAAGACTGAGCAGAATAAGGTTCAAATAAATGATAGCCATGAAAGCCTAGACTCAACACCCAGAGATGATGAGCTTCTCTCCGCAGGCAAGAACGCATGTAATGCTAAGGGGGGGGGAAGAGTTGCATCCAGCACTTGACCATACTCAGGGTACTGTGACTCTATGCCAGGGTACTACTTTGCCTTCCCTAAGAGGTCACCTCCTTGCTGACAGGCTCACTTATCAAGGAAATGAGAGGGATTTTTTTTCTCACGTATTTGCCTCAGAAATCTCATCTGAAGGGCAACATGCTACAACATTATGGCCAAGATTTTCAGAAACACCTAACAAAGTCCACTCAGCTTAGTAGCCTAATTGACCTTTTCCATTAGCACTTATATTATTATTAATGTTTTTAAATGTGTAATACCAGGACCAGCAAGAAGTGTTTTTTAGTTTTATCGTGACTTAGAGGATACTCTTCTGAGCTCCTATTCAAATCTAGCTCATAAAATATGAGGATTTAAAGTCTGAAGCATAATGAACTAAACTTACAGAAATAGTTTTCCCTGTTCACTTTAAAACATTTTAATCAACTATTTGTCAAAAGTAAGAACATCCTCACACATGACAATAAGTTTCTAAAATATCATGTTCACAAACACAAGTTATATTCACATTTATAAGACAATGAAAACAAATAGCTTGCATAAAACACCAGCTGCTATTCAGAGACAAATTTTTGAAAAAAAAAAATCACAATTTTTAAACCTTCAAATGCAAAGCAAGAAATTTTTTTTTCATTTTCCTACTATTAGTTGATCTTCAGCATTTTTTTTTTCCTGAAAAAAAAAGATTAAAAGTAAACTAAACTGGCAATCTATTGGCAATAACATGTAACATGGTGCGACTTCAAAAAAAAAGGCAATCTTGAAAAACTGCTGTGACAGAATGCATCATTTCCGTTCCTTTGCATGCATTGCTTCCTCTTTCCTACCAGGAAAAGAGTATCAAAAGGAATTGACTCATGAGAACTTTAGGCCCTACCTTCCTCTCAGATCTATACCACACTTCTCCCTCTGCAACAGAGAAAGAGCACAAAAAGAACAAAATCTAGAAGGGTAGGAAAGAACAGCAAAAACACATACCATTTAAAAAACTTCTTTCTTTCTTTTTCTTCCTCCTTTGCTCTTACGTCATACTGGAAACAACACAAAGGTAGAAAATAAATAATGATTGGCAAAGCGCAGATTTTGCATCCTTCCCCACAGCATCTTCCCTGGACATATTCAATGGCCACAGTTCTCCTCCGTGTAAGTAAAAGGGGTTGAAACTGTCTCCAAATGCTTGATGTATGTATGAATCTACATATAGGGTGCACTCTACACACAGACCACGGGTCTGCTATTAAATACAAGTCTGACACCCGAGGAAAGATCCTGTTCAGTTCTAGGTACATTCTATTCCTCCAACCATGATTAAAATGTAGAATCAACTTCTCCATGACTAAGCTCAATTAAAAATTGTGGTTAAGTATGAAAGATGGTATAAATCTAACCTGGCTACTTTTCCCATTTGTATCACTTCATCTTTAATTCACAAAACACTCTGTATTTTCTCTTCTTCAGTACTGATTTTAAACAAACAGTGAATTCTCTCTGAATTGAATCAAAGTCTTAGATATTAGAGCAGAAATATTTCAAGCTTCCAGCTCTTATCTTTCAACACGTAGATAATTTTCACAAAGAATTTATTTCAAAAATATTCATAACAGTCCAACAATTTTTCAGCCACTGCTAGCTTGTAAATTTCATACACAGAATGAAGTTAACAAGGGTAAAATTTTGACCTAGGATTTAAGTACTAAACTTCCTCTAATCCAGAATAATCTTACTCCAGTCAGCTTGCAATAAAACTGGTGTCAAAGTAAAGGTCACCTCATGTTAAAGTACTCAAAATCTTTTGTCATTATTTCTGACAAGGCTTGTACGTATCACATTTATTTCAAACTGCTAACCAGCACGTTTCCTACAATCTCCTAACCCACACCAGTGACACCCTGAACGGCTTCATTCTCAAAATGGATGTATGTTAACCCGATTATTTGATAACCTATCTGTTTTTCTAAGAGACATATCCCAGTAACATTTATCACATTGCAGCTGAGCAAGTTGCAACACTATAGATCAAAAGACTGTGAATATTCTTTAGAATTTTAACATATCAAATATATTAACATATTAAACATATTTTAACATATTAAATTGCCCCTAGCAGAGGCTACTCTCATGAGGTAACTGGGTACTTCTGAGGAACACTTTAATACTATATAACTATAAAGGCCAGTGGTCTCACAATTAAGATTTAAATTAACTAGTTAAAATAGTGAATGAATAGTGAAACCTTGAAGCACTACATCTGCCAACCTCTAGTGTTTGTAAAATAGCCAACCTTTCAGGCAGAAGAATGGTATATTTGTGCACTGCCTCGTACACGGATGGGATGCTTACAAGGCTGCATCTGTGTGGGAGCGTGTCCACTCTAAGAGAATTTCAACAATTTTTTCTATCTGAGCTGCATATTAGAATTCACGGCACATATACAGTTTGTTATAGACAGTACCCTTGATACCATTTATTTCAAAGCTGCTTGCTACAAATCCTCTGCAATCAAGTTGTGCTTGTCATTAATACCTTTAATCTGACCTCAGACAGGAGATGAAGCGCAGTGTGATTTTGCCAAACAGAGTGAACAGCAATCACCAGCCATAGCTGATGGATTATTCCTTTGTACCCTATTTACGATGAGCAAGTAACAGAAAAATGTGTGTATGCCCATGCATGTGTTTCCATGCATGCAGGTGCTGAAGCCGAGTCTATTTGTATTTCTACTATTAAGTTCTTTGCATTGAGGTCAGTTTAAAAGAAATGACATTTTGTGAAAAACAGATATACTCTCCCTTTAATGAAATGTTCACAACTTTTGCTTTTATCAGCTGAACATAACAAGTACCACAATTTGTGTATCCTATGCAGTAAATAACTCCATGCACTGCAGCATATATCTTTTATTTTTCCCTATGTGTAACTTCAAATCCAGAAGTTTCTTGGATCTTAGAAAAAAAAAAAAAATTAGAAAAGTTTCTGCTTTCCTCCAGCACATCACTCATCATTCCAATATTACTTATCCTTTTACTATAAATTTAAACTGCCATTATAGCCATAAATCTGAGAGCCATGTAAATAAAAGCTAGTCGTACTGCTTATTTAGGTTACTTTTTGCTACAAAGATCTACTTCTAACAGCTGTCGTTTCCTATTGTTTATGTAGGGCCAGCAAACTCTTCTCCTACATATATGCTATGGACCTGGACTTTTGGGCCCAGAGCAACTATAGAATTCCCTTCCAGCACAAAGAGCACATCAAAACAGTTGTGCTAGTCAGAAAAACTCATGTGCTCTGGCAAAACTCAGGAACCACACAACAAAAAAAGGTTTTTCTGGTAGAAATTAGATGATATTTCATAGCATAGACTTTTCAAACAAAATATCTGTGTCAGTGTGACTGCAAGCTAGCCTTCAAGTACAACTTTTCCCTGAAGCAGTCTTCCAAACTCTCAAGTCTTCTGAACATAAGAATCATTGTCAGGCAAAACTAGGGACTCAGGTGCAAAAAGGAATGATCACTTTGTCTGCAGAGTGGATAAAGGACCAAAAATTCAGCCAATTGAGAGAAGGCTTATGCAGGTTTTGGCAAAACCCACCTTGCAGCACTACCACGTAAGAAGAAGTACTATATATTACCACATATATAAAAAAAAAATTTTGAAAACATATCTCATATGGGGATATTATAAAAATTTGTGTTTGTCCTTAAAAGTGGACATGGTAATCATATAGAAGACATCCATCATTTCATAATTCTATCAATAACAAGTGCTGTCTTACACGCACATCCTTTCTAAACCAAAGAGGGCACAATGTGGTTAGCCACTGCACCTTAAGTAGTAAGAAAGAAATTAGTTCTTGGAAGACTGAATACAGAATAGATAAAAGGAAAAAAAAAAAAAAAAAAAAAAAAAAAAAAAAAAAAAAAAAAAAAAAGAGAGACAGAAAGAAATATACCATGTCCAGACCATAAACGTATATTCACAGGTTACTATTCCACAATGCAACAGAACACAGACTACTGAAACTACTTCACTCTGAAAGACAACAATGCTGACTTTGTTAGGTTAAACTATTTTTAAAACTGAGAAAAATAACTTCTTATTTAGAATAAACGCCACATCAGAGTGAGAAAAAAAAAAAAGAAGAAGTATTTCACATAAGCAACTGCTGGTTACCAACCCTAATGACACCTCCATTAACACAGCAGTCATTGGTAAAGGAACCAAGCAGCCTCAACCGGCCATATACAGCAATTCTGTGACTTACAGCTTTATATTTTTTAATTGGCCTCTCCAAGCACTATCCAATAAATCAACACACAAGTCATCAAGTGGTTCATTATCCCACTAATATGATTCATTCTCTCTGCCAGGAAACACAAGAGATGATGGGCATCTTCGACACGTAACCATGACTGTCCATCAATATAACGGATTAACTGTAAGACAGAGTTCAGCTTGGTGTAGAGGTCAATGGGGTGCTTCACATGGAGTAATTTTTCTTCCACAAGGCTTGACCCCCGATCAGGAAATAAAAAAGTATAGATAGAGAGAGAGGATGTGGTTATCTTGCTGTGTTGACAGCTTTTAAAAGATAAAACAATCATTAAATAAGAAAAAATGTGTGACATAGAAGAACACAAAACAGAGCTCTCAGGCACCTATTTTCACACATGTGATCAATATAATTGAGAGACTCGTTCCCTCCTAGGAAAGCAGAAGTTAGCTGTTGCTTTAAAAGGTAAATAATTCTGGTAGTATCTGATTCCAAAAGTGTCTGAAAATGGTCACTCACAGATGTTTGTGTACAAAGCATGGTTACCACATAGTCTGTCATAGCTGGTTGCCTGTTCTTAAAAAAGGCCCAAAACGCCCAATTACAGCAACATTCGACTCATCAAGGAGGAGCACCCTGTCGAGCAGGTGTTTACTGCACTTCAGGCTGCCACCAAACTCTAACAGAGAAGGGGACAGAATTCCCTTAAGATAAGAACAGAATTGCTTTAATAAAGTTTAAACATACAAAGGCTGAGCCCTCCATCTCAGCAAGTCAACCTGACAGAGTTCATTAAGTCTGACTGACCATTCTTATGCTTGAAAGTAAATAAATGTCTAAGTGCTGACTGGAATAGGCTATAGGATCAAACCTTGAATTCTTTAAATCAAAGCTAGTAAGGAGCTTTCCAGGCATTTCCATGTTTCGGTTCTTCAAGATGGCACATAAGGTGTTTGTCTGTTTTTTTGAGGGGGGCGGGGAGGTGTTTTTTGACATACACTGTACTATTTTACTCCTTGAATTTTTTTTTTTAGCTACGCTTTGCACTTAAGATGCTTGTTAAAAACATTTCCTGTGAGGTATTAATTTTAAATGTCAATGCAATCTAAGCAGTTCTGCACACAAAAGCTTTGATTTCAACTTTATCCCATCTCACTAAGTACTCCCTTGGAATTAAATGAAAGTGACAGCATCAGAATCATAGATAACATATTTGGAAAGAGATTACATAACTGGTATTATGTTTAATTAACAGATGTCCAAACCGAGGTCTGTCTTTGGAGATTCAGTTAAAGGACAGCCTTATAAAGGCATACCTGTGCAAACCTACCCTCCTAGATTTGGGAAAAATGTATCAGTAGAAGCAATGACATTCTTTTAGAGCAGAAATAATAACTTTCTATAAAACTAAAGCACATGAACTGAAATAAATAATCATAGGGTTAACAATTTTGAAGGACTCCAAATATGCCACCTTTTTTTTTTTTTTTTTTTTTTTTTTTTCTCTCTCCAAATTNTCCAGGCCCAACAGCTAATCAGGATTCAGAAGCTTATCAGAAGTACTGGAATTTTTTCCCCACTGCAGAAAAATGTGTTTGGAATGAGTCAAGTTCAACATCCCCTGTCTTTTTTTAGAATCTAAAATAAGTTCTTAATTTTTCAAAAACATCTGTTTCCTTTATCAAAAAAAAAAAAAAATAAGTGTTCCCCACTAAACAATATGGGGGAATAAGTACACTTTTTAGATTTTACTCTAAAGAGTAAAAGAGATTTAACATTTATCTATGCTGAGTATCAAGTTTAACAATGAAATATACTACTTCAGTAGGCCTTTCTCCAATACTACTGTCTTTCCTGATGACAGAGGTATATACACTTGCATGTCAAAAAACACTGGTAAGTACCAAATGCACTATGAGTAATTTCACAGAATTCTGTTCAAAAAGTTGAGGCTGACTGCGATTCAATACCAAGTTCCAAAGATCTGGGTGGCTTTAATCCAATACATAAAAAAAATTGGTCAACTGTGCACAAAGAACAAAAATATATCACAGTTCTTTTCAAAAGTTTTGACTTAAAATACTACCGTTTTTCCAAATAGTAAACTGGAAACATCTCATAACCTCCCAAAACAGATGCAATTTCCAAGCACACAAAACAAGCGCGTGTTACTATAGTGACATTCTCACATTTGTAGACCTGTGGTTATTTAAAGCTGTGAATCTTGATGCTGCATGTGCACACTGCACACAAACACACAGCTCTGAAGGAACACCACTCCCTCCGAAGCCAACAGGGATTCACTAAAAACAGCATTTCACCTAAGAAAAAAAATCCAATCTGCCAATTCATGCCAGCGATGTATTTAGCATATATGTGTACAGAGCACAGAATAGGAGGTAAACCAACCTCCACCTCGTTTCTAACTGCTACTATGCTGAAACAGAAATCATAATCAATATGCTGATTACTGGGTATACACTTACATGCAATACACATGCATCTCACCGTAAGTTCTGGTATAGTTGGACACACAATAATTTGAAGGTTACCATCTCACATACGAGTGAGCATGGTTATCTTTAGAGCAAACTGCTTAAAGCCAGTTATGTTTGTTTATTTTGTGCTTTGTCCTTGTTTGTAAGCTGTTAAAAGAAGAGGAAGTTTTATACCAGAGTGCCTTCTAGTGGTTAAGGAGCTACAAGCCTCAGACTGAAACACAGAAAGTAACGTTTACTTAAAAAATTATCCAATAAATGAAAACAAAACAAAAACATATACATGACCTACTGTAAGTACTTGCTACATGTCCGAACAGCAATTTTCCATGGCAATGTTACAAATAGAAAATAGCGACACATCAAAAATACAATACTGAGCCTATTTTTACTTTTTTTTTTTTCCCCTCCTCTAGAAGTTCATGTTATATACTCCGCTTAACAGCTTTCAGACCGCCAGTGCGGGAGCTCAGCATCCAACAGACCGGTGCTACGCTGCGCGCAGGAGGGCCAGGCAGGACAGAAGCCACAGCAGGAGCCGCTAACGGCTTCCCTGCTTGCCGAGTGCTCACACAGTGACTCCCGCAGCCTACGGAGCAAAACTGCAAAAAGAACCAACGAGGGAGTCTTCCCTCTCACTTCCTTCAACTGTTCTAGTGCTAATGGATTAGTTCCTCTTATCCATCTCTTCCACAGAAAGGGGAGAAAACAGGTCCCACCTCAAAGTTCACTGTTCTGTTTTCTAGAACCTTAAACAAAAGGTGGCTGCTGTCTGTGCAGGCCTCCTTGCTGAACAGCCTTTCACTGCTAGGGCTCTTGCTTCAACTAAAGCAAGTTGCACCCACAGCAACAGCAAAATCATCTTACCTATGTTATAGCTTCAAACCTACTATGTTTTGAAGCTACATTTCTGGGGGAAAGACCCTCATGTTATAATATCCAGTTAATTAGTTAATTCCCCAGGTGTTTAGGCTTTCCTGGGAAGAGGAGTGAGTAAGGTAAGGCTTCTTGAAACCTCCATGCCAGGGTGACAGGAAATGTTTAAGTTACAGAAAACCTGCCGAGACCGCACTGCTGAATATCCAAAAAAAAAAAAAAAAATCAAAGCGAAGTGCAAATTCATTTCTATACGAGACACATTTACACAGCATCCTTTGCAGAAGCATTACAGTGACTAGGCACCAAGTTAGCACACACACACATCATTGGTAATTACCTAAATCCAAAATAAATACCACTATTATCATACTGCCCAATGAAGGCTTCTCAATTGTGCTTTTCTGTTATACCAGAGAATGTATTTCTCTTGGATAATGTTGTGATTAACTTACTTACATTTACTGAAAACACATGACAGGAAAAAAAAATACACCCTAATAAGCAGGGGAATTATACATGTAGGCACAAACTGGTAACTGTGAACACCAACCGAAGCGCTCCTCCTGCTGCGGTGCTCTCCACAGGACGCCTCCACCACTCCTCAGCCGGCTCCTTCCCCGAGGAGAGGCCCAGGAGCCCCGGCCGCGCCGGGGACGCCTCGGGAGCG